>JANFCV010000201.1:0-600000 GCA_024500475.1 Phthorimaea operculella
TCAAAACGGGACGGAAGATGCGCGTTTCATAATATACCCAGGTGATCCAGGTGACCCCGCTCGACTCAAAAAACGAGACTCTCCCTTGACTCTTCTATAATAATCACTTCTACCTTGCTTCTACTCATGGCAGACCTAGGCTAGACAGTACTAGGCACGGCACGGCCTAAACAATAGGGACTTAATATTGTAAGAGCATAGAGGTGGCTAGCTCTGTAATCTCTCCTTGCACAGTGTTGTCACTGGCATGTAGGTAGAGATGTCACCAACCCAGATGGAACATCACAATAGTGTCATGTCAGATCAAAAACAAATATCCAACTAGGTTGACGTGAAAAATATATTATTTATCTAAATATATTTGTTCTGGTGTAGTACATATTGTGATTTCAGTTCTTTATACTTTTATATCTAACCCTCTGCTGCGCCACTCTGCCCAGCTACCAACAGGTCATTGGCCAAGCAGATCTTCGAGAGGGTATCGTAAGTTTTGTACCTGAAATGAGTACTAGCACCAGCAGCAGTATGAGCTTGCCAGCAATTGAAAAACTAGATGGAAGCTCGAACTATAGTAGTTGGAAATTTCTCATGGAACTTCAACTCATCCATGACGATCTCTGGGAGTTGACGACAAAGACGCCAGACAAAGCAGATGCTGCAATGGTAAAGGGACCAAAAAGCAAGAGCTAGAATATGCTTAATGGTCAAACCAGAATGCCTGGTTCATGTGCAGACTGCCAAGACGGCGAAGGAAGCCTGGGATGGCTTAAAGGCTGCCTACGAAGATAAAGGCATAAACAATCGGTGCAGGCTGCTATCAAAACTTGTGAGCCTGAAACTAGAACAGTTCAATAACATGCGGGACTACGTGACAGCAACCTTGACAACCGTCCAACGATTGAGGACATCGGAAAAGAAATCGATGATGAAATGGTCGCAATGCTCATGCTCCAAGGGCTTACTGAAAACTATCAGCCGTTTAGACTAGCCTTGGAAACGAAGAACGAAACCTTGACATCGGACTATGTGAAGTTGAAACTGTTACAACTAGAAGATACCCATGAAGCTTCGTCGTCGACATCAACATCAGCGCTTACGGCAAACAGATCAAAGAAGTCTGCCAAGCAGCACACTATTAAGAAGCAAATCAAGTGCTACATATGCGAGGGACCGCATAAAGCTTTTCAATGCCCGCAGAAGTCTAAGAAGAAGGAGATGCCCTATGCTTTTGCGTTCGCAGTCAATGAAGAGAAAACTGATGAAGAATGGGTCATCGACTCTGGCGCGTCCAACCATATGACAGGAAATAGTGAATGGCTGAAGGATGTTAAACCGATGGATAAGAGGGAGATTACTTGTGCAAATGGAGAGAAAGTATTTGCCAAGAAGATGGGTACGGTATCTATGAAAGAGCATAATCTAACAGTTAATGATGTCTGGTATGTACCAAACTTATCTAGTAACTTGATGAGCGTAAGTACAGTAGCTAAGAAAGGTTTCATTGTAGTGTTTAAAGATGATGGCTGCGACATTTATCCCTCAGACTGTGTCAGGATCATAATAGGTAAGCCAGCAGTGAAAGGTGTATTAGAGAGAGGTGTATACAAGCTGAGGCACAGTGCACCCGGAGCTGCTCTCTGTACAAAGGTGGATCCTGAACTGGTGCTGTGGCATCAACGCATGGCACATCTAGGTATTCGCAATCTTCGATTACTTAGAGACAAAATGGCAAACGGGGTAAGTTTTCTAATTCAACTGAAAACTAGAGTGCGCGGAATGTTTACTCGGAAAACAGACCACGCAACCGTTTCAAAAGAGTGGTGCAAAGCGAGCTACGGAGCTGCTTGAATTATTGCACATGGATGTATGCGGACCGATGCCAGTAGCGTCGCATACTGGATATAGGTACTTCTTGTCTATTATCGACGACAAATCGCGTAAAACTTTCATATATCTCCTAAAACAAAAAAGCGAAGTTCTACAGAAGTTCAAAGAGTTCAAAGTCCTTGCAGAAAATCAAACGGGTAAAAGATTAAAACTGTTCGGTCGGATAACGGGCGCGAGTTTGTTAATCGTGAGATGGATAACTTTTTAAAGTGTAACGGTATCATTCATCAATTAACAATTGAATACACGCCGCAGCAGAATGGAGTGGCTGAACGAGCCAATCGCACCATTGTGGAGAAGGCGCGAACTATGCTTCAAGAAGCGAAGCTGAGTAAAACTACTGGGCTGAAGCTGTGAACACTGCCGTGTACTTGAAGAATCGCTCGCCGACGCTTGCAAAGGGCAAAACCCTGAAGAGGCCTGGACTGGAAAGAAAGTCGATCTTAGCATGATCAGGAAGTTTGGATGTCGAGCTTTCATGCACATTCCACGCCAGAAGCGGACGAAGTGGGATGCAAAGAGCAAGGAACTACTCTTTGTTGGATATTGCGAGGAATCCAAGGGTTATCGCCTTGTTGATCCGGATACACTGAAAGTGTATAAAGCAAGAGATGTAGTATTTTCGAGAATCAATTGCTTAAAACTCAAGCAATGAGACTAGCTCACACAGTGAGGAGAGTGATCAGCTTGTACTGGCGGAGAACTCAACCGAGCCTACATTACCTGAAGATAATTCCAACCGTCACCCGCAAGAGCAGCTGGGTGAAGGAGGAGCTTCAGTTGAAGAAGAGCTTCCGTGTGTAGGCGGAGATCGAGAAGAGGAATGCTTTCTCGATTGTGCTCCGCCAGTGACTGATGAAAGCACTGAGACAGCGTCAGAAGATACTGCAATCGTGGGAGGTATACCAGTGCATGAAGATGCTTCGAACTCGGAAGACGTGTCAGGGGACACGAACATTACTGAGAGGAGATATCCTTTAAGAAATAGAAAGGAAAAGGAATATCCAGATTTTCATCTGTATCAAGCTGCAGAGGAAGTTGATGAAGATCCTCTCACAATAAAAGAAGCACTATCAGGAAGACATAGTGCAGAATGGCGAAAAGCAATTCAAGAGGAGTTAGATGCTTTGAAGAAAAATAAACGTGGACGCTAGTCGAACCACCAATCGGCTATAATGTTATTGATTCAAAGGGTACTTCGAATCAAAACAGAAGGAGGAGATAAGAAGCGATTTAAGGCTCGACTAGTGGCACGCGGTTTTAAACAAAGAGAAGGGGTGGACTATTTTGAAACTTATAGTCCAGTGATCCGACACTCATCGTTGAGACTTCTTTTGGCATTAGCGGTCAAAGAGAACTTGAACATCGACCAAATGGATGTCAAAACGGCGTTCCTTAATGGAAACCTATCTGAGACGGTTTATATGAAACAACCGGAAGGTTTCGCCGAAAAGGAAAGGAGAATCACGTGTGCCTTCTAAAGAGGTCGCTCTACGGGCTAAAGCAAGCGCCACGGGCATGGAACCAGCGACTTGACGCAGCACTTAAGCAGCTGAAGTTCATGGCCTAGTGAATGAACCATGTGTGTATATCCGGCGAAGCCAACACAGGCTCATTATAGTGGCGGCATACGTTGACGACCTGCTGATTTTCTGGAACAACAAGCTAGAAATGGAGTCAGTGAAGAAGGAGCTGTCTGAAGTGTTTGAAATGAGAGATCTTGGCAGGGTAGACCTGTTCCTCGGTATGACAGTCAATCAAGAAAAGGGCTGCATCACCCTAAGCCAAGAAAAATACACGAAGAAGGTCCTTAAGCGGTTCAACATGGAGGAGTGCAAACCTGTCTCCACTCCACTTGTTCCATGTCGCCTAGAAAAGCCAGGTGTAGAACATAAACCTGATGAAAGGATTCCATACAGGAGTTAATTGGATCCTTGATGTACCTGGCTGTGTGCACGAGGCCTGACATTGCCTTTGCAACCAGTTACCTCAGTCAGTTTAACAGCTGTTACAATGAGGCCCACTGGCAGGCTGCGAAAAGGGTACTCAGATACCTGAAAGGCACCGTCAGTCACGGATTAAAATTTATCGCCGATAAGAGAGGCGCGATTGAAGGATACGCAGATGCTGACTTTGCTGGAGACTTGATCGCAAGTCGTACTCTGGATATGCGTTCGTTATGGAGGAGCCATATCCTGGCAGGCAATGAAGCAGCGGACGGTAGCCTTATCTACAGCAGAGGCAGAATACGTTGCATTGTCGGAAGCAACTAAAGAGGCTGTACTGCTCCGCAGATTAGTGGCTGAAATTACCGATGCTCAGCCGCATACAATCTGTGTTTATTCAGATAGCCAGGCGGCTGGAGCTATGGCACAGAACCCGGTTCACCATAGCCATACAAAACATATCGATGTCAGGCACCATTTCGTAAGGGAAGCAGTTTCGGATGGTGTCATCACAATTAAGTATAAGAGCACGGAAGACATGGTAGCTGATGTGCTAACCAAGCCGCTGCTGAAAGGAAAGCATGTGAGATGCATGCAAGGTTTGAATGTGAGTCGAGTGTGAGGATTAGTGTATGTTAATGGTGTGCCTACTGCAGTTGAGGAGGAGAGATTAAGGAGGAGTGTAAGAGCATAGAGGTGGCTAGCTCTGTAATCTCTCCTTGCACAGTGTTGTCACTGGCATGTAGGTAGAGATGTCACCAACCCAGATGGAACATCACAATAGTGTCATGTCAGATCAAAACAAATATCCAACTAGGTTGACGTGAAAAATATATTATTTATCTAAATATATTTGTTCTGGTGTAGTACATATTGTGATTTCAGTTCTTTATACTTTTATATCTAACCCTCTGCTGCGCCACTCTGCCCAGCTACCAACAAATATGCCATGATCATGACTCATGAGTTATTTTATCACTCCTGACTTATCATTATCTATCACTCCTGTAGGGCACTGTAGGGTATTTTATGATGTGGCTTCTTAGTGCGGCTCAAGCTCTTCCATTGCAGGTCCTGGTCTACTCCAATTTGCATGTCTAAAAAACTCCAAACATGAAACTATTTATTTTGTCGATACATACAGCACTGGTCGTAACATGGTATCACCAACTGTCAATCTACAGTAGTATGACAGTTGGTGATACCATGTTACGACCAGTGCTGTATCTTGTTATTCGCCCACATATTGTCCTGTTCTGTGGTCCTGTTATTCCTTGATTTTCACGTTTAAATACATTGTAACTTTTCCTTTCATCTACCTACTGCAAAAATACCACCATTAACTGCATGTGTCGAGTTTATTTCTATTTGCGTACACTTTTGAGAAGCAGAAAGTTCTTCAAGGATCGAATGGTGCCTTCTTCTTCGGGTAACAGACGCAGACGGGCACAGGACTGAAGGGTTCTTCCATGAAGTCACAGTCATTTGGGAAAAGCTTGGTCATCACGCGTTTCAGATGGCAAGCATGCTGGATGTCACGAGTCTCCACTATCAAATGCAACTGAAAAATAAAGTTTGATTACTAATAGATTTCAAAAGTAGTGTTATATCTAAAATTCTTCTTCTTCTTCTTCTTCGACACCACGTCGTCCAACGTCCCGGTGAACCCTGGGTCAGGATTTTTCATCTCCATCTAATATTATGAAATAAGCATCTAATTCTTCTAAATACTCTTGTTCACTGAGCCACAATTATCAGTTATTGATGAAGGAAAGTAGGCAGGCTAAAAAGGGCAATCTATCTACATCTACACTAAGAATGAAGGTGAATTTGAAAGTTACAACATATCTGAGTAACATAGGCTACTTTTTATTAGGGAAAAAAAGCCTTATTCCTACCGGAAAACGGTAGGTAAGCAGTGGCAAAGTCCTCTTCGGTGGCCTCTATAAAATACATATTCTGATAGTCTCGTGTTGTATGTAACTCTTTCTGAGATCTCACTACAGACAGAAGAGCTGCTAATCTGGTATTTCGCTCTACTTTAAAAAAAAATACAGTCCAAGAAAATAATGCAACATACTTTTATTCTCCAAAGATCGTTGTGCGTTATCCAGGCAGGCTCGACATGGCTTTGAATCACGTTACAACCGACGTTCGATATCATGCTCATAACGTGGCATCTGTACGCTGTGTCGTCCGCATTCATGTTCATCTAAGGAGTTATAGAGCACCTGTTACTGATTTTTTTACAACTGTCTAAAACTGAGACCCTAATATGCAACTGCTTTTCCGAGAAAATCAAATATGATTTTCGGAATACTTGCAAAAGTTGCAACCGCAGGCAGGATTATGAAAATTTTGTAAGTTTTCCAAGAATTTTATACCTAGCACGGAAGTGGTATTCAAATCAAATATATTTAGGTTACCGTTAGTTTAATCAATCGTCCGTCTATAGCTCTAGTGCGTTCCATACATCTCGGTATCTGCATCACATGAGAAATATTGCTTCCGGTCAAGATACACACGACACTGAAACGATATTATATTTTTACACAAAACTGCAAGGTTATGAAGTACTTACTTCATTCTATTCGGAGTGGTCCCGAACGATCAACAACTTGCCCAAGAATTAAAGGTCAAAGTTTAAACGAAAATATTTTCTATGAGGTTTTCGTTCACTCTCTCAAATCTCGTTCGTCCGAGTCCCAGTATGACCTCGCAATGGTTCGGACGAGGCACGTCCACACCACACCATCTGTGCGGTGCGGTGCGGTGCGACGCATGCTCCTAACATTTCTTTTTTCAACTAGAATTTTTAAATTATTTAACGGGTTCCTTTGTCGATACCGAATGGCACCCATTTAAATTAAAACCGCGTATAATTTGACCTAGGTGTGTTTTTGTGTGGTGCCGGCAGAGTAGAATAGCACCACCCCCTCTCTTCAAGTGGGGGTCGTAAGAGGCGACCGAGGGATAAATCACACACAAACATCCAGGGCCAACCGTATGGTGGCGGTTAATCTACCACAAAAGCATTCCCAAGGAGGGTTGACTTCTGGTAGGCGGCCGGTCGTAAAATTCAGCCAAATCCTTTTGCAACACGATTTTGTGTTCAACGAAACTTGTTGCGCCGACCGCAAGTAATTGGGATAAGGGCAGGAAGATGATGATGATGATGATGATGATTCGGTAAATTTGATTATGTCATCGGACCACCGGATTGATGGTCTTCCCACTGGTCTTTTTGCTCCCCTTTGCAACCACTCTGTGACTGCTTTGGTCCACTGTCCGCCCAGTCTCCTGGCCAAGTGTCATCAGCTTATGTTTACGGTACCATCAGCTTACGTTTTATTCTTCAGCTCTGGCATCAAGTCGGGCATCGCAAACAAGGCGCCCAGGGCGGTTGCCCCCGCGCCCTCAACTACCAACCTCTCTTCTTCGGCCATGTGATTGACGGCGCGCGCTATCCAATCGTCATCAACAAGAACCTGCAGCAATGAAAACACATTTACCAAGCTTCTGCTCAGGAATTTGCACAACCTTCTATTTTCCTGTGGGACACAGTGTCATCTAACGATTTGATGAACCCTGGTAACCGACCTGGTTTTTTAAATCATCTACTGCTAGTAGCAGGCCTCTGACGTGGTCGTGTAACGGCCGGCGTCTAGATGGCAACCGAGACAGATCTTTCTTTTAGGACAATAAGGTGGCCTGCAATGTCCTAACCAGGCTGGTAGCAAATTCACAAACTGAATATATTAACTTTGTGAATGCACCACCGAGAATCGAGCCCGATACCTTGACTCGCAGTTGCTACGAAAAACCTGCACAATGAGCAGAGAACATTACCAATTTACTGATCAAAGACTTGGCCGTATGGAAGGCGTTGGTCCCAGCAGTCGGCACACTGAGCATTGCGGCAACACCGTCTCAAACTCTTCATCATTCTCATTGCTTTGATGTAACTGCACAATGGGCACAGAACGTTACCAATTTACTGATCAAAGACTTGGCTGTATGGAAGGCGTTGGCCTCAGCAGTCGGGACACCAAGCATCGCGGCAACACCGTCTCAAACTCTTCGTCATTCTCCATTGCTTTGAAGAAACTGCACAATGGGCACAGAACGTTACCAATTTACTGATCATAGACTTGGCAGTATGGAAGGCGTTGGTCCCAGCAGTCGGCACGCCAAGCATCGCAGCAACACCGTCCCCCACTTCCGTCTCAAACTCTTCGTCATTCTCCATTGCTTTGAAAAAACAGCAGCACTTCACTGGCTCTACACCCTGAAAATATGCAATGGATTATTTTAGACGGAGAGAGAAGAGAAAATACTTTGTATTTGGATTTTAATGCTGAGGACCTTAAATGAAAATAAGAAATGGAAATAACGTATCGCTTTGAAACGAAATTATTGAAGAATTAGCGAGAGAGTTGGGACTTTTGAGTATGAAAAGAATGAAGAATTGGTAAGGATCGGCCGAGGCGTCGGTAGCTCAGTGGCAGAGCAATGGGACGGTACCTCATGTGTACCTACCGTTCCAACCCGTGTGCAAGCCCCAGCCGACGCAATATTTATTTTCTTTATGTTTTTGTGAAAAAATTTCTTCTTTTATATTCCAATTTCCAAAAAACTTACATAAATGAGAACATCAGGATTTGCGTGTTTAACAGCTTCAGCCACACCCGCTATCAGGCCTCCTCCCCCGATAGGCACTAGTATGGCATTGACTTCTGGCAAGTCTTCTATAATTTCCATTCCGAGAGTTCCTGATCCGGCTATTACCGCGGGATGATCATAACTGCAAGGATGGAATGATGGATAAGCATACCTTATCATCAATATTATACACTGTGTTGTTACCATCATATTACACACATCACATCAGCCTATCACTACATCAGCCTATAGTAGGTCTCCCCTAAGGTACGCCAGAAAGCGGCTGGCAGAAAGCGGAACTCCCGTGACCAGCCGCTTTTTTTATGCCATCGGTCCATTTGGCCGGAGTGGATGCCCTCCTCTCCAAAGCCGAGACATGCCTTCACTTGAGAACCCGCTTACTCCACTGTCTATCGGTTTTACGGCAGATGTGATGTGATGTGGAAACTAAATAGGAGAGTAGTTACCCGTTTATAAACGTAACTTCCCATTCGTAGGCCAAGTGCAGCGCTTTGCGCCTGGCCTCAGTCAGATTAGCCCCCGACATGATGACGGTAACACCGTATTCCTTGCATTTGTCGGGGAAAAGTGCTGGAGTGTTTTCTGGGAATACAATCCTTGCTAATATGCCCAACCTCCTTGCATGATACGCTAGGGCCTGCGCAAAAAAATAAATGTTCAAATCGCATAATATAGAAACAAGCCGATATTAAAGAATGATAACCAGACCCCGATTTCAAAGTTATATTTTATTGTGCAGGCAGCAGTTAGGTAATAATGCACGCATCGTACCAATCCAAAGTTTCCCAAAGATGCACAAATAACACCTGGTAATCGTTGATCCGGAGTCAAGCTGAGCAACGCATTGAGCGCTCCACGTTCATTGAAACTGAACAGAAACAAACATAATTAAAATACAAAAACCTAACTAATAGTGTTAAAAATCCGCCATTTTCCAGTTATGAAATTTAAATATCGCCAGTGTCGCACGCGCTGCTAAAACGAATCTAAAAGAAACCGCATATGTCAAAAGCTGTTTGGGCTGTAGGCGCTAAAGCTCGTGCACAAGAATTTACTTGTCACAGACATACATACTCTCGAAAACAATAACAGTTCTTCTGAGTAAAAACAGTAACTTTGCCTAAAACCAACATTTGTAGTCAGAATAGATACATTTCATAGTGCGGTACACCGAGTCGACGAACGACCCGATGAACGACGACGACCTTGGTCATCGTTTTCTACTTTCTTACTTAAATTACCTTCTAGTCGTATTGAATAGTTCCATTTTGTAATAAAGTTGTACACCGAAGTCTTCACTATGGTTAGATTGCTGAAAGCAGAAAGTTACAATACAAGGTGTTCCAATGGAAAAACATTAAATTGGAGACGTTGCGTAGGTCAGCATACTAAACGATTTCCATTATGGCACCAAGTTTGAATTTTTAACAATTAAAAAGTTGAAATTTTCATACAAACTAAATGCTCAAAGATTCAAATCCATTGCAATTTTGGTTATGGGGGAATGCATAATGGTTGTACTAAATTTTGTTTGTATGAAAATTTCAACTTCTTAATTGTTAAGAATTCAAACTTGGTGCCATTATGAATATTGTTCAGTACGATGGCCTACACAACGCAACGTCTCCAATTTAATGTATTTCCATTGGAACACGTTGTATGTTGATGTGATGGATGATAAATATTTGATGATGCATGGGTCTTACTTACGCGTAATGGAGATTTCGGGATTGTTTCACTGATACCTTCGAGCGCCTTCCGTATATCTTTGTAAGTGATGGTCTTCGGGTTTGATGGATCACAATATGGATCAAATTCTAAGTTTACTGGCTGAAAAGCAAATTAATCTAGTGCAAGCAACTGCTTATTCAAATCTGTCTGACACCCCAGAATGGACACCCTAGAGGGAATTCTTAGCAAGTATGTCCAACCAGGCACCCTAACCTAAGTTATGGTTCGACCCTATCTGAACTCAGGGCGACTGGTTGGGACAAACTTTTCCAGTCGATCAGCAGATGGTAGATTGGATTAACCCAACTGAACATCCCAAAGCGGTGGAATCCCAAAAGACCTCCTGTAGATAAGTACTAAACAGCAACCGACTGGTATGGTAACAAATAGAGTCAAGAAGAGCGAACTCACCCTTCTTAAAAACAATAACGCTATAGCGCTATGTAATCTGCTAGTTCCTGGTTAAAGGTAATTTAATACTTTTTCCACATCCGAGGTCTGCTACTTGTAGTAGACGGTTGTGAAACTCTGATACCAGGGTTCATCGGGTCGTTGGAAGGCACGAAGAGAGAGAGAGAGAGATTTTTTTTCTCAGAAGGTACTTATTTTATGTACCTAATCTAACTAGTCAATACTTACCGGACACATACTGTCTTTCTTATCTTGGGTTCGGTGTAGCAACGAGGCAGGTGTATTTCCCATCGAAGCTCTGTAAAATTGCTTGGAAAGGTTTGGAGCGGACATCGCTTTTTGCTTCGTGTGCTTTGGCGCCATTTCGATGAAAATTTATACTATATCCCCTACGTTTTGTAGGTTGAAAAAGGGAAGGATTTGATTTTAGTTCTGTGGACTCAGTTACATTTCTGAAACCTGAAACTCTAGCATTGTTAGCAATTCTCAACAGTTTGATCCGGTTTATTGAGTTTGTTGTTGTTTTTTCCTGGTTTTCTTGACTGTTGACACTGTTGCTGACACATTGGCAGTGGCAGTGACAGAAGTCTATGAAGGAGGTGCAAGATAGAGATTGTAAATAAAGCGATTCAACTTCACCCATTGGTCAAGCAAGAGCAAGTCAAGAGCAGGTTTTCAAGAGCTCAGCAAACCAAGGCTAAGAGAGCCAAGAGCCCCAAGACCCTCATGACCACAGGTCAACCCACGGTCAACCCAAAGGATGTCAACCCGCAGGGCTACATAGTCAAGAGTACCCAGCTATATTACCCAAGGAATCAAGGAATGGACATTGCATTTCAAAAAAGTTATTGATACGATGAAAAACAGAGCGTTTACCTTATCAATGTTTATTCAAAATGTCCGTTACAATCAAGGCTTTTTTAAATTATTTTCTACAACATTTTTTATACAATCAAGGTTACAAAAATAATCAGTCACAAAAACAGGCAACAACACGGTAAATTTAAATCCTGAAAATTGTTTGTCTGTAGGTACCTATATGGACGATGTTGTTCACTTTTGCATGCAGACAGGGTTGGGCGCCAAGCAGGGCCCGCGTCTGGTGGCCGGCGACTTGTCCGCGCGATCGCCCATGTCCGGGAAGTAGTACTCGTTGTAGTGCTTCTTTATTTGCTCCACCAGCTCCTTCGTGTGATCCCAACCCCTCGTCTCCGCTATGATCTTCATCTGAAATAAATAGCGGTGCATATGCAAAGACATATTTTAATGCTGCAAGCGGTAAGTACCTAACTGTTGATTCATCGCACAAGAATCGTTAGGCAATTTTTAATCGACGAAAAAACAAAAGAGGAGGAGTTTCTTAATTCGTCCCGAACTTGTTTTTAATGCGGCTTTGATGCAAAATAGCCTACCGTAACACTAAATACGTCGCCCTTCACCCAGGCACGTTCCGGTACGCAATCGCGCAGGATGATGCCCATGGCCGCGAGAAGACCACACAAGTCTGATAGTCCACCAGGCCGGTCCTGCACCGTCACTTTGAACTTTATCAGTCTCCCTTCAGCCGCCATTCCGCGCTCCAGTGCTCGTGCCAATATCGTTGCATCGATGTTGCCTCCAGACAATATGCAGACCACCCTGCACAAAAACATGTTTCGGTTATAGTGCGATACAGAAGGAAAACTGTAGGTCCACCTATCAGTTACAATGAAGAGGCTAAGTTTGTAGGTGTGTCGATGTTAATTTTGGCTCTATCTACTGGACCGACTGATAAAATCTCTCATCGTTTGATGAAAGCTACAATACTCTACTTGTGTCCACAAGGAAATCCACCAGACAGTGAAAACGGCTGGGCAGTGCGATCAAGACTGCGATGCTCTTTTGACGGCAACTCAAAGGTATTTCTAGCCTACAGATATATTTCGCTTACTTCTTTCCTTTTAGATTGGGGAACAAGCCAGCTAAGATGGCCGCATAAGCTACAGCTCCACCTCCTTCTACTATAAATCTTTCGTCTTCAACAATGTGCATTACAGCACGAGCGACCCAATCTTCTTTCACTACAATCTGCAAATTGAATAAACATGAGCGTTATAATATAAAGGATAACTCTATCCTGGAAAATATTCGTTATTTTTATGGCATCCATTCCGGAAAAGAGATCACATATTATTTTTCTATGGTATGTACCTGGTGCGACGACCACTATCTATTACATTACTGTGCCATAGTGTTCGCTGCGTTGCGTCGTCGTATGGGAATGTTAGTGCTCCTCTGACCGACCTTATAAGTAAGCTAATTCCATCAATGATATTATATGTAGGTTGTAGTTCCATTCTCAACTCGGTCTCACAAATACCTATGGCTTACCATTTTGTCCACAAGACCTTTCACGTTATGAAAGGTATTAACGCCAACCATGTTTATTGCAAGACAGTCCGCGATGGTTCCTGGTTCCATTTCCATATACACTCGCTCATTTTTTCTCAGGGATTCGACCATACTGCATGTTTTGTCTGTTTCGATTCCCTGAAAAGATTGGTTCTACTTTTATTAAATTTTGCTTGAATATTTGGTTTTAAAACTTTAAACGTATTGGTGGATTGTAAATTAGGGATTACCCTCGTGAGGTTGATGCCTAAATGATTCGAAACGAAGATGATACACCTTTCGTATTCGGTACTCCAGTATCTACACATTGTTTTAGCTAAAATGGTAACTAAGTAAAACATGTGAATCAGAAATGTTTCTTACGTAGATCTCTGTGTCTGGTTTGAGATGTTTCACTGCAATAGCCACACCAGCCAGGAGGCTACCACCACCTACTGGTATCAGGATTGCATCTGCAGCTGGCACTTGCTCAATAATTTCTAATCCAATTGTTCCTTGTCCTTCTATTATATTCGGGTGGTCGTAACTGAAAGTTATCACAAAAGTTAACTACTACAGTGAATATGAAATTGTGATCTGAATTTATTGGGGTGCTGATAAAAATCGTAGCGACCAGAAAGAGACGTAGCAAAGAGAAAGTCAACTATCTACTTGCTTAGCTGTATTTACCCATTCAAGTAAGTCATCCGTTTGTCTTTAGCGATGGTCATAGCATGCGTCTTAGCGTCCGCCATGCAGTTGCCATGTTGTAAGACCTTGGCTCCGGATTTCTCGCACTTGGCGACTTTGTTCATGGCAGCGGTTGTAGGCAGCACGACCACGCAAGGAATGTTCAGCAGGCGCGAGTGGTAGCCCAGGCCGACGCCGTGGTTCCCTGTGGTGGCTGCTATCACACCGTACTTCCTTTGCTCGTCGGTCAACAACATCAACGCGTTGCGGCATCCACGCTCTTTGAAACTAAGGATAATACATAAAGGGAAAACACTGTTATTGAGAAAAGATTAAAAGTTCTAGTATTCATGAAATTGGAAAAAATCATTGTCACTACCATCCCGTGTACTGCAAAAACTCCTGTTTCAGGTATACTTCCATTCCCAGTTTTTCCGACGTGTGTGCTTTCTGTGGACAAGTTTATTTAATGTACATGTAATGCAAGCAGGGAGGTTCCTAGATATTTCATTCATAGCATAAAATTTGTTGTCACGGTATTGATAGATAAATGACTTACTGTGCACGGTGTTCTAATAACCGCTCCTATGATCCTTCGGGAAGCTGCCAGGATGTCGTCATATCTGATCCTCCGGGGATTGTTCGGGTCACAGTTCTCATCGTATTGAACGTCCTGTGAAACGATTCAAGAAAATTAAAACTGCTTTGATTGTTACTGCTGTTTTAACCGTGTGATGTCAGCTTAGAATATCTTTACCCCATTTCTACCCGTGGATGTCGAACTAAGGGATGAATCCAGGGTATGGGTAGCAATAGAGAACAGGTGTTGTAGATATTCGTAGCAGTGTTCCCTACGAACACCTACAACTTAGACTGCGCTCACCAATCCGCCTACCAAGCGTAATCAGTATGGCAATACCACCCCCTAAGTTGGGGAGACTAAAGTCCAGAAGTGGACTCTTGTGACTGTAGTGCAGTGAATAGCAGTTACGGCTTTTTTCTAGACCTAAGTTCTAAGGCCTATAATAGAGTTCTAGACCAAACTTTCGGTGATTAGTAATATGTTTTTCCGTTTCAGTATTGATAACATGTATTATATTTATACTTACTGCTTGATTCATACTTAAAACAACGGTATAATTTTATATCACAAATAATTTTTCATAATATTTTGTTCTGACTACTCTACATTTGACATATTTACGCTAAAAATGCGTAAAATGCCACAATACCACGAAGAGACAAATCTAGAGCAGTTTTAACAGTAAAAGAGTTTTACTTATTTACAACCACCATGGGGTGCCTGCCAGTGTGCCATCATTTGGCCATCATGATGCGATGCGAGCAGCGTGCCACTATACGAATCCGATACGAATGAATGCCAGTTTAAAGTTTGAGAATGCTATGAATTGCTGGAGGACTAAAAAACACCCTAACAAACACCGGGGTCTTCAAAATAAAGAAGCCCGTTCTGGACCAATAGGAATAGCATTCTACAAGTTTGCGTGGGTCATTAGATCAGCTTAGAGCAAGTAAGGCCTTAGCTGTTGGCCGCGCTAAATGGCTCGGTGGCTGCGAAGATATAGTTTGTTGCTTTTCATAAAAAAGTTAATAAAATTACACTTAAAAATCGTATACATTTATTACGTAAATATATCACAGGTTTTATCTCTATCGTACATTCTTACGGACTAGATTATGATTACATTACAACTAGACAAACATTCAGCGGTAGGTACCTACTTCACCGTTTCGTTTTTACATCAAGTTATCTGGGTCCACTTTAATGGGAAATATCGTCTCCATCGAAGGAATCTAGGCTGTTGGGGCGACGAAGGAACGGATCGCTCTCCCCAGCAAAGTACCACTCCTTGTATGTGTTGGCGATCAGGTTGCGTAGCTCTTCCAAGTGCTCCGGACCACGGGTTTCGCACACCACTTTCACCTGAAATTGTCGCAATAATTGTTCAGATAGGTATAGCAAACAGGAGGAGGTGGTAGAAGTGATAGTCCGCGAAACTGAACTACTTTCCCCAAAGAGCATATACTTAGGTTTAAATTTGAAAAAATATTGCATGCTCATCCCAAACGCGATAGCTGTTTAGTTTTGTGGACTGAGTTACCTCTTTAAGATCAAGACAAAAATTCACCTGAACACTAAATATATCTCCTTGCACCCAAGCGCGTTCCTGCATGATGTCCTTGATCGAGACTCCGATAGACGCGATGAGCTTGCACAACTCAGCGATGCCACCAGGCCTATCGCTGACCGTCACTTTGAACTTGACCAGACGCTGCTCGGAAGCCAACCCTCGCTCCAAGCACCGCCCTAGGATCGTCGTGTCGATGTTGCCGCCAGAGAGGATACAGACAACCCTGGAAGTCAATAAAATGGGTTTAGTTTCAAGGTGCCTACGATGAAAGTCAGATGTGTAGTAAGTATTGTGCAGCTGTAGACTGACTAAGTATGAATGAAGCAATAGATGGTTGATATGATATCTTACTTCTTGTTAGCTAATTCTGGCACCAGACCCGCCATGATTGCTGCGACACCTACTGCGCCACCACCTTCTACGACGTACTTTTCCTGCTCTACGAGACGCAATATAGCTCGGGCGAGCCAGTCTTCATTCACTGTGATCTGTGAAAAAGTTCGATTTTATAGTGACGGAAACTTTGTGATGCCATTGCAACACACAAATGCAACACAAGGCTGCCATTTAAAGAAGATGTTAAACATCCTGACAATGAAGCAGAGGCATGAATGTCCGGACTCATGAATAGGTTCTAGTTTATCTGGCTGACTATTTGAAAGATGGCGAAGAAGATTTACCAGCTTATCAACGACGGGTTTGATGGTCCGGAAGGCGTTGTACCCGACGGTGGGCACAGCCAGGCCGTCAGCCAGCGTAGATCTGATCTCGATGCTGGTCGGACTGCCTTTCTTCATGGCACATTCCATGCTTTAAGTCCTTTACTGGCCTATTCGTCGATCGACTGATGACGAAGTAGACTCACCAGCTTATCAACGACAGGTTTGATGGTCCGGAAGGCGTTGTACCCGACGGTGGGCACAGCCAGGCCGTCAGCTAGCGTAGATCTGATCTCGATGCTGGTCGGACTGCCGTTCTTCATGCAACACTCCATGTTTTATGTCCCTGCTAGTCGACGGACTGATGACGAAGTAGACTTACCAGTTTGTCAACGACAGGTTCGATGGTCCGGAAGGCGTTGTACCCGACGGTGGGCACAGCCAGGCCGTCAGCCAGCGTGGACCGGATCTCGATGCTGGTCGGACTGCCGTTCTTCATGGCGCATTCCATGCTGGGACACTTTTCTGTTTCCACGCCCTGAAAAAAAAACATCTGATATTGTAACTCGCAACGGGAGTAAACATTTTACTAAAGGAAACTTTCATAGGTACCTAATCTAATCACGCTTTAAAATATTGTTTTGCTCCTATCGTGAGCTACATTTTTTTGATAGCCTCATTTAGTTCTTATAGAGAAACTGATAAGAGTTATTGAGGCCACGTTACTTAGATGATACTTTGGCGAGTCGTGGTCGGTAGTAACAGGATAGGGTCAGATTACTGGTTTTATTCTGGCTGTAACTCGATTGGCCAGTCAGGCAGACGCTGATACACGATTTGGTTATCATTTAACAGTAAAACCAGTATCCACTAGAATTAATAAATCATCGTTAATTAATGAAATACCAATTAAAACAGACAAGTCTTACTCGGCAAAAGTTTGCTGTAGATAACGCAAACAACAGGATAATAAGATTTATCGATCATTGTTTTAAGTAGGTATGTTAAGATACAATTGTCGTGACTAGAGATGGGCGGTGGGTAAAAACCCAATCTGCCCAATTGGGATAAAACCCGGCGAAAAGGGAATAAACCCAATTTCTGCCCATTTCCGCCCAACGACATGGGCGTAAATGGCCGGATTTATAACAAGTATTTTTTTTAGTTACCCTTGTTTTTCATTAATTAAAATTAACTCAATAGAGCTCTTTTTAGATAAACTAGCCGCCCGCGTAGCGGGTTTAGCGGTTTCTGCAGTTCTCTTGCAAGAAAAATCATGTATCAATCAATACCAGAGATGAGCATTATTCGAAGAAATTTTTATTTAAATAATTATTCACGAATGATTTACTCGTGAAGTCAGCACTTATGATTATGAAGCAGAAAAAAAGACATGGTAAATTGAATTTTGCTGTTGTGTGTGAAGTCACAATCACTTGCGTTGTTGCGTTGGGCTCTGACATGGTTGCGAAGACCACTGACATGGTTGCATAGGCCTCTGACATGGTTGCAATGACCTCTGACATTGGCTGCAGAGTCCAGGGTTCATCGGGTTGTAACTTTGACTTTGATAGTGACTTTGATAGTGACTTTGATAGTGACTTTAACAGTGACTTTGACAATGACATTGACAGTGACTTTGACAGCGACTTTGACAGTGACTTTGACAGTGACTTTGAGAGTGACATTGACAGAGTCTTAGATAGTGACTTTGACAGTGACTTTAACAGTAACTTAGACAGTGACTTTGACAGTGTCTTTGACAGTAACTTTGACAGTGGCCTTGACAGTGACTGCCTTTGATATTGACTTTGACAGAAACTTTGACAGTGACTTTGACAGTGGCTTTGACAGTGACTTTGACAGTGACTTTGGCAGTGACTGTGGCGGTGACTTTGGCTGTGACTTTGACAGAGTCTTTGACAGTGACGTTGACGGTGACTTTGACAGTGACTTTGACAGTAACTCTGACAGTTACTTTGACAGTGACTTTGACAGTGACTTTGACAGTGATATTGACAGAGTCTTTGATAGTGACTTTGACAGTGACTTTAACAGTAACTTAGACAGTGACTTTGACAGTGTCTTCGACAGTAACTTTGACAGTGGCTTTGACAGTGACTGCCTTTGATATTGACTTTGACAGAAACTTTGACAGTGACTTTGACAGTGGCTTTGACAGTGACTTTGACAGTGACTTTGGCAGTGACTGTGACGGTGACTTTGGATGTGACTCTGACAGAGTCTTTGACAGTGTCTTTGACAGTGACATTGACAGTGACTTTGACAGCGACTTTGACAGTGACTTTGACAGTGACTTTGACAGTGACTTTGACAGTGACTTTGACAGTGACTTTGACAGTGACTTTGACAGTGACTTTGACAGTGACATTGACAGAGTCTTTGGGTAAATGACCGGGGGGATGACCGACACAGGTCATCCCCAAAATGGAGGTGGGGACCCCCGGGTGGGGTCGAGACCTCCCATGCGTCCTGCCCTCCCCTATCCATTCTTTTATAAACCCCTGCAAACAATGACTTACAGGTCATTTGTGAGGGGGGGACCCCCCGGGGAGGGTCCCCCACCTCCCCCCCACCCCTCACCACCCAAAAAAACCCTTAAATAAGGATGCGAATTTCTAATGCAACCCCATTTTGCCTATCTCTGATCAATACATAGTATTAAAAGAAGTCGCTATCCGCGTTTCTCTGCCTGTCAGTCTAATATAGACGCCGCTTACCCCTTTTAAGCAATGAAATGGACTTTCATGCGGTATTTTTAAAAGATGGGTAGAGTAGTTCAAAGGAAAGATTAATGTACATTACATTACATGCCACGAAAACAAAACAGTTGGCAGCGGCAAACAAACACGACTATCAAGCAAAAGTTGGGTCCGTTGCAGGAATTTTAAGAGAATTCTGATGTTTTAATGGATGTATATTTAATATCTGTCTAAAAAAGAGCTGTTTAAGGTTATTTTAACTCATTAAAACCAATCGTGGATGAAAAAAATCTTGTAAAAGATTCGCCCATTTACGCCCAGGCCGCTGGGCAGAAATGGGCACAAATCGGGTTTTTACCCGGCAGATTCAAAGCGCCCGGGTTTAAACCGGGCAGATGCCCATCTCTAGTCGTGACGTCTCACGATTTTCATAGACAAGGAATACGCTGGCAACACTGAGTAACCGATTTTCACAAAGAGATCAAACGGTCCGTTACATTTTTCTTTAATCAGTTTAAATCTAAACGAATCAAGTTCATATTACGCACAAAGAGTTTCTGTGCGACTTGTGCGTGTTTTTGTAGTGATATATTAGTTGAACAAATGAATATTTATAAAGTACAAAGTGATCGTGTAGTAGAAAATGGTGGAAACTCCAGCGGCACAGCAAACAGAGCTAAGTGTTCTTTTTTAGACTCTTTCAGATAATCAGTCATTAATATAATTCTCTATTACGTCATGATCAATGTTATTTACTTATTGATGAAATTGCATATGATAGCAAACGCAATATTGTTGTTAGTCCAGCAGATCTAGGAACGGTATTTTGCGGCTTGTTGCTTGTTCTTGTAAATGGGCCCATGAATAGTTGTCTTGGCATCTTGCGCAAGTCGTTAGTTACTTGATCTTATGAGCAAGTCCATGAAGGGTTGTGTTATGAAGTCTTTTGCCCGAAGTGGCATCGTTATTTGAACTTGTAAACACACACAAAGATGATAAGATTTGGCCTTGTATCGATGATGAGATACAAGGATGATAAGATGTGCGGCCATGGTGTCCTGGAGGTGATACCAAGATGAGATGTGGCCAAATGATAATGAGATGTGGCCAGATGATAATGAGATGTGGCCAGATGATAATGAGATGTGGCCAAATGATAATGAGATGTGGCCAAATGATAATGATATATGGCCTTGGTGTCAAAGGAGTGACACAATGATGATGATATATGGCCATGGTGTCAAAGGAGTGACACAATGATGATGATATGTGGCCATGGTGTCGATGGAGTGACACAATAATGATGATATGTGGACTTGTATCCAAGAAGTGGTACAAGGATGATGAGAAAGCTTCCAGTGGTTGCCTGTGGGACCAGAGCTTGTGAAATGTGTGTTTACATAGATTTATATCAATGTCTTCTAAAGAGCAATGAATGTCTGATGTAATAGGTTTGACCGAATGATTCTTCCTGTTAATATGATGTTATGTTAACATTGTGTGTGTGCGAATTATATTCTAATATGTGGTACTATAACTGGAAACTAGTATATTAGTATGTTAGTATAACACTCTGGTCGAAGAGTGTAGAGAACATTTATGGCTAACATTGGTTAACAATTATAATGACCCTTGACATTCTTCTATGAAACATATTTAGTAACAGATATAACAGTAGTAATATGTATTTGGTTAATCTGTGTATGATATGAATTACTCCCATTAAATATTTCCTTTCAGGGACACTGTGGCTTCGGGCAACCATGAGACCTTGAACTAGGTTTCATGGTTGCCACAAATCTTCTAGTCAATGGCGAGCAAGGAGGAACAATATGGGCAGCAACAGTAGAACCCGGGCATGAAATCGTGAGTACCATGATTATATATCACCTCGCGACATGGTGGTGTTTGCGTTGGGATGTGAATCATGTACCTACCTGGTTTCTTTAAAATGTTCCTCCTTGCTCCCTGAAATCAGAATATAAAAAGAAAATAAACCTATGTAGGACGGGTCTCATACGAACAACCAAACCGCACCGTTTTGGTTGTTCGATACCTTGTGAGTGAAAAGTTAATGAAATATCTATTCTTTAGAAGTCAATATTGTGGAAACACATACCTACATACCCATAGTGGGGTGGTTGATCATTTTGCCTAATGAATTAATAAATAACAAAACATTCATTTACTTGACAATTATAATTTTACATGAAAAATAAGTTTACTTATGCGGCTGAACAGAGGTGATGCCCAGTTCATCACAGTTTGTATTGATAACAATTTATTGATACAGTTACTCCTATATAGAAGTGTTCTATAGAAATGTAATTGGTACTTTACATAAAAATTTTAAACACATGAGCGAAGCAGATTACAATGATTCTAATTATCAAGGGATAAAACATCACTTGATTGTTAATTTATTATTTTTCATGAACACAGAATAGGCGCACTTATCCAAGGGTTGAAAAACAGATGGTATTTTGAAGATAAATTTGCAAGAAAGTTGCATACACTGAGTTTAATTAGACAGAAGTACCTGTATCTCTGAAACTTTTTGTGAGTCATATGTACATATGCAGTTATGGAGGTTTCGGTGGCAGGACAAGTGATTGTGCTCATGAACACTCGGTTTCAAACATGTTTCTTGTTGAAAACGACATGGGGCAGTGTTAAGGGTTTGAGTGCCCACAAACGATATGATTATTTGTTGAGTCGAGTACCTACAGTGCCAATGGGCAATAACATGCACTTATTGTCGTGACTGAGCTGTTTTTATTCCTAGATACAGGAGAAATATCAGCAGAAGTTGTTAATGTTGTCTTATTATTATCAATAAAGAACTTAATTGTCAAAATTGTATAGAGCTGCCTAGGTATTGGGTATTATGGTACATATGTACTAAGCAAAATTATGGTACATCTGCGATTTTTTAACTCATTAGATCCTTAGCGAATTTAAGCTTAATTTATTTCAAAGTCCGCCACGTTTATCATGTATAGTGGTGTTTGACGTTTCAGTCGATAGTTGCACAACTGTAGGTAGGGGAGACTGGGGACACTTGATCCCCCACTTTGATTTTGTGATCTCATGTGTACATTTCTTAACATATGTAACCCGTGTTTACACTAAACGATGCATAATTTAACCAACTACTATTTGTGTATGTGTAGTTAGGAATAAACCATAGTTGTAAAAGTTATTTAAAGAAAACTGGTAAAACAGGTTTGCACCATGTGTCCCGTATATAAGGGAGAAATGATCCACCTAGTTGGATGACTTGATCCGCCCCGGATCAAGTCTCCCATAGTATGGGAGACATGGTTTTGTTTATTAAATGTGTGAGGATCATGTGTTCCATAGTCAGGGACACGTGGGACATTACGTAAAAGTAAATAGCTATTTTATCAAGTTTAGTTTTGTTTTCTCTCCTAAATGTAATCTAAAAATGTACAAATACACCTAATGTAACGAATAACCGTTTATAATCGATAATATAACGATACATAAATTTAACATTTATAACAGTCATGGATCATGTCTCCCATAGGAAAAATACATTAGTGATATCAAGCTATCCAATTAAAATATTATTTAACAATGTTCCATACAGCCTGAATATACACGATATTTGATCAATCAGTCCTGATTACAATTTTCTTACTAACTGATCCCCATAAGGGAGACTTGATCCTAGAATCAAGTGTCCTTTGAAAAAATGTACCAAGTCTCCCGGTCAGGAATAATTTATACTTTAGAACAAAAGATTTTTTTTACTTAATATAAACGTTATTCTTCAATCAAAGCTCACTGCTAATGAAATATCCTTAATAATGAAACTGTTTCTTTTGCAATTCTTCAATTATTTGTAAATAATAAAAGCCTGCAAATACTCGCCAAAATGATCTTGCGGTGCCATAGAATATATAAAGACCTGTCACTTTGAAACATGAAATAGTAGACACATCCGACTGTGACAAAAAGTTTTCCCAAACCGTAGACAAAAAGTTTTGCTAGCATTAATAAACATAGCTTTGGTAGAATTTCTGGAAATTAAAAGTACCATGTCTCCCACAGGGATCAAGTGTCCCCAGTTTCCCCTACCTACTTACGTACCACCCGGTGGGTATGGGTACACAGTCGATATAGTACCTAAGGTACACCTAAGTGATGGGTTTCTGGCGGACGGACAGCTTGTCTAGAAAAGAAATAGTTGCTCACGTTAGTTACGTCATTAACGGCTGCCGGGCTGACCAGTATTGGTACAGTACTGTGTTGTACAATTTGCCGGAAGGTTTTGTATTGTTTGTTTTCATAGCTGCGTTTAAGTGGAAAATTCATAAATGTGGTTAGTTCGTGGAACTATTTATTTGATTAAACCGGCTGAATACATAATATTTAAAGGGCGATCAAGAGTAGCCGAAATCCTACAGAAACTAAAGGTTTGTCAACACGACATGGAGCAATGCATGCTTTCAATCAAACAGAAAGAGAGACAGAGACTAGATCGTATCCGAAACCAAATTAAAGTGAAAGATATATCAGTCTCCGTGAAAAGGCTGAAATGGATATGGGCAAGCCATATGGCAAGAAATCCATGAAACAAGTGGACAAAAGATGTAGCGGAGTGATATTCAAGAGACGGAAAGAGAAAGCAGGGAAGACCATATCTAAGATGGGCAGGTGACATCACAAGGAAAGCAGGTAGCAACTGGATGGGGAAAGCTCAGGACAGAAAGCTTTGGAAGAATCTGCAGCGGGCCTTTGCTAAGGAGGCAGACCAGTAATGAAATAACATAAATAAAATAATTAAACATAATTTATATTTGAAATAAAATGCAAATAATGTAATTAAAATAATTTATTGTCATTGAATGTAATTAATGTAAAATTTATCAATAAAGGCTATTATTGTTGCTTCGTTGTAGTTAATTCTATTCATCTTATAATTATGGTAGTCGAAATTAAAGTTTATTTGCGTACATTAATGAAAATCCTATGATCCATGGTACATGTATGTAGCATGGTTAGGTACATCACTATTCGTAACAGCTGAATTTGACACGAAATGATTTACTTGAGCAATCATAGATGGCGTTGCTATGCACTTTTACGTGACGATTTATTTACTACGACGACTTTGGAAGCAAGTTATGAAACGAAAATTAATGGATAAATTTTAGACATCTTTCAAAGTAATTTTGTTATTGTACCTTTAGTAAATCACGAAAATTTGGAAGTAAATTGGTACTTTGCAAATTCCAGTCAATTTGAAAGAATTTGAGTACTACTGCGCGAGTCAGTAATACGATTTGAGATGAGATAAATGACCGGATATATGATGGATCTGGTTTTCATGTTTTATATATTCATAATGTTTGTTCCATTTAATGACAAAAAGTACTTGTAAATAACTCTCTTACAGATACGTTGAATTGATTTGTTTTCAAATAAAACATGAATACGATCACGGTGACAGCTGTTACAGTGTTGCCATGTGAAATAATATTTTCAAATTGGTAGAAAATAATTTACTTGTGAATGATTTTAAAATGTCTGAATCTTCTGTAAGATGATAATGAGACATTGTTAAATTACGTATTATAGGTGAAATAACTTTATGAGAACATTTCATGCAAAACTTTCCATAGAACGATGGAAATAAGAATTATGATTTCAGAGTTTGAAATTTAGCGCGTTATTGGTTAATGAAATATTTTATACCTACCGGATGAAGGATTCCAATGAATTAGTATGATGTGTGATATGACAGTTAATGTCAAGGTTAATTTTTGTAAACTTTAGAAATGTGAAACAATAGTGAAATTGTGTGCTAAAATTGAAAGAGAATGGATAATATTCCATGAAGAATTGCACTAGCAGCAGATAGATATTTCTGTAAGTTATCTTAACATTTTTTCTAAAGCATTTCACAAGATTTTTGCTTTATGATAAAAGCGGTAATGAAGGGCTTAGAGGCTGGCTGGCTCTAAGCTTACCCTGAATGTAGACTGTAAAACAATAGCAGAGAAGCATTTGTGGAATTTTGATTAGTCCAATAGTTGATATTGGGAAGAAAATATTAGAATGTTATATTCAGTATGAAAATTGAGCAAAAACAATATGAAAACTTTTAGTTTTGCTTATAAAACAATGAATAGCACATCAATAGAGCAAACATGATGTTAAAAGGTTTTGAACATTTGGGCATAGTATAGAATACTTATAAAGTGTGTTAAAATTCAAAATTTTTACACAAAGTCAAAAGTTCTCAAACTTTATGAACCTGTCACTAGAAACATAAATGATAAATGGAAACCTAGCATAACACCTATCTATTTATTGAATAGATAGCATATTTAGAAAATGTTGTAGGTCTTACATTAAGACATGTTGAAATGAAACTTAAAACCTAAAATTCAACATAGAATATGTTTGACATTCATACGGTCAAAAAATAATTTTATTATTTAAGTTTGAAACAAATGTCAGAAATAGTAAACGATTATTAACTAACGAATGAAGGATAGTAACTTGTCTATTGATAACTTAGAGCAAATTCAATTTTAAAACTGTTTGTGGCCTGCGGACAACGATTGAGAAGCGTTGAACTACTTCATCAAATTGATGATGGTAGCATAGGTCATGAATAGGCAAGTAAATGGGTGTTGATGAGTACTCAAAAGAACGTAGAGAGTATTACTTAAAGTATTTCTATGAAACAAATTGAAATGATATCTGAATATTTTGGTTTGCTGGAAGAGCAAATGACATTTAAAGCAAATGACTGTCATATTATGATAATTTATGGACAAATGAATATTGCTGAAATAGTAAGAATTGTCATGTCATTTTGGCGAAGATGACATGTTGTGTTTGTTAAAGTACTTGAAGTACAACCATATCCTCTGATCTGTGTAAGAGCCAAGAGTTTTGTGGTTATGATGAATTTCCCTTAAAATGAGTGACTTGGTATGAACAGCTACAATTTGAAACCTCACCATTAGGTGTAGGGAGGCACTTTAATTGGAAATTTGGATTGTTCGTAGGCAATTCAATGACTTGAAATAAAAGATCAATGAAGAAATAGGTATGACATAAACTGAGAAAAATATGTAAATAAATGTTTGGTAATAATTAAAATAATGTATTGTAATATTTAAGAATGTTAGGATGCTTATCATTTTAGGAAAACAAAAGAAGTGAATAGATAACATTATAAGTACATTTACAAATTTTGAAGTAGTATTGAATGTAAATGAATAAAATATATCAACAAATGTCTGAGATTTGAAATGAAATAAAATGTTGGTAGGTATAACATGAGAAAAGCTGTGCAATCTATTATTTTAATAACAAACATACTGTGTGACATAGTGTCAATAAGTATATTAAAAATAATAATGAAAGACATTTTAAATGTTCTATTATTCTGTAGGTAATGGTTGAAACTAATATTTTATGTAATATAATTATCCAATATAGTTGTGGTATCAATATGAACCTACTTATGAATGACTACTTTGAGAGTGTTTGAAGCATCTAACAAAATGGATATTTTGAGATATAATGATCATAAGATGACATTGATGATAATATCTGATGACGACTGTTTGGTAATTGATGAAAAGATGACAAGAACAGCAAATACTTCATCGATAAGAGTTGAGCACTAAAATATGAGAAAAGGAAGAAGCATTAGGCATGTAAGATGAAATATAATATTCACATTATTATTTGTCTGAGATATGGACGACATAGTCAATTACGATTATTATTATTATGTAAACAGTTTTATTGAACCTAAAAATACTATTCTGAATCACATAAGGAAAATGAAACTAGGTATAACAGAAATTATGCTGATTGATACAATCGCTAACTATTTGAGTTTGTACATGCTTTTACATGGTTAATTGTAAGTATGTAATAACACATTGTGTAGACACAAAGAAATATTGAAAGATAAAATTGATTTCAGAGAGGTTCGATGGCTCATGTATCTGTCAAAGTTCATAAACGGCCAGTAGCACGAAGATGCAGAAGAGAGTCTGCAATAAAAACGTTACATTTAGACGAATTAAAGTTCGTGAACATCAATTATCTGATAGTCAGTAGATACTATTAACAGATTTTTTCCTAGGTTCGGGTGGATCATCTGTTGCATACAGATGAGGTTCGGTCGTATAAATATGACTAAAGAGAATGGAAATGAATTATCTAGATTATTTAAAATCATGACGTATTATTGATCATTTATGGAAGTATACTTTAGAGAGAAGCTATAATATAGGTATTTTCTGAACTTTGAATACCTACTATGCATCAATTAATATTATGATGGATAATAGGAGGGATATGAAGTGTGAATTTGAAAAGTTTTGAAAGTGGTTCAAATTGTAAGAATGTCTCAGAGTTAAAATAAATTCACAAAACTAAATAGCTGGGAGAAAAGATTACCTTCAGTTACATGTTTAAGGATTTAATTATCTTTGTCTGGTCTGAAAATTACTGACTTTCAGCGACATGGCTGAAATTATTCAGTTTACTGTCTAGTTAAATTATAAAATTATTAAAAGATGACTTGATGTTGAGCTTATACCAAAGAATAATGTTTGATTCCGAAGCTGATCTTAGCGCAGTGGAAGCAAATTAAAGTTATCTTAAAATCTAAAACTAAATGGTCGATCAGCCTCGGAACAACATTTGACTACGATTCGTAGTGCTCTTTACTATAGCTAAATAAAATAAATTTAATGAGAGAATTTTGTTCCGGAAAGTTTCCGGCCGAGAAATTCTTGTGTCCAAAATCTACTTAAACAGGGCCCAGCAACAATTGCTTACCGAGCGAACGATGACGCCGTCGTTTCCTTGTAAGTCTAGTTTTTGACAGGAAAAATAGGTATCAGGTTTGAGGAAGACTTTTGGATTGGGACTTAGGTACTAGACTTACTGTACCCGGGCACCAGCTCGCGTGGTACTCCGTCCAACAAGTTTCACAAGCACTTGAGTACTATTGTTCATAGTTCGACATCAAATAATGTTTAACACACAGTAACAAAGATTTCTCCCGCACACCACTGCTCGCGACAGCAACACGTTTTACTGTACAATACGCGAACCAAAGGACACTGGACGCGCGGGTGACTAAAAGTAAGGTTATTTTTTCCGACGGCCGCGTGGTTATCGAACCGACTGACAATCAAAGCGCCGGAACCAAATACACTTGGTTCTCTTCCCACCGAACAGGAAAACCACACGAGAACACCGAAAGCACACTAAATTACACCATTTATAATTACAATTCGCATCAACCAAGCGAGCGACGGCAGAGGACGTGAATGACAGGACAGTGTTGCCAGCACCGCGCGCCCATTTTATACGAAAACTAAACATTCACCCGCCCCGGACCGACCCATCGGTCCGCTCTATGCATGGCAGGCGTGATAATGTAGCTACTGCTCGCTTAAGGACTGAATCCCCCACCTGAACTTCTGCAACTCGAGGAGTGCCCTCACTACCCGGAAACAGGTTGAGAATGCGCCCCGGCGCCAACGCAGTGGCGGTAGGTTGACATCCTTAACCAGAACGAGATCCCCAATGCAGGGGTTCAGTCCTGTCCGTCCACTTAAGGCGTTGCTGCAGAATGTGCAAGTACTCAAGCGACCAACGCTTCCAAAAGTTTTGAGTCATTTGCTGCAACAACTGATAACGCGACAAACGATTGCTATTCACCTCCGTATAGGGATATTCCGGCAAGGCGTTAAGTGGGCGGCCAATTAAGAAATGCCCTGGCGTCAGGGCCTCTAAATCATTTGGGTCTGAGCTGAGCGGACACAAAGGACGCGAATTGAGTACAGCCTCAATTTTACAAAACACGGTCGCCAGCTCCTCGAAAGTCAAAATTGTTAACCCTACAACGCGCAACAAATGCGTCTTAGCGGACTTTACAACCGCTTCAAAAATACCACCCCAGTGAGGGCACGCTGGTGGATCGAACACCCAAGTAATGCCCTGACGGGAGAGGCCCGTGCTGATGGCTTCTTCGTTCTCCCTTAAGAACGTTACAATTTCCTTCATACACCGATCAGCACCCTTAAAGTTGGTACCACAATCCGACCTGATCAGCGCTGGTCGCCCTCGTCGCGACGTAAATCTCTCCAGCGCTGCCAAAAGGCCTCCGTAGAAAGGTCGGCCACGAGCTCCAAGTGGACGGCCTTGGTGGCTAGGCACACGAACACGCACAAGTACGCCTTGATAGACTTTGCGTTCCGTAGGCGTGATGCCTTTACCATGAAAGGGCCTGCAAAATCCGTTCCCACACCTGCAAACGTCCAGGCCTCCGTCACCCGGTCCGGTGGAGATCTCCCATCTGTGGCTGCATTGTGGCTGCCTTCAAGCGGTAACAAGGCAAGCACCTAAACACAACGCTACGTACCGTTCGTCGTCCCGATAAGATCCAGAACTCGCGCTGTAGGATGGCCAATAGCGCATTACAGCCCGCGTGCGAGTTTTTCTCATGACGATCCCTGACTAAGAGCTCAACTAAGGGTCCCCTTTTGGAAGTAACAGTGGATGCCGAGCCGAAAAGGGCAGGCTAGCGTTCCGAAGTCTGCCTCCAACCCTGAGCATACCTTGCTCATCCAGGAATGGGTTGAGGCGCACAATTCCTCCCTTCAGCTTTCCACGTCCATCCCTGAGCAGCCTGACCTCCTCTTCAAAATGTTCCGCCTGGACGACTCTAACTAATGAGCGTAGAGCCGCATTCCGTTCCGCAGGCGAGAGGACAGGTGTAAAGTTCCGTTCTGCTTGAGGCTTCCTGCAGTTGTTCACGAACCGTTTGATCCAACCTGTCACCCCAAGAAGTTTGTCGAGGAGCTATACCGTTCCAGCAAGAAAGCTGGGTTAGGCTTCGGTACGAGTTGCCCCACGTTCACTCGCAAACCTCGATCAGGTGGCCCAAGCGGCGCCCTGCACTCGTTGAATGGCCATTCCTGCGGCGACTCAGTTAGCCATTGAGGTCCCCACCACAGTGGGTGACTCACCAAATCAGGTGCCCTGCACCCGCGCGAAGCGCAGTCCGCTGGGTTCCATTCTCCCGGTACGTGCCTCCACACTAACGGAGTTTCCGACCCCGTAATCTGTGACACCCGATTTGCCACGAAAACCTCAAGTGTATGTACCGACGTCTGCAACCAGCACAGAACTATCCGACTGTCAGTCCACGCGTACACCGTTTCATCCAAGTTGATGGTACCACGCAGATTGCAGGTTACATGATTTAGCAAGCGCGCTAGAAGAGCTGCCCTGCCAATTCCAATTTGGGGATGGTCCATCTAGTTCTGACTGGTGCCACCTTACTTTTGGCCATAACCAGACGCACGTGCACAGTTCCCGTTGAACTTGCTGTCCGAAGGTATACAGCTGCCGCGTACCCTCGCTCCGAGGCGTCACAAAACCCATGTAGGGTAGCCTTACATCCCACCGATGGGACTAACTTGCGGGGTATCGCGATGTGCACAATCCCTGGTAAGGTGGTCACAAACTTGAGCCAATCCTTCAACAACTCTCCGGAGAGTTGGTCGTCCCATCCTAAGTTGGCTAGCCACAACCTTTGTAAAAGCACTTCGCCATGAACGTAACCGGGGCGATCCATCCGCTAGGATCGAACGTTCTAGCGATTGTCGACAGTACCGACCGCTTAGTCCAAGTTTTCTCCAAAAGGTCGGGCTCGATCTTGTACGTGAATACGTCATGCGTTGGCCTATATTGCACCCCGAGGATGCCCAACGTGTTTGGATTGTCCGGGTTCTCAAAGAGGTGCGGGTCCTGATGGAACTCGCCTGGCAAACCGGCCAGGAGCTCTGGGCAACTGGACAACCATTTCCGCAACTCGTAACCTCCTGAACCCATGATCGCGATCAACTCGTCTCGTAGAATTAGCGCCTGCTCCACGCTATCAGCACCCGTGCAGATATCGTCCACGTAGACGTCGCGATCCAGTACTGCTGCGGCTCGAGGGTATCTTACCCTTTCCTGTGCGGCCAACTCGCAGCGTACGTACTGCCAAATACGGACTTGGCTTAAGTCCATACGTCACCGTGTTAAGTTCGTATGTGACCATCGGCTCATCTGGGCTCTCACGCCACAAAATCAGCTGATACCGACGGTCATCCGGATGTATCATGGTTTGGCGAAACATCATTTTGACGTCTGCGACAAACGCTACCTGGTGTAAACGAAAGTCTGTGAGAATGTCCACAATGTCCCGGTTCAATTTAGGACCCGCGTGCAAACATTGGTTCACAGACACACCATTCGAGGTAGGAGCAGAACCGTCAAACACCACCCGTATTTTCGCCTCAGGTGACTTCAAGACAGCCAGGTGTGGAATGAAATAATGCTCGACACACCTCCAATCCAGGCTGGACACCGACATGTGGCCCAATTGAATATATTCCCGCATGAATTCTATATACTTCTGCCGAAGTGCTGGGTCTCGCCTCATCTTCCGCTCCATTCCGAGTAGTCTCCGTTCCGCGAGCTGTCGCGAACTACCTAAAGCGGGGCGGTTTGGGAGAAAAGGTAGCCTGGTCACGAATCTGCCTGACGGGCATCTCTCAGTGTTGTATTGATAGAACAACTCGCACTCGTCATCCTCTGGCTTCCGTCTGTCCGCCGTGGGCGGCTCTTCAGACTCCCAAAACCTCTGCAGCACCTCTGACAGCACACTACCATAGAGGACCGGATCCCTTCTGGTAGGTCCTGAGGTCTCCAAACTGGGCCGAAAACAACATACCCCTGTGGTATCTACGGCCACCAAACCAGTTTCCTGGAGTACCTTCTTCCTACCGCACCATAATCTCCGAGGACGTCTGACCCGAGAAGTACGTCCACCGTACCAGGAGTATCAAAATCAGGATCAGCTAACTCCAACCCTGTGGTTAACCCTCGTACCGTTGGTGGTAACCTAACCTGAGGGAGTTTCCCAACCACTTCATCCAGCACCACGGCTGAGACTTGATAGCTGACCCTGTACATGTGCTACCTAATGCGAACTCAAAGTTCGTCTGACCCCGAATGTCAGGCACATTTAGGCCCCCGATGCCTACAGCTTCATCCTCACTTGGCCGTACATTTAGGCCTAGCCTACTCACCAGCTTACTCGATACAATACATCCCTGAGCCCCTGTATCCAGTAGGGCTCTTACTTGAATGGTCCGGCCACCGTATCCCCATACCCAAATCTTAGCCGTTGGCAAAAGTACCGTGATTGGACGGGGAGCCGAAGCTGATGAGTAGGCGGCGATTACCTAGCGGGATGCTAAACGCGGTGAGGCCGCGTCCCGCGGGGTATCCTCACTACCCAAACCTGTGTATGGGTCCCACTCCTGCTGGTAGGGAGGTCTGCCCATAAAGGCCATGGCTGGAGTTCTATAGTACCCCGACGGCAAACGTCCGTACCGAGGTTGCGCCTGTAGCCGCGGGTACTCAGGCATAGGCGGGGGCATGCGTGGGTCTTGAGACCCAACCAGGTGGCTCAAGCCCGCAGAATACTGCATGTACCCTGGTGGCTGCCTAGTGCCCCCTGACACCCGCCCGTTGAATCCCGTACCTGGGATGGGTGTCCTGGCCACGTTCCTGTGCCGCTCTTCCCCAATCCGGCACCTGCTGCCGTGGTGGGGATCGTCCCCACGTCCTCGGGTAAGTGGGCTCCGTCTGTTGACGTCCCCCTGCCTGTCCCTGTGACCGATGCGGAGGTGGGCTCCTCCTTGAGGGTGGGGAGCGTTGCTCCCTCCCTTGGTGGGCAGGCTCCTTCGCTGATCCGATCCAGCGCTGCCCCGGCGCCTCCGGAGCGATTCATGCAGAGCAGCGGATGGTGTGCACCCTGGCAGTACCTACAGTTGGTGCTTGAAGGGCACTCGCACCTGATGCGGCCCCAGGCACCGAAAACACCAACGCCTCTGCTGTGCCACACCCCGTCTCCTCTGAACCCGCTGCGCAGCAAACTCCTGACACGCTGCCACCCCGTGGCCTGTCTCCCTGCAGTAGGCACACCCTGATTCCAATGCGGTGTTGTACCGCCTGGGTTGTCCACTGTTGCCTCCTCGCGCCGATGCACCCGGCCGTTCCGGGTGGCGAGGGGCAGAGGTCTCCTTGCGAGGGCTTCACCAGCCTGGACGTCCACTCGCCTGCTTTCGGCCTCGAGGAACGACTTCAGATCCTCGTAGGTCGGGAGGTGGTCCGAGGACTTGCCCCCATGGAGCTGCTCGAATCGAGCGACCATTTCGCTCGGCAGGCGGCGAAGCACTGTGTGGACCAAGATATAACCGTAGCCCGCCGCTGGCAAACCCTGTCGCTCTAGTGCGCTGACCGCGACACTGACTGGGTGGAAGATTTTCTCGCGGAGGTCCGTACCTCGCGTTATGGTTGGTATTGACAGCCACTGGTCTAACAGCCTGTCTACAATCAGGCGCTTGTTCCGATACCGGTCGGTAAGGATCTTCCACGCCACCTCATAATTGCTATCCGAGACAGCCAAATGCGTCAGCAATTCATGAGGCTCTCCATGTAGCCTGGACATCAGCTGAGCCATCTTGTACGCCGGCGTTATGTCCGTCCGTGTGTGGACCACACTGCTATACAGGTCCTCAAACGCCGGCCAGTCGGCGTAATCGCCTGCAAAGACTGGAACCGTAACAGGCGGAAGAGGCACCTGTAATCCTTGTCCCACTTTACCACGGAATGGCTCTCCTTTCCGTCACGTCGCCTAGTTATGTTCGCAGCTGCCTGCTCAATGCCCTGTGCCAGCTCCAAGCACTGGCTTACATCGGCCTCGACCCGCTCCTGATCTTCAGGGTTAGGAGTCTCCTCAAGGAGAATGAGGCACTCTGTGAGTTGATCCGACACAAACCGAACCCGTTCATCTACCTGTTGTGCACTTTTCAAGAGCGCGTCCTCCCGGTCCTCGCGGCCGATCATTGCCGCTGTGGTAGTAAACCACCTTAATCCTGACCCTATAGCAGCCTTATACCTGGCGATCGAGGAGCCATGGTACCAACTTTTACACACTCGACTTAATAAAACGAAAAACAATAAACAAATACCACAAAACAAATGTTAGTTGACTGGCCTAGACCTTACCGATAAGGTACCGTTCACTAGGCAAACAATACAGTCACAAAAACCGAAACAATATTTTCCAAAAATAATAAAATATGTGGGTAATATAAAAACACGCTTAATACTAAATTACGGCTAACTATGTTGCAATAAAGCAACCACGCTCTGCTACCAAAAATGTTTGATTCGAAGCTGATCTTAGCGCAGTGGAAGCAAATTAAAGTTATCTTAAAATCTAAAACTAAATGGTCGATCAGCCTCGAACAACATTTGACTACGATTCGTAGTGCTCTTTACTATAGCTAAATAAAATAAATTTAATGAGAGAATTTTGTTCCGGAAAGTTTCCGGCCGAGAAATTCTTGTGTCCAAAATCTACTTAAACAGGGCCCAGCAACAATTGCTTACCGAGCGAACGATGACGCCGTCGTTTCCTTGTAAGTCTAGTTTTTGACAGGAAAAATAGGTATCAGGTTTGAGGAAGACTTTTGGATTGGGACTTAGGTACTAGACTTACTGTACCCGGGCACCAGCTCGCGTGGTACTCCGTCCAACAAGTTTCACAAGCACTTGAGTACTATTGTTCATAGTTCGACATCAAATAATGTTTAACACACAGTAACAAAGATTTCTCCCGCACACCACTGCTCGCGACAGCAACACGTTTTACTGTACAATACGCGAACCAAAGGACACTGGACGCGCGGGTGACTAAAAGTAAGGTTATTTTTTTCCGACGGCCGCGTGGTTATCGAACCGACTGACAATCAAAGCGCCGGAACCAAATACACTTGGTTCTCTTCCCCACCGAACAGGGAAAACCACACGAGAACACCGAAAGCACACTAAATTACACCATTTATAATTACAATTCGCATCAACCAAGCGAGCGACGGCAGAGGACGTGAATGACAGGACAGTGTTGCCAGCACCGCGCGCCCATTTTATACGAAAACTAAACAAATAATGATGATTTGGTAAAATAGCACTTGTCGAAGGATAATGTTGCTTTGAAGAGGTTACTGATATAAAAAATATAGTAACCAAAATTTGCAAGTTTGCTTTGAAACTGTATCTGGCAGAGATAGATATAGGTTAGAGAGGTTCCTATAGATTATTACAAATATGAGAAGAGATATTGTATAGAGATACTTGCAAATGGAATATGGACGTTGCAAGTGAGGAATTTTGACCTGGTTGAGGCTCAGGGTTGAGGGTATTAGCATAGTCAACTTCTTCCTAGTGTCGGGAGTGTCGTGACGTCTCACGATTTTCATAGACAAGGAATACGCTGGCAACACTGAGTAACCGATTTTCACAAAGAGATCAAACGGTCCGTTACATTTTTCTTTAATCAGTTTAAATCTAAACGAATCAAGTTCATATTACGCACAAAGAGTTTCTGTGCGACTTGTGCGTGTTTTTGTAGTGATATATTAGTTGAACAAATGAATATTTATAAAGTACAAAGTGATCGTGTAGTAGAAAATGGTGGAAACTCCAGCGGCACAGCAAACAGAGCTAAGTGTTCTTTTTTAGACTCTTTCAGATAATCAGTCATTAATATAATTCTCTATTACGTCATGATCAATGTTATTTACTTATTGATGAAATTGCATATGATAGCAAACGCAATATTGTTGTTAGTCCAGCAGATCTAGGAACGGTATTTTGCGGCTTGTTGCTTGTTCTTGTAAATGGGCCCATGAATAGTTGTCTTGGCATCTTGCGCAAGTCGTTAGTTACTTGATCTTATGAGCAAGTCCATGAAGGGTTGTGTTATGAAGTCTTTTGCCCGAAGTGGCATCGTTATTTGAACTTGTAAACACACACAAAGATGATAAGATTTGGCCTTGTATCGATGATGAGATACAAGGATGATAAGATGTGCGGCCATGGTGTCCTGGAGGTGATACCAAGATGAGATGTGGCCAAATGATAATGAGATGTGGCCAGATGATAATGAGATGTGGCCAGATGATAATGAGATGTGGCCAAATGATAATGAGATGTGGCCAAATGATAATGATATATGGCCTTGGTGTCAAAGGAGTGACACAATGATGATGATATATGGCCATGGTGTCAAAGGAGTGACACAATGATGATGATATGTGGCCATGGTGTCGATGGAGTGACACAATAATGATGATATGTGGACTTGTATCCAAGAAGTGGTACAAGGATGATGAGAAAGCTTCCAGTGGTTGCCCCTGTGGGACCAGAGCTTGTGAAAATGTGTGTTTACATAGATTTATATCAATGTCTTCTAAAGAGCAATGAATGTCTGATGTAATAGGTTTGACCGAATGATTCTTCCTGTTAATATGATGTTATGTTAACATTGTGTGTGTGCGAATTATATTCTAATATGTGGTACTATAACTGGAAACTAGTATATTAGTATGTTAGTATAACACTCTGGTCGAAGAGTGTAGAGAACATTTATGGCTAACATTGGTTAACAATTATAATGACCCTTGACATTCTTCTATGAAACATATTTAGTAACAGATATAACAGTAGTAATATGTATTTGGTTAATCTGTGTATGATATGAATTACTCCCATTAAATATTTCCTTTCAGGGACACTGTGGCTTCGGGCAACCATGAGACCTTGAACTAGGTTTCATGGTTGCCACAAATCTTCTAGTCAATGGCGAGCAAGGAGGAACAATATGGGCAGCAACAGTAGAACCCGGGCATGAAATCGTGAGTACCATGATTATATATCACCTCGCGACAACAATAACATAATTTAACACTAAAATGTATAATAATTTAAAGGTTTAGTAGGGGAATTGAAATATGTAGGTAAGTAAGGTAAAGCGACGTACCTACGAGGAACGGAAGGGTTCAGATCTTAGGTTCAGATATTATTTTCATAGTTTAATTCCTTCAGACAAGTTCAGTTCAGTAGACTTGGGGCCCCACACGATATGGGATGATGATGAGTAGAAGAATATCCTGTGGCTTGTGTTATGATGATGCCCTACGTGACTATCAGCACATCAGGCGGTTACATGGTATCCGTCACAAAGATTCCCAACACTTGCTTGACCAGCGATTGCAAAGGTTATCTTAGTTTGGATTTGGAACGCTGAACACGTGCTAGAGATAAACCATATCTAATATGTAACCACTACTCATCCACCCAATGGAAACAAACGATAGAGATGAAAATGAAATAAAAAGTATTCAAAGATATACAGGGTGTTAGGGACGGTGTAACGAAAACTTTGCAGGCGTGCTCAGACCATGAAACTGAACAACTTTTACTATGGAGCCAATGGTGGGAAACGAAACAAAAATTCCGGTCCCCATACAAAGTCAGTCAGCTGATCGTGAATTATGTATGGGAGGTCGGAAATTTTTTTTCGTTTCCCACCATTGGCTCCATAGTAAAAGTTGTTCAGTTTGATGGTCTGGTCATGCCTGCAAAGTTTTCGTTACACCGTCCCTAACACCCCGTATAAGGTTACATTTAATTAAGTACAAATCTCTGGAGGGTGTAATCTACTCACAAAACTGAACAACTTGTGTTTGAAACTTTTCTTCGAAATATGAAAAAAATATTTGGACCTCCCATACTAAGTGACACACTTTTTCAACATTTTTGTATGGGAGGAGGTCCAAATTTTTTTTTTAATTTCGAGAACAAGTTTCAAACAAAAGTTGTTCAGTTTTGTGAGTAGATTACACCTTCAAGAGATTTGTACTTAATTAAATGTAACCGTAAATAGGCTGAAGAATTTAATGCTACTTACGTAAATAAGGACATGAGGTTTGAGGTGCTTCATCGCTGTTGCGACGCCAGCCAAAAGGCCTCCGCCCCCGACGGGCACGAGGACTGCATCCACTTCAGGAACCTGCGCCAGGATTTCCAGCCCCACTGTCCCTTGACCGGCCATTATGTGCGGGTGGTCATATCTTGTGGAGAAAAAAGAAAATGGCTTCTAATTCATAAGTTCGAGATATAGCGACAGCCAATACTGAAATCTATATTTTGGTTTAACTGAAATCGTGAAATCATCTGGGCCTAACCTGGGCCAACGTCGTGAATCAGTAGGTATGTCAAATCACTAGTGGAAGGAAGACAAGACTAGCAGAACTCCACACCTACGAGCCTAGTTATTTTAAAGAAGTAGAGTCATCTGCCAAGAATCTAATCTAATCTAATGAAAGAAAACTGCACAAAATACCCTACGGCTACTCACCCATTGATGTAAGTAAGGTTATTCTCCTTAGCCAACTTCATGGCATGGAATTTAGCCTCCTTCATACTGTCCCCATGGATGATGACGTTGGCTCCGTACGTGCGGCACTTCTGGATCTTCATGATGGGCGCGACGTTGGGCATGACGACGGTGGTCGGGATGTTGAGCAAGTAGCCGTGGTAGCTCATCGCCTGCGAGTGGTTGCCCAAGGAGGCGGTGATGACGCCACGCTGCTTGCATTCCTTGGATAGGAGCAGCAGAGCGTTGCGAGCGCCGCGCTCTTTGAAACTGTTGAAATTTAAGGCCATTGGGTGTAAACCAATATTCTAAACGGAGTGTAAGGAATGGTGTACCAACCGAAACTTTGCAGGCGTGAACAACTTTTTCTATGGAAAGTGGAAACTATGATGACGAGACATTTTTTTTCGGCCTCCCATACCAAAACTGCCGATCATTGACTTTCTATAGAAACTCGAAAAAGTATTTCGTTTTGGGTCCAAAGTAAAAGTCGTTCAATTTTATGACCTGCCAAATTTTCGGTAAGTACGCCGTCCCTTATAACCGTTATAAATATTTTGCAATATTTATTCGGCTTCCTCATCATCATCACCAACCGTTACAATTCATCACAGTTTACTAACCTTCCAGTGTGCTGCAAAAAGTCGTTTTTCAGGTAGATGTCCATTCCATATATCGTCGACATATGAGATTTCTGTGTGAGAGATTTTTTTGTCAGCAAGTGTGACTTAGAAGATAAATAAAATTAAAATGAAAAAAAAAGGTGCGCGTAATTTCGGTGTCTTAACTTCAATTCAAACCAATTTTCATGAAGAAAAATATTAGAGACTTACCACACATGGTGTTTTGGTTATCCCACTTTGAATCCTGAAAGCTGCAGCAGACACATCTTCGAAAGAAATCTTCTGCGGATTCCCTTCGTCGCACATCGGGTCAAACTCAACCGCCTGGAAAACCATGATGGGCAGACTTTTATACTGTTTTACATATTAAATACCCTTTCTTCCGGAGTTCGATACCCGACTAACTAAGAAATGGGGACCTTCTGCGAATGAGCCAATTACCTTATCAATATCGGACTAATTTATATGTTAAATCGCCTTCAAACAAGGGTTAAAGGTGAGCTGTCTGACAAAGAGTGTCTTTGTTTACGACATACTTACAACAGAATCACGTCTGTATACTTCCATTTTCTAGGAGATGACTATTTTCTTGTTGTAGTGTATGGATGGACGCAACGGCTGACTGTGCCGTGCGCAGTAAAACAAATGACTGGAGCTCTGAACTTAGATATGGTAGGTACATACTTACATACAGATAGATAAATAAATTACGCCATAACTTGATTTGTTTACTTATTTAATGTAGAGATTGATTAACCGACCAGATAAAACCGAAATGAATGCATTATGATTATTAACTGATGATGAATTTAATGATCGTATATGTAAGTAAACATACTTAATGTATGCCTACTTTTCATTTTAAACTTTTAGTTCCGATTGCTGTCTACCTCTATGATCTGATCACTCCGTTCTCATCTCCGTTGTTCAGCAGTCGCGCTGTTGGTATCTGATAGGTCCCAGGTTGAAGATTTGTAAATTTGTTCTCAGTTTGGTTAGGATATTGCTGGCCGAACAATGAAAGAAACAGAAAAATGGTTCCATGCTTCGAAGGGCACGTTGAGCCGTCGATCTCAGTTTCTGTTTATGATTTTTTATACAGCGGTCGTTATTAAAACCGTATCAAAGTTTAGTTATTCATTACTACTTAGTAGTAGCAGGTGGTTTAAAGACTCATTGAGTCATTCGTCAATTCGGTGTCCCAGACGAAATGATTATGATGCGATTTCAGATTTAATAAAATTCAACTACTAAAACAACAAAAAAACGTATAAAATTGCCTACTCGTAAACGAGAACTGTATGATGACTGACTACAAACTTGCTACGGGTGTAGGCAGTAGCTACGGATCTACGGCTACGGTGCCTACGCCTACGAGACGGGTTGATTTTACCTAGAAGGATTTTACTTACAGCAGCCGCCGTTTGGTTGGATCCTCGTCTAGGCTATTCAGCGTTGCCAGATCTACGTCTTTTTACGTAGATCTACGTATTTGAGTCCTTTTTTGAAAGGCTACGTATTTCAGTCTCAAAATCTACGTATTTTCTATAAAAATGTACATTCTATGTAATTAATAACACTTTAGGCTGAATAGGTCCAAATTCCGTTACTTTCGAGAAAAAAACAATGTCAACGTGCGTTCCGTTTCATGCCGTCACTTATCTAGGCGCCACGCTGCCACTCTCCCTCCACTCTCCACGCTACATCGCGACGACGTGACCTGTCATGCCGTGCTATAAGTGACTGTGTAAAACGAAACGTCTCGTACGCTAGAACTCTTAATGGGGCTTTTTCTGTTGACAGTAATGACAGTTCCCTAAGGGTCTTGGTAGTTCTGAATTACAAACTAGAGGGTGCTGCGAAAGACGGAAAAAGACGTTCCTTTCCTTTCCTTTCCTTGCAACCTCATAATCAATCAGTTAGATACCTATTAAATCGCATTCCGGTTCGGCAAATTACTTTAGCATACACGGCACACGACCGACTATAGCAATACTGCCCTGTTACGCCTATCTCATGTATCTCTCAAACTGCCATTTGCCACAAATCCACTTTTTATTTTGGAAATAATTTTTGCTCATAACTTACAAAATATTGAATCTATAAAGTTTTTTTTCATAGGAATTGGAACAGAACAATCATGAAATGCATTCCTCATTTAAATTTTTTCTAATTTTTAAGTGTGTAGTGAAATATAACGATTTTAATATTTTTGCTACTTTAATTCTCATACAAATCGTGTTACGCGTGGTACTGTATCTAAGATACATGAGATAGCCGCGACAACGGCTACATTTTATTGAAATTCTAATCGCCTGCAAGTATAATTACAGGACATAGGCAAACAGTATTATCTCAAATAATTTTAAATCTTGGGTAGTATACAGGGTGTTCAATTACTGCTTGGTAGTACCTATGTAAAAATCTAAAAAAAAAAAACAGATTTAAACGTAAGCAAGGTATCTTAATATACAGGGTGATCTATTGGGGTGGATAAAATTAGTGAAGTCTGAAAGCAGCTACAACAATTTATTATGGGTCCAGATTATAACATCAAAAGTCGTTACATGGTATGTCGCAACATCGACAACGCGGCATCGAAAGGTCGCCACATTAAATGGTCGCCACATCGCATGGTCGCCACATCGTAAGGCCACCACATCGAATGTTTCTGCATCGAATAATCGAATATTTCTTCAGGCGAATAACCTGCCCCTTGTCGTCCCCGAAGCAATGCTTTCTTGGCATCGGCGCATATGGTAACGTACCCTGTCACTGATATTTTAACTATTGCTGGTGGCAGGGCCAGTATTCCCTTAGGTTCAGATGTTTCACCTCCTAAAGACCGTATTTTTCTGCATGCGTGGGATGATCATAGTGGGGCCAAGGGCACACTTGATCGATAGGAAAGCTCTTTGGGCGTGGATCTGGCTAGATTCCGTGCAGTATCTCAGAGCAAGTCAACGGCGTGGCTATCCCCACACTTCGGAATACTTCTAGCCAGTCACTCTCTCCGTGTGGCAGTGCCTCGTCCTAGGCTGCAATACGAAGCCCATACCAATATGCATTTGCAGTTCATCGATGGAAACCAATGCTGCTCTGGAAGGTTTCCCCGCCACTAAGCTTTGAATGATCTTTTTCGGCAGGCCCTGGTCTTAGCAAACGTCCCTCGCGTGCCAAGCATTCTGGTCTCTGCTGTTTCGATGGTAAGAGGCCGGACGGTCTTACCCTGGTGCCTTAGGAGAAAGGAAAGTGCTTCATTTGGGACGCAACTTGCGTCAGCACCTTCTCCGTAAGCCACCTGCCCTACACCACGCGCGCGCCTGGAAGTGGGTGCCCCCTGGGCTGCCCTTAAGAAGCGCAGCAAATATTTGGTCATCTTACGAGTACAAGCGTGATTTTGTCCTTTCACCGTTGAAACAGAGGCCATGGACTTTATAAACAAATTGGGGCGTAGGCATACAGACGGAGGTGGCGATGCCCACGCCGGGTCTTTCCTAATGCAGAGGTACGGGTCTTTCCTCTTGCAGAGGTCCGGGACTTTCCTAGTGCAGAGATCCGGGTCTTTCCTAGTGCAGAGGTACGGGACTTTCCTAGTGCAGAGGTCCGGGTCTTTCCTAGTGCAAAGGTCCTGGACTTTCCTAGTGCAGAGGTCCGGGACTTTTCTAGTGCAGAAGTCCGGGTCTTTCCTAGTGCAGAGATTAGCCGTAGCAATACGGCGTGGGAACTAGGGGCAGGTTGTCCACCTGAAAAGGGAATAAAACCTTGTGGTTCGCTTTCGAAGTGGCGAAAACATTCGATATGGCGACCATTCGATGTGGCGACTGGCGACGCATGCGAAACTTTAGCTCCTAATACCAATTCGTCCCGGACGCCGAGAAGTTCATACAAGCTTTGTTTTGCCTATCTCATGTAACTCAATACGCTGGAGTACCGCGCGACTCGTCTCGATGCGTACGGTTTTGCCTATCTCATGTATCTAGAGTTATAGTAGATACGCGAAGCTACTCCATATAAAAACTGAGTTACATGAGTTTCGTTTTTTGGATGTAATATTAAAATTAATTATATTTCTTGTAAATATGAACTCGTATATATATAAATGGGACCTAAAGAATACGATTAAGCTTGTTGCGCGTAACTCATGTAACTAAAGATAACGTAGATAGGCGTAACAGGGCAGAATAGCAACTGTCAATATCACTCAAATGACAAAATTTTACATCTTGTGCAGCGCCCTCTAGTTTGTAATTCAGAACTACCAATTTAAGAGAGCCTCAGAGAACTGTCAACAGAAAAAGCCCCATTTCACTTAGAAAAATCAATACGTAGATCTACGAAATTTTCTTAAGCAACTTTTACTAATTCTACGTAATTTTCTAATCTGGCCTACGCCTTTTTCAAAATCCGAGTTGGCAACACTGAGGCTATTGCTATTAGTCTAGATAGATATCAGATGAAGAAGTCTTCAACTTTTCCTTGTTGTCATCATCATCATATCTCATCTCATCATCATCACTCTGTCCGTTTCAAGCAACGAATTAAAGATGGTTTCAAGTGTTTCAAGTAGATACAACTACTTGAAACCATTTTACTTTCTCATTGGAGGAAGATGGGAGGAGGTAGGTTTTGTTTGAACTTGAACAGGCCACATGACCTGAAAAAAAAATCCTTGAAGCCATTTGATAACTGAAAGAAAAAAATAACATTTTTATTTTTCGAATCTAATGGCATCCAAGTCAAAGTTTTTGACGACTGTTTGCCAGTTCTGAGCACACGGAGTATGAATTTTCCACTCATTTCCATGCAAAAATCTTCGAGCATCGCAGATTTTCAGCCCCGTTCTAGTTACGATCCTAAGCCCGTCGTTGCTCGTTGGCAAAAATGGTTGATATTTTGGCAATAATAACGATGTGAAACAACCTTTATAAAATTCGCTACTAAAAAAGCTTGTTTCCAGGCCGAAAACCAAGCCCAAACCGTATAAAAAAACAAATGTCAAACCAATGACGTTTCGTAAAACAATGCAAGTCGCGATATTTTGGGAAAAATATTAGAAAGAAGGCAAAATATCGAATAATAACACACTAGAGCATAAGTAGAAACATAAATATATTGAGGAAACGTAACAAGCTCAGTAAATAAGTGTTTACTGCCTCGCTTTATCAAAATGCCGTACGCCAACCAACCTTCCGTGCACATCACGGAGCTGACCGACGACAACGTGAAATTCGTCGTGGAAGACACAGAACTGAGCGTCGCGAACAGCATGAGGCGTGTCTTCATCGCGGAGACGCCGACCATGGCCATCGACTGGGTGCAGCTCGAGGCGAACTCCACCGTACTCAGTGACGAGTTCCTCGCCCACCGCATCGGCCTCATCCCGCTCATATCCGACGACGTCGTCGACAAGATCCGCTACTCCCGCGACTGCATGTGCGCCGACTTCTGCTCCGAGTGCAGCGTCGAGTTCACGCTCGACGTGAAGTGCACCGACGACCAGACGCGCCATGTCACCACCGCCGACCTCAAGTCCAGCGACCCGCGCGTCGTGCCCGTCACCTCGCGCCACAGAGACGAAGACCAAGCTGACTACGGAGAGGCAGACGAAATACTCATCATCAAGCTCCGAAAAGGACAAGAATTGAAACTCAGAGCTTATGCTAAGAAAGGTTTCGGCAAAGAACATGCAAAATGGAACCCCACAGCCGGAGTCTGCTTTGAATACGACCCAGATAACATCATGCGACACACATTGTACCCGAAACCTGATGAATGGCCAAAGAGCGAACATACAGAGCTTGATGAGGACCAGTATGAGGCTGAATTCAACTGGGAAGCGAAACCGAACAAGTTCTTCTACAATGTTGAGTCTGCCGGAGCATTGAAGCCAGAAAACATAGTTCTGATGGGAATTGTTGTATTGAAAAATAAATTACTAAACCTTCAAGTGCAGTTGGCGCAGGAAGCTCAAAGTGATGCATTAGCTATTAATTAATTTCTATTAAAGATAAGAATTTGTATTGTAATATAAGAATTATGCTTGAAATTAATGTTATTTTATTTAGAAACTATGGGTACCAAAAAATACTGTCAGAACAAATGTAATTATATGAGAACAGGTTAGGTCATCCCTGATAAACCATACTCAATGGTTTAGCTCTTTGTTTATCTTCTAAGAATGTCTTCAGAAGTTTTGGAACCTGATTCCTTCACATAAACCTTTCTCAGCTCTTTACTTTTTCCTCATTTTCTACAATGAAGTTTACATGGACTGACTTTTAGGTGTCAAAACTTGATCAAAACAAAATAACATTACATGAAACTTTTACCAGAAATCAACCAAAAATTTTAAATTATTTGTATATTAAATCCAAATAAAACATGGTATCTGTATCTGTAAACTACCCTGCTCCACCAATGGTAAGGATAAGAATTTTATGTTATGAATGAGAAGGTTATCTGAGTAAATATCTATTCAGGATAAGTACTTACTTACATAAGCTGAGAGAAAACTGCTCAAAGAATACTATACTCTCACTAAACTGCTGCTGATCTAGTTCTCTTTTTAGGGTTTCGTAGTCTACTAGAAACCCTTATAGTTTCGTCATGTCTGTCTGTCTGTCTGTATGCCGCGCCCTCATATCTTCGTCAGTTTTAGAGCTATCGACATGAAATTTGGTGAAAAGATAGATCGTGTTGACCCAAATATAGAAATGTTAAGAAAAAAATATTTTAAATGTTTTTTGGACCCCCTCCCATACAAGTGAAAGGGGGGGCAAAAAAAAATTTTTTCTTCTGTAATATTGAGTAGGATATCGTTGAATAGGTCTTTTAAAACTAAGATGAGGTTTCTTTGAAACAAAGTCACTAAAATGTTTCTGTCACGAGATATTTACTTTTAAAAAGGGCGTTTTTGACCCATAATTTGTTCCAGCTGTAACTTCTAAAGTATAAAAGCTAAAAATTTGAAATAAATATGGAATATAGCTTACAATCTGAAGTTACAATGAAAACTATAACGGATATTGTACCCTTAAAGGTTTCAGAAAAAATTGAGTTTTTCTGTTTGCGGTTGGTCATCATACTGCTGCTAACAAACCAGCAACAAATTAAGTTTGTAATGCTGAAAAACCTGATATTTAAACGTTGACTACGAAACCCTATTTGTGGGCGTGTCTGACACGCTCTTGGCCGGTTTTTTAATTAGGAGGGGTTGTGTATAATCTAATCCTTGATTTGATTTTTATATTATGGTTATGGAGGCATCTATCGTTTACAGTACATACCTCAGGATGAGTTTTTAACTAAAGAGGAGGAGGATGTTGTCCACATTCTGACGTTCAATGAGATAAAACAGGCTGCAGACAGAAACGAGGCTGGTGTAATCCATACACCTTTGTGTGTAAGTTCGCCATAAATTATGATAATCCTGAGAATATGAACTATTCTGACTTGAGTATATATATAACAGAACTATTAAATAGGTGTATTTACTTACTTATCGTGATATTATTATAAGAATAAATAATAAATAACACTACCGATATTACCCACACTGCTGAATTAACCTCTTCTACTTACGAATGTTATTTTAATCCTTAAAAGGTTGTCTGGTACAAATAGGTACCTAGCTATAAGCCCGCATAGGTAATTAAATTAGCTTCGTACTTTTATAATTTTCAGGAGGCTAAGCTAAGTAAAAATATGGATTATGATGTTTATTTGAAGTGCGAAAACTTGCAATATACCGGCAGGTAAGTTTAAACTAAAGTTTGTAATGTAATGTAGGTACCTATCAAGTACCTACCTAATTATTAGTAATTAATGTTTTCAGTATGGTTACGTATTTCAACGATGTTGCATGCCCTGGCTGTCCGTAATGACGGTGGTTTCGTGCTTTAGAAGGCACGGTGGCTATTTTGTAGGTACTTATGTGAGAGTCGATACGTTACTATGACGTAATACGGGGTGTAAGGGACAGCTCTCCGAATAGGGTATGTTGGGGTAAGTTCGGCCAAGGTGTAAGACCGTACGAGTTGATTTTCGGCGAATTAAGCAATAGCAATTGACTAGCGAGATCTGACAATCGGCGAACAAAAAAATGGCTTCATGCACAATTTACCAGTTAAAAAATGTAGCTTAATTCGCCGAAAATTCAACTCGTACGGTCTTACACCTCGGCCGAAGTTACCCCAACGTACTATACTGAAAGGGTGCATTCAGACCATGAAACTGAACAACTTGCCATAGAAATAAATTTCAGGAAACGAAAAAAAATTTTGGACTTCCCATACAAAATCACGATCAACCATTGCATTTAGTATGGGAAGTCAAATTTTTTTTTACGTTTCCTGAAATTTATTTCTATGGGAAGTTGTTCAGTTTCATGGTCTGAATGCACCCTTTCAGTATTCGGAGAGCTGTCCCTTACACCGTGTATATGTCAACATCTTGCTCAACAGTCATGCATGATCATAAATACCTACCTATAGGTACGAGCCTTAAAAGGGCAAAATTCAATCGACTTTAACGATTTTTTTTTTCAGTTTTCCATAATAATTCTCACATTAAATTTTTATTTTATTTTCCTCTAGTTGTGCAGAGAGAGGCATACGCAACATGTTTGTCGCCAACCAAGAAGAGCTGATGGAGCGCGGCGCGGTGGTCCCGTCAGGCGGCGACCGGGCGCTGGCTGCAGCGTACCACGGCGCTAGTATGGGCATACCGGTAGATAAAAAATACTATCTTAGGTAGGGTTCGCCGTAGGTACCTAGGTATCGACATATTTCCCACACGATTAGCAAGCAATAGGATTTGTACTAAGGGCGGCCTTACTGCCTGGTATACGAGGGGGTAGCTTACCTGTGATCGTCCCAGGAGAATTCTGTGCTCGGTTGGCTAGCATAGGCAACCGTCCCACTAGACACAGGCACAGAATAGGTAAATAATAGGAAGGAAGGCCCACTTTCGTGTCTAAATACGGAAACGGGTCACACGGTCGTCAGTAGACCTCTCAACTTACTGCCAACGTGTGTTAATACGGTTTGCGATTCCCTATTAGTAATTAATTTTATAACGTAAAATAATTATGCATTACGATACTACTACTTTTCGAGTAGGACACCGAGTCGTCCACCGACCCGATAAACCCTGGTGTCAGAGTTATTCAAGTTTTAACGTGCCCTTAACGTGCCCTTCGAAGCACGGAATCATCTTTTATTTTCGGACAATCAGAACCCGGTTGTATCAAACTACAGGCTACAATTCTGCAGACGAAATTCGATGTACATTGCGTAGCTGATTTAATAATGGGATCATAATAGGTAACCGGCTACGGAATGTACCTACATCAAATTTCGCCTGTAGAATTGTAGCTTGTAGATTCGTTGCATAGGCCACAGGTGGTTCAGCCTGAAATGTCCTAACCAGACTAGGAACAAATTCCCGAAATTATAAATATGAACTTTGTGTGTGACTTATTTATTACTTACTTTCCTAACTACTAATACTATAAAACTACAACTTACACACAACTTACGAAACTAACTAGACGAGACTATCTGCAGGTGACGGTGGTGCTCCCAGACCGCACGCCGCCGGCCGTCGCTCAGCGCTGCTCGGAGTTCGGCGCTGACGTGGTGCTCGTTGGAGAAACCCTCGAGGACGTGGCCACCTACACGCGCAAGGTCTATGACGACGACGAGAGCGCTAGCCAAGTCGTGGTCAGGTTGGCAAGCGTTTTATATGTTTAGGATCGCTGTGCAACGGTGCGCTATTTGTCAAATAAGGTGGTCATCATCTAGTCTTACTCGACCTCCATGGCAAATCGGCAAGTGCCATCGCAGCACGATCGTTCAGAATCAGAATCAATCAATAGTTATATTTTTCTTATCGTAGGTATATAAGGTCAACCGGGTAAAAGCGGCAATGGGAAATTTCTCAAAAACTATCCATTTTGCAACAACTTCAGCCATCTACAGGTAGCAGTTTGAACTAAATTCGCATCTTAAATTAGTCACAGAGGGTGCTGTGTGTCGGACATTTGAGATATCGACCATTTTCTAAATCAGTCGATCGTGAGCAAGTTGAGGAGCGAGAGGTAAGTGCGTTCAATCCATTAAAATCCATGGTTTTTGTTTGATCTTTTATTAGATTTTGTACTCCAAGTACGAAATATATTATTGCTCGTCTAAACACGTAGTTATTTTGATGCTAAACGTCATAATTTTTGAGATATGAAAGTTTAAAATTGAAGGCTATGTAAAAATTTTAGGGGAAAATGCGTCTACTTTTTTTGGGTAATTGCGTCTGTGTGCTGCATTTACCCCTATGCCAGGGGTGCTCAACTTTTTCATGGATGTATTTTTTCATGAACTTTTTTGTTTGTTACGCTGAAAATGTATTTTTAATTTTGAAGCCTTTATTTTTTTTAATTTGCATTAAAATATTATTTCATGTATAATACTATGCCAATACTTAGGCAAAAACGACTTATAGTATTTTAAGTTACTCATTTATTTTATTTTTCTGATTGCCTACATTGAATAAGCAGTTTCTTGTTAAAAATATTATAAAGGTCGCCTTTGGAGTCAAATTTTTGTATTAAATAGTATTATTTTGTTAATCATTTAGAATAATTTGATTCAATTTGATTGTATGGGTTTAGTTCCTGGTCTCATTTAGATAAATATTTTTATAAACGCTAACAGGACTGCACTTTTGGATGAATAAATATCTGTAATAACATTTATTACCTTGTCAATTTGTATTTCTTAATATTACAATCCGCCTATAGTAAATGTTGAGAACCCCTGGATTGGTCGTTGGGTAAATGCGTCATACAGCAGTGTAACGCATTTTCCCCACGTAGATTAAAATGTCTCTAGTTGATTGGTTTTTCGCTCAATTTTCACATGTAAAGAATATGTGAACATGGAATTTCAAAGATAGCTTCCACTGTTCATTTTATCATAAAATACTCTCTGGTTTGGGAGTAATTCATAGTAGACGCATTTACCCATTCTGGGGTAAATGCGGCTAAAATCCATGTTTTTAAAAAAGCCTGAATAACTTTTTTGTGTGTCAGTCTTGAAGAAAGCTTATCAATAAATCTTAAACTTAATTCATTACGAAATACATATTTGATAAAATTGTGAAAAAAAAACTTCTTAGTATAAAATTTGTGGGCCATCAAACTCAAGAATGAAAAATACGACGCATTCCCCGGTTGACCTTACTGAGGCGCTGTAATCGCTACCATAACCATAACCACAAAAGCCACAACAGTCCACTGCTGGGCATGGGCCTCCCCCTATCGGAGGGGGGAGCCATACTCACCACACCACGCTTGGCAGGCGGATTGGCGAGCGCAGTTGAAAATGTTGCATTTACAAGGAACGCGGCTGCCCGTTCCCTGGATGATCACTTAACGACACCCATCGGTAGAATTGGGGTGATGCTATTTTAAACTGGCATCACCCGGTAATCGCTACGCAGGTAGTTAATTTTCCATACATTTCCATGCCAATTTTCTATAGTCCTGTATTCATGAAGTGTCCTCTGTTCCTCTGCAGTGGAGATAACCCTCTCATCATTGCCGGTCTGGGCACAGTGGCAATGGAGGTGGTCACTCAGCTACCGGAGCTGGACGCCTTGATTGTACCGGTGGCGTCTGGCGCGCTTCTGGCAGGCTGCCTCGTCGCCTGCAAGAAACTCAAGTGCTCCTGTCTAGTTTACGTAAGTTTTTTGATTCAGCAGTAGGTAGGTACCTATTAGGCTACGTGGCCGACCCCGGAGAAGATGGCGAGACGACATAGAAGCTTTTCACCCAAATTGGTATTCCGAAGCACTAGACCGGGACGGGTGGTGCGGAAGAGGGTAGGCCTTTGCCCTGAAAGTGTTAGGCTCCACAAGGGGCAGCCTCACTTTCGACTACTCTCGTCGGAATCAAAAAATCTTACAGGACCATTTTGGGCTTGTGGGTAATAAGTTATTCGAATCTTTTACGACCATATGTGGCCCCCTGATCTGACCCAGAGTCAGAGTAAAGTCAAGAGTGAAATCCCCTGTTTCAGTGTCGTGACCATTCTAATTTGGCCGTTTTGAAACCATCATATCGTCATCCATTGAAATGATGCTACTGGAATGCTTCTCGTATCTATTCCCCAGGGTGCGGAGTGTTCGAAGGTACCGAAGATGATGAAGGCGCTGCAGTGCGGGCGGCCGGTGTCGGTGCCGCTGGTGCCCAACATCGCTGATGGACTCAACTCGCCCGTCGTCGGCAGCAACGCCTTCGCCACGCTCAAGGGCAGGCTGGATAGGATGGTAATATATTTTTCTCTATAAGGAGTAAAAAGAAATACGGACGCTAATGCGAATTGTTGAGTTATTATGGGATATCCTTTTGTTTTCATAAGTACCTATTTGGACTAGGAGTAGGGGAACCAAATTCTTGACCAGTTGGTTCCGAAATACTCATCATCATTGTACGATCCACAGGGATCGTATTGATGATTGACTTGACAGGAGTTGGTTCAACAACGCACCACCACTCATGGACACGATCGGGTATAGACTGACTGGGCAGACATTGCCCCCACCCCACCGTAGCGACGTATGCGCACGAAACACTGACAGTCAATACACTTACTCAGTGTACTACAATAGTCAATAGACTTACTCGATACACTACAATCATATATATTCACAAAAATGAGAACCAAACCAAGCAGAAAAGCCTAGGACCGTCACACATTAGTTAATATAGTCTGACCAGTGTGTATTGGCTAATGGCGCAAAAACATAATGTTAGTAGTACAAGTCGCTTACAAAGAATGAACCCGATTTGGCAACATTAGTATTGACATCCTACTCATATTGCATATAATATGATAGAGAGGCAAACAACAGTGTTGCCAATTCGGGTTCATTCTTTATCTGCGCGACTTATAGAATTCGCCTTCTAGACTGTAATGTTTGTTTGTTTTGTATAGTTGGAAGTGGACGAAGCGTACATCTCGCGGGCGATAATCACGGTGCTGGAGCGCGAGCACATGGTGGTAGATGGTGCCGGCGTCTGCGCCGTGGCGGCCGTTATGCAAGGCCTCGTGCCGGAGCTCAAAGGAAAACGGTAAGTATGATGATAATGAGCTTATAGATCCGCCTGGATTGTGACCAAACATGCAACTAAGACGTAGGCGCCTGAAATGTGGAGTAGGTATGTGTAGCCTGCTGAAATGTGTGTACTTCGGGGGCTGGAGATGCGTGGCGCGCTGAGATGTGTGAGGCCCCCTTCGGAGTATGTGTGGCGCGATGTGATATATTATTGTCATTTTCCATTTGCCCTCATAAGTCAAAGCGTGTATCCGCGCCTAGCGCCAGAAGGGTTGAAGTCGTCAAATATCCAGTTGGGGTGGCAGTTTCTGAACTCAGGCGCGCGTCCACACTGCGCGCGGCAAATGCTCGCGAGGCATACGCTCGGGCTCACCCAAGGTCATGCTCAGGCGAGCGCGCGCAGGCCGAGCCAAAATCAACGCCGCTCAGACGGTTGCTAGTTATTTTATCTAAGCGTCCAAATTGGGCCGAACTTGGCTCGCCTGCCACACGAGCGTATGCCTCGCGAGCATTTGCCTCGGCAATTTGCCGCGCGCAGTGTGGACGCGCCTAATCTCTTTTTTAACTTGTCTCTTGTTACAGCACGGTGTGCATATTAAGCGGCGGCAACGTGGAGGCGGGTCGCTACTCGCGCATGATCCAACGCGGGCTCGGCAGCATGGGGCGACTGCTGCGCTTCGCCCTCGCCATGCCTGACCACCGCTCGGGGCTGGAGAAAGTCGCCAGGGTCATCTCTGAAGAGAACGCCGTGCTCAAGAGCTTCGCGACCGAACAGATTTGGATAAACAGCGATGTTTCGAATACTTGGGTACTACCTGAATTATAGAAGGGACCCAAAATGGCAACATTGTTGACATCTTGCTAATGTCATGTAATATGAAAAAGACGCAAACAATAATGTTGCCATTTCGGGTCCCTTTCTTCTATGAATCAGGCTATAAGGAAACTAATAAAGCACTTCGTGTTGAACATTTCTGCACGCGCACGCATATAGTAGTAATTTTAGTAGCTAAAGTGTAGGCGTTTTCCAGGTTTAATCCAAATGCTTGTTTTCGTAAGTTTAGAAATAGGTCTTATTGCGACCGCCAGAATCAGCGTCAATGTTGATTGAGTGGCTAACTTTTGTTAATTATTTTACGTTTTTTTTACAGGCTAATGTAGTTGTGGAGACAGCAAATGAGAACCACTCTAGCAACATCAAAGAGCGGCTGCGAGAACTGTTCCCGTCCGCCAAGTTTGCTCTTGCAGACCTCGAAGAAAGGCCTAGGACTAGAGTTAGTCAATAATGAAATTATCATCTGATGAAGTTTCAAAACAGAAAAGTGATTTAAATTATTGAGTTCACTGTTTTTACTTGTATTTTTATGGTATTTTATAATTTTTGTATGAGAAAATTGTTTTGAATGTGGTTTAAAATATATTGAAACAACAGCTTTTTTGTGTTTTTTTTATTTTTTAGAACTTATCCATAACTTAAGCAACAGGGTCGTCTCCCTTCGTCGCTCGCGTGTAGATCACTTGTCCGTGGTGTTGGACTACTTGCTTAATTAGACCTGGAAAGAAATAAAAAGGATTTTAAGTAATAGTTCAAGAAAAGCAGACTTGTTAGGAAATAGTCAAAGGTATTCAGACTCAATATATCAGTTTGTTACTGTCATGGTGGTTCTAGATTGAGTGATCATCACAATAGGAAAGGTAGTAGATTGGCCAACCTAGAAAAGCTTGATGTTACACAGCTAGGAGTAGGTAAATAATAGAAAATATAGTCTGCCGATAGAGTTGTTGAGCCACTCCAATGTAAATTTGGGTAAGGGCAGGAAGATGATGATTGTTATTTTGTCCTTCAACCAACATTTAAAAAGAAAAGGTTATTAGGTCTAATAGGTACACTTTTACCCAGGACTTTTATTGAGGAGATTGTTGCCAGCGAATTATTGGAAGTCTCATTCACTCACACCATAAAAGACAAGTAATTTGAGAGTTGATGAGCAATAAAGTTGCCTGTGCACATCCTGGGCAAGATAGTCTCTCCCGCGCACTCATGAACAATCCAAAATGAAAGGTTACCATTTTTTTGAGACTGTAATATTTAATTTAATAATAATATAATAATATACCTAGATGCAGCAACATTTATTGAATCGTACATCATTTTTGTCCAGCTTGTCAGTATCAATCACAAGAAAATCGAAACCATAACGGAATTGTTCATGAGTTAGCATGAGAGACTGTACATTTGAATTCTCAGCCCACATCCACCCACTGCGGGGTAGACTTCTTTACTTCACCAATTCTCACAGTCCACTAGTATCCAATTTGCACAGCCTTAAACTATTTCGAGATTAGGAAAACCATGTACTCCTTTAGGAAATTTCATGTTTAGTAGATTTATTGTAATTTTTTCATTCTACTGTATACTAAATTTTATACAAAAGCAATGCTTACCTTTTTCCCTGAGCTCGATGAGTGCTCTCCTGGCGAGGGACCCGCGCACCTTTAGCCTCTCAGAGACGACGGCGGGCGTGATCAGCTTGTACTGAGGGACTTCCTTGTACAGCTTCTCGTATGTAGCCTTGTCGAACAACACCTGGTTGTTCAACTTGTCACGGACTTTTCCTTTGGACCACTTCTGCAAGATAACATAGACAGCATTTAGAAAAAAAGCATAAGTAGTAAGTAAGGTAGGAAGGGAAGAGAATGCCATCAGACTCAATATATCAGTTATTTTTACTCTCATAGTAATCAAGTGATAAGTTTATAATCATTTGGCTCAGATACACCGTAAACTATGCATTCTACAAAGAATGACGAGATATTTTGCCACTGTACAGGCATCTGAAGTAGTCCGACATGGTCACATAACCTCACTTACTCAACACAAGTTTGCTTACCTTCTTCTTGGCTTTACCGCCACCGGACCCCTCCTTCTTCTTCTGGGTCTTCTGTGGCTGCTTCGCCGAGGTCTTTGTGTCCTTCTTGGGCGGCTAAAATTATAAAAACCATTGTTGACAACATGATACGCCACGAGGTTAGGTGCATCCAACATTTTTTCAGATTTTCAGCAGGAGTCCTTGCATTATTTCATTATATAATGTTTGGTACATAAAATTAAATATCAAGAACTTCGAAATTCACAGGAAACAACACTTTTATTCGATAATTTCACAAAAATCCACAGGCGCACAAAATACTCACCATTTTGAAACCGGAAAGAAAGATGGAGGATGCTTCTTTTGTCTATGGTACAATTTTGACGTTTGCAGTGGTGTTGCACGCTAGTTCCGGTATGAATCGGAAAACCGGTAACAACAAAATGGTACCAATGGGCGTATCGCTACTGGTGCAAATAAAGTAGTATCATCACAGGCCATAACTTGGTAGGAACCGAAAAAAAAACTAATGTCAATATTTTGACAGCTCTTTGTTATTGTGAATTTTTGGTGAATTTCAGTAAGATTTTAATTTTTAAGTAGGCTCGTTTATAAGGTTTTGTTAATTGTAGAGTCTCTGCGGAACCTTTGTTGTTATTATTTTGTTTTATACTATGAGTAAAGAAGATTTTCAGAAATTATGGGTGATAAAATTCTGCTTGAAGGTTATCTATCCAAAGTACAATGTCTTTGCGTTCCTGGTTTTCCTCGCGATAAAGTATAGGCTTTATCACAAGAAGCGTTTATCTTCAAAAGATATGGATACGTTCGTAGTGAAGACTGCTCCACAGCATGTAATGAGACTTGTTGCAGAGGAATGTTTGGAGCATAACCTACCAGTAGTTCTGCACAAATGTATAATTATTTCTAAGGAGCAGTACATACAACTATGCGCAGAAAACTTATTTTACATTGACAACGGAGTCCTCTGGGTAACCATGAAAGTACCTCAAGACATAAAAAGAAAATACAAACATAAAATTAATAATAAAACAAAGGAAATCAATTTGTTAAATTTTCGGTATGAATTTTTACCAGCCGAAATAAAAAAGAAAGTTATGGGTGAAGAGCACACATACAGCATTGAAAATATTAGACTGGTCCCCATAGTAGGATCTAAATTGGTGCCAGATAATATAGCTTATACAAATGAAAATGAATTTGATAATATTCTATCATCATATGGGTTTCAAGATACCAAAGATGCAGTAGTTACTTTCCACCCAGTACCCTCCATTGAGAAAGCACCAAAAATTGCATCCAGGGCAGAAGTTAGTCTCATAGTCAATGAATATGACTTGGCTAATGATTTTGTGAAAGAAGTTTTAAATAACTATTTTGAAGAACCAAAATTACTTACCATCAATGATGTATTTAGTATAGATTTAACACCAACTGTTACTACCAAATATCATTACAAATACTTAGACTTAGTTGAAGCGACTGGAAAGTTGTATTTCAAGTGCAATGATATTGCAAGTGAAGAGGAAACAAATGCTTCCAAAGAAAATAAAGATAAAATACTGCAGCCATTCTTCATAGTAAGGAATATAACCAAACTTACTTTAGGAGAGAATATTCATGCCACAAAGCCTAAAGATGAGTTCTATAAACCTCATGATTATGTGAAGGATTTAAGTTTTCTAAACCTTTGCCCAACTGGATTGAGGCAAAAGTTTGACCAAATGCAAGAAACTATTGCTCCCTTTCTAACTGGAGATATAAGTAAGATTTCTTCACAAACTCAAGCTTTGCCATAATAATTTGGAATAACAAAACTTTCAATATTTGCATTTACATTATTTGCAGATGATTTATCTTCTGTAATGACAACTCCAATAATCCCAATGTTACTTCTGACTGGGAACACAGGCTCTGGTAGACATCTTCTTGTGAAAACTTTAGCTAAATATAATGGTATGCACTAATCTAATCAACAAATTTAATACTCAATCTTGTTACTAATTATTGTAGAATAGTTAGCTACCATAAAACTGTTTTTCAGGAATGAACTGCCTCCAAATAGACTGCAATGGACTTCAGTCAACAACAGCAAAACAGACTGAAAGCAAAATAAGTTCAATGGTGCAAAAAGCCAAAGGTGCTGCTCCAGTGATTGTACTTTTTGACAATTTTGAGGTAACCTTACCCAAATACCTAAATGTATAAATTAATATATGCTTTCCAAATTTTTGTGTTATCTAACTAATGTGAATATTTGTCTTTGTTAGGTATTTGCAGTGGACCCAGAAAACAATGAAGACTGCAGAGTAATGGAATACTTCATGAACACAGTAACAGACTTATACCAAAACTACACAAAGCATCCTATCATATTTGTTGCAGTCACAGAAAGGGTAGATTTAAAACCTAACATACTCAGGATGTTCCTAGACAAATTCCACTTGTCTAAACCTAATATTGAGCAAAGATATGAAATGCTGCAATGGTTTGCTTCAGCCATGCATTTAAATGTAGATAATGACAAAAATGTTGATTCTTTTAGTGTTGTAGATGAAAATAAAAGTGATAATTTAAGTGTAAATGCAAAGGATGTGTTACATAGAGTAGCAGCGAAAACAGAAACATTTATGTATGGGGATTTGGATGCCCTTCTTCACTTTGCTTTGAGAGATTCTTATTTGAAACAGCATAGTGAGTTTAACCAGCCACGGACAGATCCTAATCTTCATTTAGTGCAGGAGGAAGACTTCAACTCAGCCTTAGGTACCTAATAAAAGAAACTGTTTCTATAAAAATATTTCTTATAAAGTTTTTAAAAACCTCTATAGAACTTTTTTCTATATTTCAGAATCCATAAGAAGTTTACAAAGTCAGCATTTGGACGCGCCCAAAATTCCAAAGATTTACTGGGAAGACATTGGAGGCTTAGAGAAGTTGAAGAAAGAACTTCTTAAAACTATCGAGTTTCCAATCAAATACCCACATTTATTTAAGAATTCTACCTTGAAAAGATCAGGTATGTAAAAAAAAATACTTATACATGAATGCTCTCTGTTAAGTTGTAACTTTGTAACAAGTAATGGGTTTTTCTTTACAGGTATTCTATTATACGGCCCACCTGGATGTGGTAAGACGCTGGTAGCTAAGGCGGTGAGCACGGAGCTAAACGTTAGTTTCCTGAGTGTAAAAGGGCCAGAATTGCTCAACATGTACATAGGACAATCTGAAGAGAATGTTAGAAAAGGTAATGCATCAAAAGCTTGTCGTATTGTTTGCTATTTCGATTCATAATAGTACATTGTATACGCGGGTTGAAAGCAACCGATTACTAACGAGGGTGTAGTTTGAGGCCCGAAGCGCAGCTGAGGGCCTCAATACACCCGAGTTTGTAGTCGGACTTTCATCCGAGTAATACATAGTGCTTTATACTACACCTGCGGGGTCAGTTGTAACAGCCACGGGGTGAATTGAAACATCCGCAAATAATAAACTTCACAGGTACACATTTCCAAACTCTCACATGCATAGGTACGGCAGTGCAATATTTAAATTCAATAACTTACAAAACTGAATATCTTTTAAAACTGAACAACCTTCAAAACTGAACAACTTCTAAAATGAACATATGTATTTTGAAACTGAACAACTTTTGAAACTGAACAACTGTTACGACTAAACAACTTTTAAAACTTTACAACTTATAAAACTGAACAACTTACAAAACTGAACAACTTACAAAACTGAATAATATACAAAACTGAACAACTTACAAAACTGAACAACTCACAAAACTGAACAACTTCGAACAACTTACAAAACTGAACAACTTACAAAACTGAACAACTTACAAAACTGAACAACTTACAAAACTGAACAACTTACAAACTGAACAACTTACAAAACTCAACAACTAACAAAACTGAACAACTTACAAAACTGAACAACTCACAAAACTGAACAACTTTGAACAACTTACAAAACTGAACAACTTACAAAACTGAACAACTTACAAAACTGAACAACTTACAAAACTGAACAACTTATGAAACTCAATAACTTTTCAAAACTGAATAACTTTTGAGACTGAACAACTTTTGAAACTGAACAACTTTTGAAACTGAACAACCTTCAAAACTGAACAACTTCTAAAATGAACATATGTATTTTGAAACTGAACAACTTCTAAAATGAACATATGTATTTTGAAACTGAACAACTTTTGAAACTGAACAACTGTTACAACTAAACAACTTTTAAAACTTTACAACTTATAAAACTGAACAACTTACAAAACTGAACAACTTTCAAAACTGAACAACTAACAAAACTGAACAACTTACAAAACTGAACAACTTACAAAACTGAACAACTTACAAACTGAACAACTTACAAAACTCAACAACTAACAAAACTGAACAACTTACAAAACTGAACAACTCACAAAACTGAACAACTTTGAACAACTTACAAAACTGAACAACTTACAAAACTGAACAACTTACAAAACTGAACAAGTTACAAAACTGAACAACTTACAAAACTGAACAACTTATGAAACTCAATAACTTTTCAAAACTGAACAACTTTTGAGACTGAACAACTTTTGAAACTGAACAACTTTTGAAACTGAACAACTTTTCAACCTGAACAACTTTAAAAACTGTACAACTTAAGAAACTGGACAACTTATTAATGACAACTTCAAAACTGATCTACTTGTGTTCACCTACCCGTTCAACTGTACTTAATTCTGTAAAAACTACCACGGGAGGAAAGTGATTTGTATGGTTAATTCCCTCCGGCTAATTTGTACATTGAACAATGACTAACGTTCCCCCCTATAAAGTGTAAAGCTATAGGTAAATTACTATGCAGGTGTAGTATAAAAGTATTAGAAATAGGGAGATTCAATTCTAGGCCGACATCACACGACTGTGCACAGAAATGTTGGTGTCGTACATTTTGGCTATATCTTCCAGTGTAAAATGCTATAAGGGATTTTTAGGTGAAGGAGCTCGACAGGTTTCTCTGTCAGCAATAAAGAATTGAGTATTGATTGATGTTCTGTACGCGTATACTTCGCTAGGGTAAAGATATGGTAATAGTAGGTTGTTGTCGAGGACGGAAAATAAGACTTTGACTGACGAGTAGAGTTTGAAGTCCGAGCCGCAGGCGAGGACTTTAAAAATACGAGTCTGGCAATAGTACATTACATCACAGGCCGAGTATATAGCAATTTCTGGTCGAGTGGCATTGGAAGGCCGAGACGAAGTCGAGGCCTTCTAAAGTAAACGAGACCAGAAATTGTTATTGTTAGGCGCAGACCTTTTTGGACAAAATAGTGGCCTGTGCATAGAGCTCATCTGTGTATGACTTTGACTGTGTCAAGTGTTGTCGTGTCACAGTGATGTGAAAAAATACTGTCAACAAAAGTCTCTAGGTGAAAACACATTGTTGTAAATAAACTCGAGAAAATAAAATTCGCCAGCGCTCTTTTGATATTATAGTTATATTTTATTAATAGGTCACGGACCCGCTAATATTTGGGCGAAGAGTCGCGAATAATTTTTTCGAAGATGGATTTTACGACGAAAATTGATATTGGGAAGCTGGCCGGTAAATCAAACTGGACGACGTGGAAATACAAAATGTCAATAATGCTGGAAGGGACGGAGAATGCAATGGCAGCCGTCGAGGGCAAATTGACTCCACCAACTCCTGTAGAAGGCCCAGAAGGTGACGCCGCCGTAACAGCTTATAATGCGGCTTTGGCCAAATTTAAGAAAACTGAAACTGGCGCTCTTCTGATGCTGACCACAAATATGTCAGAAGACACCTTAACCAAAGTAATGAGGTACAGGAAGGCATCAGAGGTATGGCAGGAGCTGCACAGATTATTTGACGGGAACACGGGTGACAGGGCATACACGCTGTGCATGGAATTCTTCGGCACAAAACATGACAAGGCAGATGACATCGCGACACATATGTCAAAACTGAAAAACTTGTGGAACGATTTGAAAGCTGAAGTATCCAAAACAGACGCAACTGCTAAATTACCTGAGATGTTCCTAATATGCAAGATTCTTGATACTCTGGATGACCGGTTCGTCAATTTTAAGTCAAGCTGGCTCATGCTGAAGCAGTCTGAAAAGACAATTGACAGTCTGACGAGTCACCTCTGCACCTTTGAAAGAGACTTAGGCAGTCAAGAGACCACTAGAATGGAAGCCCTAGTGACTGCACCGAGTGGATATCGCAAATGCAAGGACGAGCACCTGATTTGCAACTATTGTCATGCAAAAGGACATAGAGTTCGCAAGTGTAAGAAGTGGATTGGAGATGGAGGCCACCCAAACCAGTACAAGGCACGTCAGGCAAAAGCTCAGAATCCAAGCAAGTGCAACAGATCTCACTAATGGTGAACGCTTGCTCCAGTGCGAATGGTCAAACTCAAAATAGAGACAATTGGTTTGTCGACAACGGAGCAACTACACACATAGCTGTAAGGAGAGACTTCTTCAAAGAGTTCCATGAATTCGACAAAGACCACACTGTTACAACAGCTGACGGAACCATAATTCCTGCCGTAGGAAAAGGCTCTGTAGAGGTCGAAGCGAAGGTCGATGGCAAGAGGGAGAAGATAATGCTCCGAGATGTGTGGCTAGTACCAAGTCTGACAAAGAACCTTTTCTCGCCGCTCGCTGCACATGATAGAATGCAGAATACTGAATTCACGTCAAAGACTACAGAGTGCAAGTTTGACGTTGATGGTACGACAAGAATTGTCGGCAAAAGATCGGCGTTTGGCGGACTGTATGAATTAGAAATGAAGACAGTCATGTCAGTCAAGCGAACCATAGAGGTTAACGTGATCGATGGCTCAAATATGCTGCAGCTATACCATGAACGCCTCGCTCACCAGGATAAGAACCACGTCATTCGCGTAGTGAAACGCGAGTTAGGCATAGAGCTTACTCCTGACAAAGTAAAGTGTGAAGGCTGTATCTATGGGAAGGCACATAGAAAACCCTTTGGTACCAGGGAAAGAGCCTCGAGATGTGGAGAGCTTATCCACACAGATGTCTGCGGACCCTTCGCTGATAGCATTACGAAGTACAAATACTATGTACTGTTCAAGGACGACTACTCGAGTTACCGACTTGTCTACTTTCTTAGACAGAAATCAGAGGTCAAAGACAAGCTCATCATGATGCTTCAAGAAGCAAAGAAGGCTGGGCACGAAATCAAGACTATTCTGTCAGACAATGGAGGCGAATTCGACAATGCCGCTGTCCGAAAAATATTACAAGACCAAGGTGTGCAGCACAGGTTAACAATGCCTTACACGCCCGAACAAAACGGCTGTAGTGAGCGAGAGAACCGCACCCTCGTAGAAGCTGCAAGGTCAATGATGCATGCGAGAGGAGAGATGCCGCAAGTACTATGGGCAGAGCTAATCAACACGGCCGCTTACGTGCTAAATAGAACGGGCCCTACCAGAGTGGAATCTAAGTCACCCTACGAACTATGGCACGGAAAGAAACCGAAGATTAGTCATCTGAAAGTTATAGGTAGCGAATGCTACGTCCATGTACCCAAACAGAAACGTAAGAAGATGAGCAAGAAAGCCATCAAGGGCATGCTCATAGGCTACGAAGGTGACGACGGCTATCGGATTTGGAACGGAAGAGAAACGCTGAGGTCGAGAGATATCTCTTTCCAAACCGACGTAGAGTTCAAAATCTCAACTAGTATGCCCCTACAATCAGAGGGAGCTGAGAGCGGAGATAGAAACGTCACCGAGACCGACCCTAACGTGGAAACTGAAGACCATGAACTAGCTCTAGAGGGAGATAGAGTGGTAGATCAAGATCAAGTTCATGAAGAAGAACACAGCTTTGAAGATCCCGAAGATGCAAACGACGTGATCTTAGAATCAAATGAGGAAGAGCTAGAGATAGCTGAACCTGTCGAGCAGGAACCTCGCTATAATCTAAGAGACAGATCACTAATTGCGAGACCAAGAAAACTCGAGGACTATGTTTGTGGAGTGTGTTCTGTTGTCGATGACAGTTCTCCAGAATCTTACAAGAATGCCATTGCACGACAAGATGGCGAAGAATGGCGTAAGGCAATGGACAGTGAAATAAATTCGCTTAAGGATCTAAATGTCTGGACTCCTTGTACCTTACCTAAAGGTAGGAAGGCGTTGCCCTGCAAGTGGGTCCTGCGCATCAAGAAAATCCGGATGGGTCCATAGACAAGTATAAAGCCCGACTTGTTGTAAAAGGCTTTAGACAAAGAAAAGGTATTGATTTTGATCAAACCTTTAGCCCTGTCGCCAGAATGGCTACGATAAGAGCTTTATTGAGTGTCAGCGCCCAAGAGAATCTGCACCTTGTACAATTCGACGTCTGTACCGCGTTCTTGAATGGGAAACTTCAAGAAGAGATCTACGTACAACAACCAGAAGGTTATGCAGACGGCTCGCAGAATGTTCTCAGGCTGAACAGAAGCTTATATGGGTTAAAGCAAGCACCACGCTGTTGGAACTCTTGCTTCGAACAAATACTGCTGGACATGGACTTCAAACAGAGTGAAGCTGACTGTTGTCTATACACCAAGCGGATCAACGATAAAAAGATACTCATCACCCTCTATGTTGATGACGGGCTAGTAGCTGCCACTGATGAAGAGCTTGCGAACAGCTTCCTGGCTGATTTAAGGACAGTGTTAAAGATTACGACGAAGCCAGCGTCGTACTATCTAGGTCTGGAAATTAACAGAGAAGCGGACGGTTCTATCTTTATCAAGCAAGAAGCTTATGCCAAGAAGGTCCTAGAACGATTTGGGATGGCCAACTGCAACCCAATCGGGACACCAATTGAGAGTACTCAATCAGGAAAGTGGATGCTACAGAAGCACACTTCCCCTACCGCGAAGCCGTTGGGTCACTCGCTTACTTAATGACGGGAACGCGCCCAGACATCGCTTATGCCGTCGGAGTTGCGTCTCGTAAGCTAGAGTCTCCAACCAAAGAAGATTGGCTTTTAGTAAAGCGTATCATGCGCTATATCAAGGGCACCAGCTCCTATGGAATCAAGTACAAGGCTCACCAAAAGAACCCCTTACTTGAATGCTTTAGTGACGCTGACCATGGAGGGTGTCAATTAAGTGGAAGATCAACCACAGGGCTGATATGCCGTTACGCAGGAGGCATTGTATCATGGCTAAGCCAAAGACAAGCGTCAGTCGCCATTTCTACAACAGAAGCAGAAATCGTCGCTGCTAGTGAAGGAGCCAGAGAAACACTATGGCTCTCAAGGATCTACAAAGATCTTACTAAACTGAAAGAAGTTCCAGTACTGCATGTAGACAATGAGGCTGCTATACGGCTGGCGCACAACCCTGAGTTCCATAAGAGAACCAAACACATCAGAATAAGACACTTCTTCGTCAGAGAAGTTGTAGAAGAAGGCTGTCTGGTAGTGAAGAAAGTGAGCTCAGATGAGCAACTGGCTGACTTCTTGACCAAGGCTGTTCCGAAGCCGAAGCAAGCCAGAACGTGTGCCCTATTAGGTGTTTGCAGTAGAAATACCTAAAGTGCAAGGGAAAGTGTTAGGCGCAGACCTTTTTGGACAAAATAGTGGCCTGTGCATAGAGCTCATCTGTGTATGACTTTGACTGTGTCAAGTGTTGTCGTGTCACAGTGATGTGAAAAAATACTGTCATTGAAAGTGTCTAGGTGTAAACATTGTAAAATTATCTAAATCGAAAATAAAATTTGTTAGTGCTCTTTGAACCCGAATATCATTCCACTGTTACTCTGCAGAACGAGTATAAAACTTAATAGTTATTTCGGCCGAGGTTTGTATAGTGCTTTTTGCAAGGAAACAAATATTTAAATCGTGATAAAATTGACACTTTGTAACTTTTAAAGTTCGCAAAGCGTTGGCGCTGGTTTTGCTTACGTTCCGTTTCATAAAGAATGCGCGGAAAATTCACATTCAGCCTTTAAACTTCAAACAAAATGTGTTCCATAAAACACCTAATCACGAAAGTGTGAAGTTTAAGAACCCTTTTATTACCGGCCTAGTCCGGCAATTTCTATTACAGTCCTCTGCGCCTTGACAACATAAATGAGCCCATTGACGTATTCTTTTTTTAAGGTAATGAAGCTATTTCCGAGCAAATTGGAGAAAAGTCATTTTCCCCGAGGCTTACATAGTGCTTTTCTCAAAAAAATGCTAGGAAATTATAAAGATTTTAATTTATTTTATAGTAATTTGATATAAAAAGTTGTTTTACTGATTACTAAGTCAAGATGTGGATTAGGAGTTATTCTTTTTTTATTTTGTAATTTCTGAACGATTTCGATATCGCGCCAGAAAAGTTGTATTGGAATCCATTGCTGGTGTGTAAAAAAGAAATCGTTCAGAAATTACAAAATCACAGACAATGTCAAACTTTCTGGATTGTTTTCTTGAAAGAAATTGTCATATTTCCTAGCATGTTTGAGAAAAAGCTTATTTCTGACTGTGTTGAAAAGGAAGTAACGCATGCCGAAATTAGATTTGCATGGCAAAGATTTCTTATCTGCCATTTTATGTTAGGAATAAACATATTTTTGAATCTTACGTTCATCATATATGTGATTACAGTATTCGAGGCAGCTCGGGCGTCATCGCCATGCATAGTCTTCCTAGATGAATTGGATGCCCTAGCGCCGCGGAGGGGTGCGGCGGGGGATTCCGGAGGCGCCAGCGACCGCGTGGTCAGCCAGCTGCTGGCTGAAGTGGATGGAGTGGCTAGTGGAGAAGGTTGGTGCAGAATAAAACTACCGTCAAAAATTTCACAATCTGCCACCGTTTTTCCAAATTACACTCAAGTATTTATCGGACCAGGTTTTTCGATATCGTTCTTTCGTGCCGAACACCGAGCCCGTGAACGATCCGATAAACCCTGGTTGGTGGGAGTTTTTCTACCGTCTACTATTACTATAGTACCGACGCCGAGAGAAGTCGGTTTTGACAGATGTCGGATTTGCGCAAATGCCATAGCAGAGGGTTCATTTTCCTTTGATGACTGCCCTTTTAGTATGAAACTGACAGATGTCAAAACCGACTTCTCGGCGTCGGTACTATAGGAGTTTAGCTCACTGAATTGTCTTACAACCTGCTTTGTTTTCATATTTTCTATTCATCACTTACAGACGCAGACTCATCAAGTTTCGTGTTCATAATGGGCGCGACCAATCGACCAGATCTTCTAGAGCAATCTTTGCTTAGACCGGGCCGACTGGACAAGCTCATCTACGTAGGCCCTTACTCCGGGATGCAAGAGAAGTCATCGGTACTCAGGGCATTGTGTAGAAGGTACGTATATATTAGTCGGGATATTACGTACGTATACATATATTAGTCGGGAGTTATATATATTAGTCGGGATGTTGTATCTCTTATCCCAATGGTCGTTAGAGAAGTCGTTTGCATTCGAGGAGTTTTGCTGGAGATAAGTAATTTGGCTAGCTATATCACTTTACAGTTATCTGCTAACAAATATTTTGTTACACTTTAAAGGCCGTACTACAAAAAGTTAGATATGTGTCTAGCGTTTTTTGTATGAAGTTTAATTTTAAACACGCGAATCTAACTATGCCCATGTCCAGCAAATTATCATACTCTACTGTTGCAACTTTACAGAGAGTGTTGATAGTTTCTACATTTCAAAAATTCACGAGATATTTCCATTTCCAGTTACAAGCTCCGTCCGGAAGTGGATTTAGAGCAGGTGTCAGCGGCGTTACCCGAACGCGTGACAGGCGCGGACTTGCTGCACGTCGTATCCACCGCGCGCTCCGCTGCTGTACGGAACCTGGTTAATAAGTTGCATAGCGGTAAGTAAAGAGGCATATGCCGGGACTTACATACCATCAGCAACATAATCTTCCTACCCTTATCCCAAATCAATTGGGGTCGGCGCAACCCGATTTGTTAAAACACGAAATCATGTAGCAAAAGGGTTTGGCTATGTTTTATGACCCGCTGCCTGCCTGACGTCAACCCTCTACCGGTGCATTTAGAGCAGGTGTCGGCTGCGCTTCCGGAGCGCGTGACGGGCGCGGACTTGCTTCACGTCGTATCCACCGCGCGCTCCGCTGCTGTACGGAACCTGGTCCAAAAGTTACATAGCGGTGAGTACAGGGGCCAGGGGCGTACGCCGGGACTTACATACCATCAGCAACATCATCTTCCTATCCTTATCCAAAATCAATTCGGGTCGGCGCAACCCGATTCGTTAAAACACAAAATCATGTAGCAAAAGGGTTTGGCTATGTTTTATAACGGGCTGTCTGCCTGACGTCAACCCTCTACCGGTGCATTTAGAGCAGGTGTCAGCTGCGTTGCCGGAGCGCGTGACGGGCGCGGACTTGCTGCACGTCGTGTCCACCGCGCGTTCAGCTGCTGTACGGAACCTAGTTAATAAATTGCATAGCGGTGAGTAGAGGGGTGCATGCTAAGACTTACACTAGTGTTGATGAGGATTCCTCTTCCGCATCCTCCTTACGCGGTAGTTCCCCATTTTTTAAGGTCAATCCGCTACCGCTTCCACATGAAAGAAAGTTCAAAATTCCTCATCCATTCCTTAAGAGGGATCTATAGTCATTATTTTTTATACAAACGCTTTCAACGTATCCCTCTGCCAATTCGCAACCGATCGGCTCAATTTTTGGCACGGTAACTCTTCTGGACTAGATCTATGGTCTATATTCTTTTTCTGGTTGTAATAATGCATTTACAAAAATATATGGCCGTGGCAAAATGCTCTAAAATTATCACCAAGTTTACGCCTTGGTATCTTCTAAATATGACAATAATTTCAGCAAAACAAATGATACGGTCATAGAATATTTTAGTGGCAGCAAAATAATGCCACTATCAACAAATTTGGTGGCGATTTCGAACGGGGAACCTGGTAAACCCAGAACGCAAATTTTCCGGTAGCGAGCTATAACTGTCTCTTTTACGGCTGCGGGACGGGTGGGATGCATAAATGAGATAGAAATATTTTATCAACTGACAGCTCACGATCTTTCAGCTCGGTATAGTAGCCTCTTAAGTGTTAAAAAACAATGAAAGGCATTATACTAGGTATTATAATAGTAGTATCCGTATATTTATACTAGGTAATAGGTATTTTATTTTACTTTATTTGGAAAACTTACAGCTAAATTATAATACTAATTATGGCAGGAAACAGTAAAAAAACAACGCCATACATTTACAAGTTTCCGCCTGATAATAATATCTACTTACTTATTATAAAGTGGCCCCTCACTGACTAGTTAACAGAGAAGTTTGTGTAATTCATTAAATTTGTTTCCAGGTGCGGTAAAAGAAAGCGAGCTAAGTCAAGACTCGGTGGTTCTCGGTGTGTCGGAGTTCTACCAGGGCGTAGAAACATTCCGTCCATCGGTCACCGACGACGAACTGGCCTACTACGAGTCACTACAGGCGCAAATGTAATAGGGAAATAGGGAATGTAGGTAAACTGGCAGGGATAAACGGGAGAATTTCGACCTAAGCAAGGAGTCGGTGGTTCTCGTGTTGGAGTTCTACTAGGGCGTAGAAAGATTCCGCCCTTCGGTCACCGACGACGAACTGGCCTACTACGAGTCACTACAGTCGCAAATGTAATAGGAAAATATTGAATGTAGGTAAACTGACAGGGGTACAAAGGAGAATTCATATTAATAGTGTTTCGATAAAAGCCAGGACTCGGTGGTTCTCGGCGTGTCGGAGTTCTACCAGGGCGTAGAAACCTTCCGCCCTTCGGTCACCGACAACGAACTGGCCTATTACGAGTCACTACAGTCGCAAATGTAATAGGGAAATAGGGAATGTAGATAAACTGACAGGGGTAAAGGGGAGAATTCTTATTGATTCGAGCCAAGCCAGGAGCCGGCGGTTCTCGGTGTGTCTGAGTTCTACGAGGGTCAGGGCGTAGAAAAGTTCCGCCTTTAGCCAGGCGACAAACTGACTTACTGTAGTCCCCCCTGCAAATGGCTCAAATAAATGTTAGATGATTCTTGTAGTATGCCACTTAATTGCGAGAGCCGCGAATGGAAATAGGTAGATGTAATAGTGAAAGAGGATAATTATAAAAATGTATTAACAGGAGGAAATTGGATATAACTTGCGCAGACAAAGAATGGATACCGAATAAGCAACATTATTGTTTGCCTCGCTGTTATCGTATTATATGAAATTTATTTGCTTGATGTCATCAATAATGTTGCCTATTCGGAATCCGTTTTGTATCTGCTCTAGTTATAACCAATCAGAATATTATATATGTAGCCATATTGTATAATGCGAGACCGTCGCTTAAAATAGTCGCTCTCTTATAAGAAAATCGTACATTCCAGGGCAGTAGATGAGTACAAGGGATTTAGAAATAAGTAGGGAAATGTAGTCGCAAATGTAAATATCTGGTTAATTGTTACGAATGGTTAATATATTGTTATTTGTTTACTACTTTGTTTTACTCTTTCTTCTATACTATAAGATCTCTCTCTCTTCGTATGGGACACCAAGTCGTTCAACGACCCGATGAACCCTGGTGTCAGAGTTTTTCAACCGCCTACTGCAAGTAGTAGGCCTCTGACATGGTTGTGTAACGACCGCCATTATAGACAGCAACCGGGACCGACGGCTTAACGTGCACATCCGAAGCACGGAACCATCTTACTTGCGGACAATCAGGTGGTTCAGCCTGCAATGTCCTAACCAGACTGGGGACAAATTCACAAAGTGATAAATATCAACTTTGTGAGTGACCCCACCGGGAATTGAACCCGGAACCTTTGCGTGGCAGGCAGGCATACTAACCACTGCGCCTGCGCCACATCGGCTGTCAATAAGATAAAAATGTATTAATCAGTATTAATAATAAAAGACAATGCTTATCATCATAAGCAAGGAGGTCCCTGTGGCCGGTGGCCGGTAGCCTGTCCGTGAGTCCCCCAGGGGTCCCTTCCCTGCAAAGAGCTACAAAAGCGGATTATGAACGGATTTAACAAGAAGATCGCATGGAGTATAATCTTCTTGACTAAAAACAAACAATGAGTCTGTCGGTCTGTCATTAATTGCCAGAAAAGTTGGGGTTTTGTTTACAAACTTGTAATTTAATTAACAGGGTTTTTAAAACATAACGTACTAACGTGAACCCTCAAAATGCTGCTCACATGGCCATCATTCAACAACATCCGCATGCTCCTCATGGCGTTCATGCCAGTCGTAATCTTCTACATGATTTGGCTGGTGAACACTTCTGAAACCATCAGGAGCGAGGAGGGAACGCTGCTGGATCTGGTGTGCTGGCCTGATGGTAACGCAATACCAGTGCTTATAGCGTTTGGCTCCATTATAGCCGTGGTCATTGAAGTGAGTATCAGGGAACGCTACTGCCCAGTTTTGATGGCATTGCTATGCCGGTCTTTATAGCGTTCGGGTCCAATTTCAGCAATGATTATTGAAATTAATATGATGGAACTCTACTTCCAAGTCCCCGTCTATGAAGGAACTCTACTGCGCAATCCTCATCTGATCAATACCACACGTAACTTACGACTATAGGTAGGTACGCACTCTTCTTGTATATTTCATAACATATATTTTTTTCTTTCTAGTTGTATGGATTATACCAGCTCTTCAAAGCAGGGCTGTCAAAAAGGGAGTACAACGTAACAAACGGATTGTTCTACTATATCTGGGCGCTTATTATCATGATCATCATTTTCTTAGCCATCATGTTCTATTCTGGACTACAGTCAACCATAATCCGAGGTACAGTCTTCCTAGGCCTCTTTGCATCCTCCTATTCAGTCAATGAGCATCTGGACTGGACTGGATTGAGAAATGGAGTATTCCAAAGATTTATGGTCGAGGACGATACTGGCTATTCTGAGAGACTATGTTCTATTCTAATACCGACCCAATGTACCTTTCTACACATTAAGACGCGTAAAGAATACCCAGATCCAGGAACACATACTTGAGTTCATCATTGTATTAGGTACGAGTTGAACGCAAGATCCCTGCGTCGAAGGCAGGTGGACTACCTACCATTGCGCTGTATCGGTCGTAACACTCAACAGATGTTACTATTCGTGTTTATTGTGTTGGTATCTAAGTATGAGTATCTAATGTAATGGCACCATATAGAAATGACATTCGCCTGCCTTGGGCGGCCTACCCCAGACAGAAGGCACACCTAAGGAATGCTACCGACACGTCTACATAGGTATTGACAAAACACCATATATACCACAGTTACACATTTCTTCCAGCCAAGATAAAGGGTGGTATAACGAAGGCGATGCTCCGGTACGCGAGTCACCTGCCGTCCAAGGTGGCCATAGACCGGCTGCAGACCAGGTTCCACTGCTGCGGCCGCGTCAACTACCAGGAGTGGTTCTTTATAACCTGGTACACCACCGGGAATAGCGTGGATAATACTAACTTGTAAGTATGTTAACATTGTACTAAACTTCTGCTTTTCGTGTGGGAACCGAGTCGACAAACAACCCAATCGGGTCGCATCAGCTCTAGTGTGAGAGATTTTCAACCGCCTACTACGACACGCTGTTTCTGTAACGGCCGCCGTCTTAGTAGTCATAGACAGATTAGACAGCAACCTGGACTTACTTACTCCAAAGCACGGAACTATCTTTTTTTGGGTGAGTCCTTTCAAAAACTAGAGCCTGCCTAAAAGAAGTGTGCATGATTGAAAGTTTTCCGTCTTCAAGAACACCAACTGCGTTTTTAGTACGCACGCAAGAAGAAGTTAATTTTGTATAACCTACTGTTATTTTCTCAGAACTACAGTTCCCAAGTTCGTAGCTGACAACGTCCCGTACAGTTGCTGCTCGATGGAGGCGCTATGTCCCTGCGTGCACCATGCCATCACCAAGCCAGGGCTCATTTATAAATACAACCCAGCTGTATGTGTTCTTAATTTTATCAAGTTGCGAGTACTTGCGAGGTATAGGATGATCTGCACATTCATACCGTGTGGGACACCGAGACGAGACTTACGTCCTGATTAAAACTGGTGTCAGAACTTTTTAACGTGCCCTCCAAAATACGGGACCACTTTTCTTACTGACATTTAATGGTGCGTGATAAATTGACAAATGTTAACAACTCCCTATGAGAAACGAACCCAAGGGACGTCCTGACAGCAAGGCTCAGTTCTTTAGCTAGATCATGGAGTCAGTTACCTACCTGTGAAAAAGGCTTGCAACTGCACCTGAATTGTGTGCCCACACACAAGTCCTGTAACACGGTATCGAAGTGTTTCCGGAGATAGCTATACAACTTCCAAATATGTCCGGATGGACCAGTCGGTCCCAGGTCACAACGCCCGGGCGGGTAACCTACCCTGTTCCCCTCACCGTCATCACTCTGGCAACTGGCTTCATCACCACTAACTACTCCTAAAATAGTTTTACACTTTTAGAACCTAACGATCTACCTGGACGGTTGCGAGGAAAAGCTGATCACCGAAATGATGAGGGTGTCACGGCGGTTCAACTTCGTCATGGCGCTCATCATTCTTGCTATGGTGTGTAGTTTTTATTTTTGCTTAGATAAATGCACGGATAATTCTTCTTGATCTGTGTTTAGCTTCACGATAAATGATGTGATAGTGGCAGTCGTAGATTAGACTAGTCTGGTCTGTTGAAGCGCCAAGGGGATGCCCAAGTAGGCCACTCGGGATGTCTCACTCTCTCTGTTGGCCTTCTTATAAGTAGGATCAGATCAATCTAGTTCAATTGCAGGCACATACCTATCTACCTACGTAATTTCTTACCCTTCAAGTAACACCTTTTCAGATATTCCAAATAATAGCCACGCGGTACCTGCACACGGCGTACCGCAATGGTCTCCACATCGGCAATCAGATCGTCTCAAACGCCTACCTATTGCGGTCTAACTCGAAGACTAACATAGCTACCAGTTATGCACCGCTGCGCTCCAACCGGTGGAAGGTACAGCGTAAAAGGCAGGTCCGCCAGACCAGGACCTGGGAGTGGATCGCTGGAGGGTACACGAGACACAGGTACAGGACCCTTTGGCTGGTTTCATTGCAACGCGCCTCGAATTACACTAATAGATGGCCCGGACAGCGGTGCGCCTCAAGACTTTGCTATGAAACATTACATACCTACTATCTAGGCGCCGCTCTATGAAACCTGCCTATGGAATTACTTCTTTCAATTTGCTACAAAAATAATGCGCAATCAGTTTCCCACCAAAATTGTGCTGGCCCTTAGGTTTAGACAATATTTGCCATCTTACAGCAACACGGTCTTCCGTCTTTTTCTGTCATACTTTTCAGTATTGTAATAACGCTACTTACTGTCCAATCCTTGAATTTTCCCGTCGCTGTCACAACGACGCACAGTATTCCAAAGACCCTTCGAACCGGACATTTCTAACTGAGCCCGCAGATTGACGTAGTTTGTTATACTGAGCAATTATCTTGAAGTAACCCCTATTCGAAAACAAATAGTTTTCGAGAAAAAATATCTTAAAGTTCGCTGTTCCGGAAGGGCCGAAAAATGAAAATTACAATTTATTTCCATTTGTTATTAGTTTTTTAGGAGTAATGATTTCTAGTTCGATTTGCCATTTAATCATAAGCTCTCAACGCTTTTTATAAAATACAAATAGGTAAAAGTTTAGAAATTATTTAAAAAAAATCAAATTTCGGTGATAATTTTTTTATTCAAAAAGTATTAAGTTTCCGCACGAATTATTTTATGTTAAATATTCTTCAACTTTATAGCTACCTATGAAAAAAAAACCAGCTCGGGATCTTGCATCTAACCTGAGATATTCGCGATTTTAATTTGGTGTAAGAGTGCCTGCAGACTTGGTCATAGCAAAGTTGCATGGAAACTTTTGCTTTTCTGTTTCTGAATACAAATCTCTTCGGTTTGTACGTTTTAGTCGTAAAGAAGGGGAAAAATTGGTACTTCATTATTTTGATCAAATAATCAGTCGCTATCAGCCGCCTATACCATTGGTCCATTATTTATTATTTGATTTTTCCCCTTCTTTACGACTAAAACGTACAAACCGAAGAGATTTGTACTCAGAAACAGAAAAGCAAAAGTTTCCGTGCAACTTTGCTATGACCAAGTCTGCAGGCACTCTTGCACCAAATTAAAATCGCGAATATCTCAGGTTAGATGCAAGATCCCGAGCTGGTTTTTTTTTCATAGGTAGCTATAAAGTTGAAGAATATTTAACATAAAATAATTCGTGCGGAAACTTAATACTTTTTGAATAAAAAAATTATCACCGAAATTTGATTTTTTTTAAATAATTTCTAAACTTTTACCTATTTGTATTTTATAAAAAGCGTTGAGAGCTTATGATTAAATGGCAAATCGAACTAGAAATCATTACTCCTAAAAAACTAATACCAAATGGAAATAAATAGAATTTTTCATTTTTCGGCCCTTCCGGAACAGCGAACTTTAAGATTTTTTTTCTCGAAAACTATTTGTTTTCGAATAGGGGTTACTTCAAGATAATTGCTCAGTATAACAAACTACGTCAATCTGCAGGCTCAGTTAGAAATGTCCGGTTCGAAGGGTCTTTGGAATACTGTGCGACGCAAACACGGGAGCATATTATATCTTATCTACTTACATGCAATTGCTTTACACTGTTTTCCATACATATCGAAGGTATTACATCTCCCCTATTCTGTACCCATAGGTTATCAGCATCGTCTAACTCGGATCTGAACAATAGTTCTGACGAGCTACTGATGCCTATCGACGAGTGACGTTATTGGAGTTCAAGTCAAGGCACATTGCATTACAATAATGATGAAAGATAACGAATTGGGTTGAAGTATTAAAAATAAGCATTCTTTGAAAAAGAAGACGCAAAAGTTCAACTATTCAGTACCTACATACATCTCCCTATTACTTCAGGCGGATAATGCCATACTATTGGCGAGCGCAGTGGGAGGTGTTGGCGGAGTACGGAGTCATTTTCTAGCCTGCAATATTATCTCCTATATGATAGATAAGTAAAAGGGCACTGAAGTATAATTCTATTTATTTATAGACAAGAAGCACCCGTTTTACATGATTTATCGTTTATTATAATTACATAATTTACACATGCTTCAATTAAATAGTGAACTACTTTTAGACTAGACTAATCTACAAAATAAGAAATAATAATTTAATATTAAATAATTATAAGAACAAAAAAGACTTTCAATTAATCGTAATCTTAGTAAAAAATTGTTCTTACTTTTAAATAAACAGTAACGCAATCTGGATGAATTCCAAAAACAGTAGTTGCTGTGTACAAAGTTAAATAAAATACATTCAAACACTAACATAAAAATGCTCGTGCGCAGGCGAGCCAAGTTCGACCCAATTTGGACGCCTAAATAAACTAATAGGCAAACGTCCGAGGCGCATTGATTTTGGCTCGGCCCGCGCGCGTTCGTTCCAGCATAAGCATGCATTGTTTCGGCTGAACCACGTAATTTTTTGGTCGTTTGCCGCGCGACGCGACGCAGCGAGCACGCGAGCAGCCTCGCTTGGAGTGGACACGCCTATTGACAATCTATACCGTCTCTCTACCTGATTCTTGACATTCCATACCTTATATTTAACATTCCATATATCATTCTTTGATCTTAACATACCGTATCTCTAGATCTTGACACTCCTTACCTGATTCTTGACATCTTTGCCGGGTTTCAAAGTTTAAACCTTTATAAGACAAATTACTCTTTTGCAAGCATTTCTACTCTGCCTTATAAAGGGTTACACTCTTAGAGTAATATATAAGCAAGCTATAGAGTGCGTTAGAACTGTTGGCAGTAGTCTGTTCACAACCTGTCTATCAGTAGCAAAACGCCCGTAACAGCACTATTTAATCTCTATAACTTTTCATACATTTGACGTCTGTATCTAGGGAGCAACTGCTTACGCTTTGACGTACTTTACTCTATAGCTTGCTTATAGGTTACACTTTATACTTTAAACTTGATTAGTTGTCGTCGGTGGAGAATTTGTGGATCTTATCAGGTTCAGCGAGTTCCTTGATGCGGTGCAGGTTGCTCCACCACAGCTTGAGTCGGTGGCGGCGTATCATGTTGAACCAGGGCGTCAGGGGACCTTCCAGCGTGGGGATGAACCTGAGAAGGCAAACGTCACAGTTTGATATGTCTAGTTGTATGTATGTCAATTTTAACCAATGCTATAGATAGTCAACGTTAGAAAACGAGCTGTATCAGAAGTTCATATGAGCCCAAGTAGTCAAACAAACATAGGGTTCAAATAGGCGAGCACTTTTGAGTCTACAACAACAGAGTATAAGTAATAGGATAATATGAACAAATTACGATCGATCTGCAAGAATATTTACCTGCTCTGAAATATTTCACTGGTGGCTCGCGTCCGTTGCCGCAACTGGATGGATATTCCAAGATTGTTCTTTGATACAGTTTTGGTTTGAATACTAGCCTTTTTTGTGAAATTACCGAACTCTTTATGTGTGTACTTACGAATTGAACTCGTCCTTTGGCACGAAGCAGTACTCCGATATTTCCTCGGAATTGGGCTTGACCTTCACGTCTGCTTGGAAGAAAAGTATGTGGTCCATCTCGTGCTCGCCCCACACATGAATACTAGTTTTTTGTATGCTTATTCAACTTATTTTCTTATGATGTCTGTATTATAAGTAGAAATATACTCACGAATTAAACTCGTCCTTTGGCACGAAGCAGTACTCCGATATTTCCTCGGAGTTAGGTTTGACCTACACGTCTGCTTGGAAGAAGAGTATGTGGTCCATTTCGTGCTCGCCCCACACATATAAGCTAGTTTTTTTGTGCTAATTCCAAACTCATGCTGAGTGCAGTTTATGTAGCAATATACTCACGAGTTAAACTCGTCCTTTGGCACGAAGCAGTACTCTGATATTTCCTCAGAGTTAGGCTTGACCTTCACGTCAGCTTGGAAGAACAGTATAACTAACTATAGTATTGTGGTCCATTTAGTGCTCACCCCACACATGAATACTAAGTTTTTTTTAATGCAAATTCTATATTCTTTCTCTAGTTTTGTGTGTAATATACTCATGAGTTGAACTAGTCCTTTGGCACGAAGCAGTACTCCGATATCTCCTCGGAGTTAGGTTTGACCTTCACGTCTACTTGGAAGAACAGTATGTGGTCCATTTCGTGCTCGCCCCACAATTGAATGCTAGTTTTATGTCAAACAAAACTCATTTTTTCATGATGGGTGTAATATTATGCCTAAGTAGCAATATACTCACGAATTAAACTCGTCCTTGGGCACGAAGCAGTACTCCGATATTTCCTCGGAGTTAGGCTTGACTTTCACGTCTGCTTGGAAGAAGAGTATGTGGTCCATTTCGTGCTCGCCCCACACGCCGTCGCCGGGGTCGTGGTACAGGATGCGAGTGAGGAACGTGAACAGCTCTGGGTCCATCTGGGGATGGTAATGGTAATGGTTATATGGGCTGCTTTCCACAACTCGACATCTACATGCGCCTATTTTGCGTGAAGGGTGGTGATTCACTATTCGAGCCACCCTAGTTCCCCGAGGAAGCTCAGCAACCCTACCAAAACACTGAGTGCCTCGGAGATTGACCTCGGATTTCCGAGGTACTTTGCCCGGTCCCATCTGGGGATATCTTTCGTGTTTAAAAAGATTTTTTCATCAGAATAATAAAAATGTTCTCCGTGTGATGGCGGATAAGAATAACTGATCCCAAATCTATGGTGGGTGTCGTGAAACGCACTATACGTATAAGGGATAAGATGTGCGCTCGTCAGTCTATTGCCAAGCGTGGTTAGTATGAGTAAGGTAAATAATCCTGGCTGAATTGATTGTTTTTGAGTACCCTATATAAGTAACAATTGGATCTTACAATTAACTTGAATAGGCGCGTCCACACCAACCGAGGCAGTACGTAATTTCGTCGTCGTTTGCCTAGCTAGTATTTACTATCTGTACCTGGTCCAAGGGTATGCCAAGTTCCTGGTTGAGCCTGCGTCGCGCCGCGGAGATGACATCCTCCTGCTTGCCGTCGATAAACAGCGGATGTAGTTATGACACCTGTCAGTATAGTAGGTACCTGGTCCAAGGGTATGCCAAGTTCTTGATTGAGCCTGCGTCGCGCTGCGGAGATGACATCCTCCTGCTTGCCGTCGATAAACAGCGGATGTAGTTATGACAGCTGTCAGTATAGTAGGTACCTGGTCCAAGGGTATGCCAAGTTCCTGGTTGAGCCTGCGTCGCGCCGCGGAGATGACATCCTCCTGCTTGCCGTCGATAAACAGCGGATGTAGTTATGACACCTGTCACTATAGTAGGTACCTGGTCCAAGGGTATGCCAAGTTCCTGGTTGAGCCTGCGTCGCGCTGCGGAGATGACTTCCTCCTGCTTGCCGTCGATAAACAGCGGATGTAGTTATGACAGCTGTCAGTATAGTAGGTACCTGGTCCAAGGGTATGCCAAGTTCCTGGTTGAGCCTGCGTCGCGCCGCGGAGATGACATCCTCCTGCTTGCCGTCGATAAACAGCGGATGGCTGCAGCACGCGTTTGTGTAGTAGTCCGGGTATGTTACCTTAAACAATGTTTGAGCTAGATAAGTTCTAATTCATAGTAGGTGCCAAGCAGATGTCTGCCATTTGCAAGGATGGCAATGGTTGACTCAAAAGCCCGGAACCAGTTAATAGAAACCAGTGAGGCGCAAACAGCGCAGCGACAGCGACCACGACCGCGACCACGACCGCGACCACGACCACGACATGGTCATGTTGGTCATGATCGTGGAGCTACAGCGGCGTAGAGTACAGGTAAAAGTCGTACAGGGCGTAGGCGGCTTCGTAGCCGCGTGTCGCCTTATACGCAGTTTTCCTGGATTTATGTTCATGCAAATAACGAATTCGCAGTTTTCCGGGTAATGTGCGAATAAATCGATGCATTTCGCAGTTATGCGGCTCTTCTCGAAGAGCCTAGGGATTTCGCGAATAACCGGATTTCGCTACATTCCTGCGACATAAATAAAGGATAGTTGCTACATATTTAATGCAGATTTATCATTACAAATTCCTTTTAACCTAATTTCATGATAACATAACCTTTTTATTGTCTGTACCATTATCATAATTGTAATTAAGACACAATAATGATAAACCCAAAGTTCTCTTACTTCAAAAAAGTTACATGTGCATTGCATGTGTGTCTAGCGTTGTTCTGTAATATATTTTTTAAACATGCATTCATCTAGCGTCAAACTTTTTTGTGGTAAGGCCCAAAGTTGCTTACTTTCTGACTAGATCTCCTCTTGAAACAACATGTCCTCTCTCTTGTTGAACAGGAACACACATAAGGCCCGGTGCAGCGGCACCTTGCCGTCAGGGCCGACCCTGTGGAATTCACTCATGTGTCTTTATAAAGATGAATAAAGCTCCTTACTTTCTGACTAGATCTCCTCTGCAGCAGCATGTCACCTCTCTTGTTGAACAGGAAGACACTGAAGGCCCGGTGCAGCGGCACCTTGCCCTCAGGGCCCACTCGGTGGGACTCCCTCTTAATGTATCTTTATAAAGTAAATGTGAATAAAGTCCCTTACTTTCTGACTAGATCTCCTCTGCAGCAGCATATCTCCTCTCTTGTTGAACAGGAACACACTGAAGGCGCGGTGCAGCGGCACCTTGCCATCAGGGCCTACCCTGTGGAACTCCCTCATGTGTCTTTATAAAGTAAAGATGAATAAAGTGACTTACTTTCTGACTAGATCTCCTCTGCAGCAGCATATCCCCTCTCTTGTTGAACAGGAAGACACTGAAGGCGCGGTGCAGCGGCACCTTGCCGTCGGGACCCACTCGGTGACACTCCCTTTTGGTGGCCGTGCCAATGAATGTGTCTTTCTCATCCACTAGCAAACAAATGTCCTTGTCGAGAGCTTCAGCCTGCGAAAATTGAAGTCAGTTAACCTCTTAAATTTGTTTAATTTTATCTGCAGCACATGATCTTGCACTTTGGAGTCAGCTTGTACTGGTTTTTCTTAGTATTATTGGTAACTAGCTGCCCGTCAGCGGTTTCACCCGCTGCAACCTATTCCGTGGGAAAAAAGCATTATTCGCCAAGAGATGTCGCTGTTAGTTTTCGGCAGAAACGTTTAAAACGCGAATCGGCTCAGTCACGCCACCTATTTCAAAAATATTGGAAAATGCGTGATCCCGTGGGAATAAGACATTTTTCCGTGGTAAAAAGTATCCTATGTGTTATTCCAGATGCCCTTTTATATTTCTGCAAAGTTTCATGTCAATCTAATCAGCCGTTTTTGCGTGATGTCGTAACAAACACACACACAAACATCCGCCTTTATAATATTAGTAGGAAGGATATGATGAGCTATTTAATAGATATTTTTATGTGCGACTGATAGTACCAACTTAGGTACCGTAAAACCATATAACTATGGTCCTAGCTTTCAACTATGGTCCAAACAAACCTGAATTTAAAATACTTAAATAAAAATACAATGCTGGATGTGAGATTCTCCTTAGTGTGTAAAATTTTCCATAATAATCATGAAATGTAGGTTAGGAAGTACAGTGCACAAATTCTACACTTTGTTGCGATTTATTCCTTAGTAACTTTTTACATTTTGTGGTAAAGCAAATCATCGAAAAGCTAACAGAATATCAGAAGACATACTACATATCATTCGTGGACTACAATAAGGCCTCTGATTCCTTAAAACAAACCGAAATATGGAAAGCCCTTTCACAACAAGGTACACATAAAAAGTAGGTACATTATAGTAATCAGAGAAATTTGCTAAAACTCTACTGCAATAATCCGACTAGAAACCACGGGACGGGACCTGAGTTCAACATAAGCAAAGGAGTAAAACAAGGCGATCCACTGTCTCCAAAATTATTTATGTTATAAATGGCAAGAAACTCAATCATCTGAGATTTGCTGACAATTTGGTCCTGTTTGCAGATAACCCAGAATCATTGGAGAAGATGTTACAACAACTAGCAGAACAAAGCGCAAATGTTGGACTAACAATGAACATGGGAAAACAAAAGCTATGACTAACAAAGCAAAGGTACCCATGAAAATAATATCACCAAGAGACCTAACATCTACGGAAATTGAAACAAGAAAAACGAAAGCCTGGAAAGTTAATGAAAGATATAATGAAAAACCCAGATATGCCAATGAATTGCAAAAGCAAAGTCTTTGATATGTGTTTTCTCCCATCTATTACATACGGATGCCAAACCACAGAATATATAATAGTACTAGGGGCCAAACATAGGCCCTAACCAATAAACTCCTACAGAAACTAAAGGGGTGTCAACATGACATGGAGAGAAGCATGCTTTCAATCAAAAAGAAAGATAGACAGACTAGATCACATCCTAAACCAAACTAAAGAGAAAGATATATCAGTCTCCTTGAAAAGGCTGGAAATGGTCAGGGACCCATGAAACAAGTGGACAAAAGATGTAGCAAAGTGGCATCCAAGAGACGGAAAAAGAAAACAGGGAAGACCATATCTAAGATGGGCAGGTGACATCACAATGAAAGCAGGTAGCAACTGGATGGGGAAAGCTCAGGATAGAAAGCTTAAGAATGGTCTGGAGAAGGCCCTTGCTAAGGAGGCAGACCAGTAAAGAAATAACATCAATAAAATAAATGAATAGAAGAGATTTATGAAAATGCAAATAATGTAATTCATTTAATTTATTGTGATTGAATCTAATTAAAGTAAAATTTATTGGTAAATAAAAGGCTATTAATTATTATTATGAATGTAATTAATGTAAAAATCTATTGGCTATTAATATTATTATTAATCAATAAAGGCTATGTGATATGCAATAAATATATTGAAATTGAAATCATTTTTTGTTTTCCTATTGTTTAGGCTCGGCTTATGCTAGTATTACAATGCACACTATTATTACTTTTTAAGAATGATATTTAGGAAAAAAGGGTGTGATGGTATTATAATTATAACAATGGCAGTTGAATTTAATACCTGTAAAGGATCAAGTCCATCCTTATCTGGCACAGGCTCTGGCGCAGCTGTCTTGGAGGACAAAAGCCTCCGCTCCAGGTGCAGGGTGCTCCAGAAAGCCCGGTTCAGACTCCGGACCAGCATCTTCTGTAGACAAATGTACAATGAAAAAGAAACTGTAAATGAAAGTGACAGGAAGAGATCAGGGGAATGAATGAGATCATTTGAATAACAAAAGTTATGATGGAGTTAGGATAACAATGTCAAAGTATCAAGATGTGACTATGTAAATAGCTCTATACCGGGAGTAACGGAAAGGGTATAACAAGCCGAAAGGAGGTCAAGGTACTCATAAAACTGAACAACTTTCCCATGGAACATGGGTCGAAATATGAAAAAAAATGTTGACCTTCCATAGTAAATCAATTAGCTGATCGGCGATTTTGTATGGGGGGTCCAAATTTTTTTTTCATTTTTCGACCCATGTTTCATGGGGAAAGTTGTTCAGTTTCATGAGTACCTTGACCTCCTTTCGGCTTATTATACACTTTCCGTTACTCCCTGTATACATTGTTTGAAATCTAGGTAGGTAAGTAACAGCTAGAACAAGGACTATATGAATGTATGTAATCACTTTATTGCAGGACTAGCAAGACTAAACAATTGTAAAAACTGTGAACTTGGTCAGAATATACTTTTTGGTACAGGACGTATTTCGGCAACTTTCACTGATCTATTTTTATTAAGTTTTATACTCGTTCTGCAGAGTAACAGTGGAATGATATTCGGGTTCAAAGAGCACTAACAAATTTTATTTTCGATTTAGATAATTTTACAATGTTTACACCTAGACACTTTCAATGACCGTATTTTTTCACATCCCTGTGACACGACAATACTTGACACAGTCAAAGTCATACACAGATGAGCTCTATGCACAGGCCACTATTTTGTCCAAAAAGGTCTGCGCCTAACACTTTCCCTTGCACTTTAGGTATTTCTACTGCAAACACCTAATAGGGCACACGTTCTGGCTTGCTTCGGCTTCGGAACAGCCTTGGTCAAGAAGTCAGCCAGTCGCTCATCTGAGCTCACTTTCTTCATCACCAAACCGCCTTCTTCTACATGTAGTATTGGCACTTCTCCAGCGTCAATAAAGCATTTAAGTAACGCGCTCTTCTGGTGAGCCTTGTACTTCACTCCATCGGAGCAGGTGCCCTTGATATAGCGCATGATACGCTTTACTAAAAGCCAGTCTTCTTTAGTTCGAGACTCTAGCTTACAAGATGCAACTCCAACGGCATAAGCGATATCTAGGCGCGTTCCCGCCATCAAGTAATCAATTGACTCAACGGCTCCACGGTAGGGGAAGTGTGCTTCTTTTGCATCCACTTTCCCTGATTGAGTGCTCTCAAATTATAGCGAGGTTCCGCTATCTCTAGCTCTTCCTCATTTGATTCTATGATCACATCATTTGAAGCTTCTGGATCTTCAATGCTGTGTTCGTCTTCATGAACTTGATCTAATACTCTATCTCCCTCTAGAGCTAGTTCATGGTCTTCAGTTTTCACGTTAGGCTCTGTTTCGGAGATGTTTCAATCTCCGCTCTCAGCTCCCTCTGATTGTAGGGGCATACCTACTAGTGGAGATTTTGAACACTTCGTAGCCTATGAGCATGCCCTTGAGGCTTTCTTGCTCATCTTCTTACGTTTCTTTTTAGGTACGTTAACCTCTATGGTTCGCTTGACTGACGTGACTGTCTTCATTTCTAGCTCATACAGTCCACCAAACGCCGATCTTTTGCCGACAATTCTTGTCGTGCCTTCTACGTCAAACTTGCACTCTCTCGTCTTTGACGTAAATTCACTATTCTGCATTCTGTCATGTGCAGCGAGCGGCGAGAAAAGGTTCTTCGTCAAGTTTGGTACTAGCCACACATCTCGGAGCATTATGTTCTCCCTCCTGCCATCGACCTTCGCTTCGACCTCTACAGAGCCTTTTCCTACGGCAGGAATTATGGTTCCGTCAGCTGTTGTAACAGTGTGGTCTTTGTCGAATTCATGGAACTCTTTGAAGAAGTCTCTCCTTACAGCTATGTGTGTAGTTGCTCCATTGTCGACACACCAATTGTCTCTATTTTGAGTTTGTCCTTTCGCACTGGAGCAAGCGTTCACCATCAGTGAGATCTGTTGCACTTGCTTGGATTCTGAGCTTTTGCCTGACGTGCCTTGTACTGGTTTGGGTGGCCTCCCATCTCCAATCCACTTCTTACACTTGCGAACTCTATGTCCTTTTGCATGACAATAGTTGCAAATCAGGTGCTCGTCCTTGCATTTGCGATATCCACTCGGTGCAGTTACTAGGGCTTCCATTCTAGTGGTCTCTTGACTGCCTAAGTCTCTTTCAAAGGTGCAGAGGTGACTCGTCAGACTGTCAATTGTCTTTTCAGACTGCTTTAGCATGAGCCAGCTTGATTTAAAATTGACGAACCGGTCATCTAGAGTATCAAGAACCTTGCATATTAGGAACATCTCAGGTAATTTAGCAGTTGCGTCTGTTTTGGATACTTCAGCTTTCAAATCGTTCCACAAGTTTTTCAGTTTTGACATATGTGTCGCGATGTCATCTGCCTTGTCATGTTTTGTGCTGAAGAATTCCATGCACAGCGTGTATGCCCTGTCACCCGTGTTCCCGTCAAATAATCTGTGCAGCTCCTGCCATACCTCTGATGCCTTCCTGTACCTCATTACTTTGGTTAAGGTGTCTTCTGACATATTTGTGGTCAGCATCAGAAGAGCGCCGGTTTCAGTTTTCTTAAATTTGGCCAAAGCCGCATTATAAGCTGTTACGGCGGCGTCACCTTCTGGGCCTTCTACAGGAGTTGGTGGAGTCAATTTGCCCTCGACGGCTGCCATTGCATTCTCCGTCCCTTCCAGCATTATTGACATTTTGTATTTCCACGTCGTCCAGTTTGATTTACCGGCCAGCTTCCCAATATCAATTTTCGTCGTAAAATCCATCTTCGAAAAAATTATTCGCGACTCTTCGCCCAAATATTAGCGGGTCCGTGACCTATTAATAAAATATAACTATAATATCAAAAGAGCGCTGGCGAATTTTATTTTCTCGAGTTTATTTACAACAATGTGTTTTCACCTAGAGACTTTTGTTGACAGTATTTTTTCACATCCCTGTGACACGACAATACTTGACACAGTCAAAGTCATACACAGATGAGCTCTATGCACAGGCCACTATTTTGTCCAAAAAGGTCTGCGCCTAACAATTTTGACGTGTACGGTGCAATTTGCGGTATCAATACATTACTGCAAGTTAAGCTTGATTAAACCTCACGTGATACGTAGATTATACTAAAAACGATTAAAATGTTGCTCAATTATCACAATCAAATGGGACACTACACTTTCTAAGGGCAAATAACGAGAAAATTGCTCCAGTTACACGACACTAAAACTTACGTTGAATTCGTCCCGTTATTGATTGTAAGTGAAGTTTTTACATTCGGTACGAAAATACACACCCAAAAATAACTGATTTCGCAAATAAACAATGGTATTTACGCGTATATTCGTGTAATCACAGATGAACTTAAATATGTAGACTAGCTACAGATAAGACAGTTACTGAAACCGCAAACCAAACGAGGACCACCGTGTCGCTAGCGTCGCACATTAACCATAGATGTTAACTAAGATCACGCAAAAAGCATAGATGGTAAATATAGACCTTAAGGAGATAGTACATCCAAGTAGGTATTATGTTTATTGATAGTGCTGTCCATCGAAACATTTATCGCTATCGATATTAGTGCTGTGCGGTTGTTATCGATAAAACTGCGACATACTACTGTAGGGTATACTGTATTGATTTTGATTAAATTAATTACAAATTGTGAATAAAACTTCAGAAAACAGGATTAAATTGTCAGTTTATTAAATTTTCAAAATACATTTATTCAAGGTAGTTCAACAAACTTAGGTACCACATTACCACTTACAAAGAGTTTTATCGGAAATTTCCATTGCGATGTTTGATATTAATTAATTCAACGTGAATTCGGCCTGGCGTTTTAGGTAGATGTAGAAGCTTGTACAATGTTCACAAGAAGGGGCGAAGGTTGCAAATGAAGATCTGAAATTTGATTATTTTAATAAACATTAAAATAAGATAGTGTTGCTATAAGCACACACCTTCCTAGCTCATAAGTTATAATTTAAGAATGCTGTGTTCATCTTTATTGCATATTAGAAACTAGTTCTATAAGTACTTACAATATCTTAAAAATGTAAAATAGGTTATGATGTTGATGATCCTTTTTACAGTAAATAAATAAGATAGAGGTTAGGCAGTTAATTTTAAAGAAAATGTATACCTTTCTAGTAAAAAGAATATTTTATTCACCTTCTATACAAAATATATGTCAGATCATATATTTTTTATGTGAGGCCAAAAATATTTCGTTTACTACCATATGTTCCATGGGGAAAGTTGTTCGGTTTCATAGTCTGAGCACGCCTACAAAGATTTCGTTAAACTGACCCTTAAACATACTCTCGAAAAACATAACCCTCCTTCTGAGGCAGTTTTGCGCCTAACATAAGTACAAAGTGCACAATATTAATTTTTAATTACATTACATACCTGCTTTTCCCACAAATAAGGTGAGGGCAGAATCATCATCATCATTATCATCAGATTGAATCTTGAAGTAAATATGGTCACTCAAAGCTTTTGATCTGAAAGAAAAACCGTTCAAGTTAAATAAATAATTACAAGGAACCACTCACAAGGAAACACGAGCAAATGAAGAATCGTCATATTTAGGTAATCAGCCCGTGTAATCTAAAAAGGGAAGGTACAGCTTACCACGTCTCAGGTCATGGTCCACGCCTTAGGTCCACGCATCCGAAGACTTTGCGAAGGAAGCCTCCCTTATCAACAATTTGAGAAATAAATGATGCGCGGATAAATCAACTACTTAATGCAATCAATTCAAACATTCATTAATGCGAGGACAACTCAAGAAATTCTGCAAATTTCACCAAAAATTAGTTTTTAGTAAAATCAACAACAAATGCCACGTCGAGATTTGAAAAGTCTTGTCATAAGAGTGTCATTGTCACAGATCAATTAATTCCGACAATATTGTTTTTCATTCCAAATTTAAATTCCGCCGCCACAGTCAAATGAAGTGATAGCAGCGACACCAAGGACTATTCGGAGCAACGGCTGACACCCCCCTGCGTGTAATCAGCTGATGAGCAACGCAACGAAACAGAATCTGACATTGACATTTTTAATTTTTTACGTAGTGTGTACTAAAATGATACTAGCATTTTAAGCCGAATTTGGCCGACGACATATCGGAAGTCCCTTTCGCACACTTGGAAAAGAACGAGAGATCCATATATGTCGCGCGGCAAAAAAGTCGCGTATGTGAACGCGGTCTAATCCATTTTAGATTGCATTTGTGCATACGAGTTCAGGTTTTATAACTCGAAAATTAACTATGTAGGTATACCTACTAACTACTAACAACTATGCTCTAACTCTAAAACGTACCTACTTACACTCGTAGTAACCTCAACAAAACATACAGAGACCTACTCAGATACCTAGCAATAAGGCCGCCGATTCGACCACATAGAATAGGGTGATTAAATAATGTACCTACCTATAATAATATCTCTGAGAATAAATACCCACTAACACATGTTATACCTACCTACTAATTATGAAGACGCTCATAAAAGTAGGTATTTTCAAACGGTCCCATTAGTTAGTCCACAAAGCTATTTTGGTTGACCAAAGTTCCCATACGTGCAGGAAGTTAACGTGCCCAAAATAACTTTGTCTAACCAAAATGCACTCTCTTTAGCAGTTGGTTTCCAGTCAGGAGTTATACTAGTGCACTATACTGTTTGATTGTAAAACGTAGGATTGTAAGGACGGAACATCATGTCAAGTGTTAAGTTAGCGATAAGGCTACGACCCTTTACAGAAAGGTGAGTAGTAATAAAACTTTTACAGCAGGTACATACTATCACCAGTAAATCCACCTGCCCATTTAAGGGATCAACTTACACTAACTTTTCTTAGTATTTATACGAAAAACCAGCATAAATTTTTCCTTAACGGGTAGGTAGATTTGCTGGCGATGGTACATTGAGTACCTAGACAGGTAGATTAATTCAATACTTATTCTACCAGCAGCGCTCGTATCAATATAAGGGATCGATTTCATATTATTCTTAGTAGGTAACAGTATGAAGCACCAGCATAAGTTCATCCGTTCATAGGCCTGATGTGCCACTGATAGTACGCTTGCACTTCATAGGTTTGAATTCTACTCAAATGTAGAGGTAGGTAATATCGCCAGCATATCCGCCTGCCCATTTAAAGAACCAAGAAAAACCACCATAAAATACCTAACATGGGTAAAGTAGGTAGGTAGATTTTCTGGCGATAGTACCAACGTATTTTTTATATATTTACTGTATTTTCTTACGCATGATTATTTATTTTCAGAGAACTGAAGTCTGAGAAGGATCGGATCCCAGTAGTCAATATCGTTGACGATCACACAGTAACGATCACTAATGTTAAGGTAGGTACGAACTATACATAAGGCCACCATAATTTTTTTTCTCTGTTTCCTATGACTTTCCTTATTTTATAGTTTTTTTCAAGAACCATACCAGAGTACGTAAAATAAACTTGTAGCATGACTTTCGCTGCGAAGTTTTTTATTTGCACGACGGTGGTAGTGGTAGCCATAGTTCGTATCTTGCACCATCTTGCAGGGTGGCAAATGAAGCAAGAAAAAATGATACGAGAGGAACTTTATCTTAGACATGGAACTAGCATGCATGTAAGTACTTACTACGGTCGTACACCGTTTGCTGAGTTGTTAAGAGTAGGTAGGTCTTGTACGACCGTAGGGTGTTTATGCTAGTTTCATGTTTTGCGAATCGATTACAAACATGCAAAAACCTTTATTTACAAATATTATTCTATATCACGGTTTTCTCATGCCGGGAAACCGATAAGCAACGGATGCAACCGCTGGGCAGGCCGCCATTTAATATTTAAAAAAGTATTTGCTTAGGTAAACGTATCGGGGGCCGGTGACAGCCGTGAGCGCGTGCGTCGGTACTCCGCGGACTATACCTTCGACAGCGCTTGTCACATCAGCAGTCCTGCCTATGCTTCACAGGAAAAGGTAAGCCGAGTCAAAAGGATAGGTTACATTGGTTCTACTCTGCAGAACCTCAGGACCTAGGTCTCAAAGAATGGCTGCTTGCTATAAAGTTTTCGTGTTTGGAAAGACGAGTAGTTCTAATTACTATCTTTGACGAGGCGTGGATGCAGCTGGTAGTATCTGGCAAAGATGGATGCTATAGGCTACTGTTGAACTTATTTTTTCTAGGTGTTCGAATCCATCGGCCGCGAAGTGGTGGCGAGCGTGATGAAGGGGTCGTCAGCTTGCGTGCTCGCGTACGGGCAGAGCGCTACTGGGAAGACACATACGATGATGGGGACCGAAGACCAGCCAGGCCTGATTCCCCGGCTCTGCAGGGCTCTCGCGGAGGACTCATTGGATATTACTGTCAGGTGAGTTGAGATTGCTACTGGGAAGACACACACTATGATGGGGACCGAAGACCAGCCAGGCCTAATTCCCCGCATGTGCAGGGCTCTTGCAGAGGACTCCTTGGATATTACCGTGAGGTAAGTTGAGCGCAGATTGCTACTGGGAAGACACATACGATGATGGGGACCGAAGACCAGCCAGGGCTGATCCCCCGGCTCTGCAGGGCTCTTGCTAAGGACTCCTTGGATATTACCGTCAGGTGAGTTGAGATTGCTACTGGGAAGACACATACGATGATGGGGACCGAAGACCAGCCAGGCCTGATCCCCCGGCTCTGCAGGGCTCTTGCTAAGGACTCCTTGGATATTACCGTCAGGTGAGTTGAGATTGCTACTGGGAAGACACATACGATGATGGGGACCGAAGACCAGCCAGGCCTGATCCCCCGGCTCTGCAGGGCTCTTGCTAAGGACTCCTTGGATATTACCGTCAGGTAAGTGCGGTGAAGATAGTGGAGCGCAAATAGGTAGGTAGGTACCTATAAGCCACTGTTAGAGCGCAACTGGGAAAACACATACGATGATGGGGACCGATGACCAGCCAGGCCTGATCCCCCGGCTCTGCAGGGCTCTTGCCGAGGACTCCTTGGATATTACCGTGAGGTAAGTTCAGTGAAGATAGAGGAGCGCAAATAGGTGGGTATAAGCCACTGGTAGAGCGCTACTGGGAAGACACATACGATGATGGGGACCGAAGACCAGCCAGGCCTGATCCCCTGGCTCTGCAGGGCTCTTGCAGAGGACTCCTTGGATATTACCGTCAGGTAAGTGCGGTGAAGATAGTGGAGCGCAAATCGGTAGGTATAAGCTACTGGTAGAGCGCTACTGGGAAGACACATACGATGATGGGGACCGAAGACCAGCCAGGCCTGATCCCCCGGCTCTGCAGGGCTCTTGCCGAGGACTCCTTGGATATTACCGTGAGGTAAGTTCAGTGAAGATAGAGGAGCGCAAATAGGTGGGTATAAGCCACTGGTAGAGCGCTACTGGGAAGACACATACGATGATGGGGACCGAAGACCAGCCAGGCCTGATCCCCCGGCTCTGCAGGGCTCTCGCTGAGGACTCCTTGGATATTACCGTCAGGTGAGTTGAGCGCAGAAAGCTACTGGGAAGACACATACGATGATGGGGACCGAAGACCAGCCAGGGTTGATCCCCCGGCTCTGCAGAGCTCTTGCTGAGGACTCCTTGGATATAACCGTCAGGTTAGTGATAAAACACCGACTAGATTTAGTATCCTGGCAGATTAGATATATATTCGCACCCAGATTACGCGTTGATGTCATCAAGTTAGATGTCTTTTGACTTTTTATTGCAACGATACTAGGAAAACATTTAAACGCGTGCTTTTTTACCATGATGATTAATATTGGCTATTTTCCTACCTGTAATTTTTTAAGTATAACCACCACATTACATAAAAGAAACAGGAAAACACTGGTGCCGTTATTTGATTTGATTAAAAATTCTTTTTTCGTTTTCGGCAAGTGACTGAAAATAATTTAGTAGAATCTTCATCTAGAATCGTCAGAAATAACTCTCCCAGTCATGCGGCCTTTTAATTCCATTTCACCTAAAATTGGTATTCGATTGCAATGCAGCATTTCAAGTAAGCAAATTGAAAATACGTTTCAGGAAATTACAAATTGGAATCGGGCGAGTGTTCCAGTGTTCATTGTCTTATGCATTCGTGTGAAGACGCCATAGATAGTTCAGCCGCACGCGATGCTTCGCTTTGACAGAATGAAAAAATGAATATCACCCGCCATCGGGGCTGAAATCGCACCTTTTGCGATTGTTTTATACAGTTTTTGTTTTGGTATCAATAGCGCATTCAAGTGGTAAACGTCCCACGTAGAATGTTGTTGAACCTTAGTTTAGGTACATAGTCAGTTTTAAAACTCATGTAAGCTTACGAGCCAAACTAAAGCAACAAATACCTACATATTAAACCTCCATGGTAAACCTGGCACACACTGGGAAGTCTAAAAACAATAAAATAGTAAACATTCTTTTTAGGGTTTCGTAGTCTACTAGAAACCCTTATAGTTTCGTCATGTCTGTCTGTCTGTCTGTCTGTCTGTCTGTCTGTCTGTCTGTCTGTCTGTATGCCGCGCCCTCATATCTTCGTCAGTTTTAGAGCTATCGACATGAAATTTGGTAAGAAGATAGATCGTGTTGACCCAAATATAGAAATGTTAAGAAAAAAATATTTTAAATGTTTTTTGAACCCCCTCCCATACAAGTGAAAGGGGGGCAAAAAAAAATTTTTTCTTCTGTAATATTGAGTAGGGTATCGTTGAATAGGTCTTTTAAAACTAAGGTGAGGTTTCTTTGAAACAAAGTCACTAAAATGTTTCTGTCACGAAATATTTGCTTTTAAAAAGGGCGTTTTTGACCCATAATTTGTTCCAGCTGTAATTTCTAAAGTATAAATGCTAAAAATTTGAAATAAATATGGAATATAGCTTACAATCTGAAGTTACAATGAAAACTATAACGGATATTGTACCCTTAAAGGTTTCAGAAAAAAATGAGTTTTTCTATTTGCGGTTGGTCATCATACTGCTGCTAACAAACCAGCAACAAAATTAAGTTTGTAATGCTGAAAACCTGATATTTAAACGTTGACTACGAAACCCTATTTGTGGGCGTGTCTGACACGCTCTTGGCCGGTTTTTTTGAATAATCTTTCGCCAGCCAGTTTTGACAGAAAAAGATTTTATGCATTTCTCTACATGCAAGAAGTTTCTGATACGAAGAAGGCAGTAAAGTAAAAGTTTGATGAACTTTTGTGGTACTGTTTTATGGGTTTGTAAAGTTTTATCAACACTTGGTGGTTATTGTTTATTGTTCTTGTGTAACTTGTGTTGTTGTACGATTAAGTTTGAATGGCAATACTTTATCAAGGCTGATACAACACGCGAACCTTTGTTTCACACCCTCGGCTCGATCATACGTTATCTTTGCCAATATCTCGTAATGGAATGTATACCTGCGTACGTTTATGTTAGTCGAAGGGCAATCTGCAAGGGTAGGAGGAAGTAGGTTAATAAAGGCCACAAAGTAACGTCACGTGTGCAATAGATAAGGCGAGCCCTTTACCTACTAACCTTAGAATATAACTATTAACTAACCCTTTTTAGAAATCTTGCATACAGAATTTTAACTTGCGAAGAACCCAACCCATAGGTCTACCAATCCTTTACGCTAACAATGTTTTGTAATTATTTTAAAATATTGATGTACAAAAAACACAATAGGTTAATCTCCTAGGCATGCATAGATTATTTTGTAAAAATGCAATTATACGTACTCTGGCGCAGGGTTAATTAGGCATCCATTGCTGGTTATCTTGAGTTCGTTATAAAGAACCTATAAAGTCACCAGCAATATATGCCGAATCGGGCCCTGCCACCATTGTAATGTAATCGCCACCTGACAATTTTTACTAGAAAATGCATCCCCAAGTGTGAGGCGAGTGGCGAGGCAAAGGCCGTGAGCTTAGTACGGCTTCACACTACGCGTTAGTGTAGCTCCACCATCGTAGCCAATCGAAGCGCGCCCGCCTCATGTCTCGTAGCGCGTAGCCGCCTCGTAGCGCTCTCGTAGACATGAGGAAAAAATAAATCAGGGGTGGTTTTTAAACTTATTTTATTTGTTTCTAACAATAGGTAATACTAAAGATTTATCTAAATACTTATGCAAATATGGTGTTAATTTAGTTTGTGTATCTGTTAAGTTAATGCGAAGTGAGATTGTTGTTAGTAGAGTGATTGGAAACTAAAATATTGGTAAGTGGGTATATCATACCGATTTTTAAATTTGTTTCAGGCTTTGTTTAAAGGTAAAACAGTTGTAATTTGTACGTCATCAATCATCATCATAAATATTGGCGCTAAAAACTGTGTAACATTAAGTTATCTGCAGTGGCGTAACTAAGTAACCAAAGGCCCCGGGGCAAAACTTGACCAGGGCCCCAAGACCAGAACGATACTTACGCCGCGTGCCGCTAGGGAATCCCCGAACCGCCGCCGGGCCCGAACCCGGTGAACGACAGATGGCACTGGCAAACAAACCTATAGTACAAGACTTGTAAGGAGTCCCCTGAATATATCAAATAAGTTGCCGAATGAAGGTCGGACTTCGGGTTTACTTATTTTTAAATATGAAAGAAATTTTTCCTAGTATTAATTAGTGCTTCAATAGGGTCCAAGGGACCATAGGGCCCCTAAGGCTCAAAGGCCCCGGGGCACTGCCCCGGTTTGCCCCTTCGTAGTTACGCCACTGGTTATCTGTTAAGAATTCAAAACACACTTAGGTATATCATTTGCTAAATGTGTTCTGTAAAAACATAAATGGAAACGCTTGTAGGTACTGCTGTTACTGCTAATCATGTCAATACTATAAATGCTAAATCCATTTAGCATTAATGTGATACGTTGGTATTACCTACGTCAATGTAGCTTTTACTAGAATTGATTGTTTCTTTATTCTGTAGTGACTGTAGTAAAAGTTGCGTTCTAAGCATACTCTTGTATGGAGCTGAAACCTGGACTTCGTACGCAAAACAAGAACGTCGACTCAACACATTTCATATGCGCTGCGTAAGAAACATCTTGCATATAACTTAGCAGGACAGAGTCACAAACGAGCGAGTTCTAGAAATTGCACAGCTGCCTAGCTTTACCGCTATGCTTAAGCAAAGACGATTGCGGTGGCTAGGGCATGTGTACCGCATGGAACTTTCGCGTCTACCGCGGCGTGTCCTGCTTGGCGCCGTAGCTAACGCCAAAAGAGGAGTTGGAAGACCGATGCTACGTTTTAAAGATTGCGCCAAACGGGACATGGCTGCGTTTGACATCGACCATCAAAGCTGGGAGAAGCTTGCTGAGAATAGGGATGTATGGAGAAAGCGTGTGTTTGATGGGCGTAAAGCTCACGATGATGCCTGGTTCGCTGGTCTCGCAAACAAAAGGCAAAAACGACATCTAAACATGCATGTGTCAGTCTCCAATTCCACCTTCGTTTGTAGAGCGTGCGGAAAGTCATGCCGCTCCCGTATCGGCTTATACAGCCATGAAAAATCTTGCCTCAGACACTGAATAAATCGTCTGTCACAGACGTATGAGGCCAATGATGATGATGTAGTAAAAGTAGTGTTGTGGGTGGGTAGTGGGTAGTAAGTAGTCACAGCTTTTGTTAGAGTTCTAGACCAAACTTTGCCGTGTGGTGCCGGCTTAGATTGCCGTATGGTGTCGGCTTAGAATAGCATCATCCCATTTGTGAGAGTTGATAAGTATGTATTGCAATTTTAGGCGACAGGCTGACAACCTGCCACTATGATGGTACACTGTCTTCTGAATGGCTCTTAATTTTTTGTCAGACGTGGTGCAAATGGCAGGTTTTTACAGACATTTACACTCTGCCTACCCCGCAAGGCATGCAAATCTCTTTATGTATGTACTTTACCTTAATCTCCCTAGTTTCCCTTACCTACTGAAATAGTTTTGCTAAAATATAGCATGAAACTAATTTTGAAGCATTAGCTTACTAAGGTAGCGTCGGCATGCCTCGAGCACAAATTAGGGAAACGGCGCGCGGGGCGCCTAAATTAAAGATGGCTCACTTAGTACTAGCGACGATTTTGACGCTTATTGACTTTAAATGGAATCTTAGGGGAATTCAAACTAACTAAGAAGATGGTTGCCAAGAACGTCATACTTCTTGGCGTAAAATTGATCTGAATCAGAACCTATATGACGTTCTTGTACAAGATTTTGCTGTTTTGATATTCTTATACTTTGAGGTTTTTGACAGTAGCAACCCTGGCTATGTAATAAGTGACAATCGTGAAAATCCCAAATAAGGTTGAGTGAACCTTCTGTAAACTCTCTAATTTGTGTTTTTAGCTACTAGTCTCAGCATGAAACTTGTTAACTAATTTTGAAGCACAGCGTCGGCATGACTCGAGCCACTTTACACCTATCGTGTCGTGTCAGTCACCATTGTAGATAATCGGTTTTAACAGCTCTGCACGAAAATAAGTAAGTTACCTACCTACACCAACTTTCTTTCGCATTAGCATTCTTTAAGACACATACAGTATGTGAATAACTTAACTTCTAATATTTTAAGGGGTAGATAAACCAGTCCATGAAAATGAAAAGCTTTCCCTAGGAACATAGATCCAACATCGAAATATGAAAAAATAATTGCACCTCCCATGCAAAGTCCGGGTCAATTTGTATGGGAACCAAAAATCACATTTTGGTGTTCAGTTTCATGGACTGGTTCACCCCTTAAAATACTTGCAGTTGTTTTTTTTACACCTTATATAAGTGAGACAGACGAGACGACAAGATAACGAGGCAAGCAATGAAAAGAAAATTACATCCAGTCAAGTTGCAAAATAAAAGCAAATGTCTTGATTGTGCATGTCTGTCTAGTGCTCTACCAGAGCAATTTTCAATAACAAATTAAGTAAGACAAGAAGAATTGAAAGCGCTTGAGTACGACTTTTGATTTCAACATTATTCTATGGAAATGGAATAGCAATTAATTATACTTACCTACCGCGTAGTTTTGCCGTATGCGACTTTACGATGTACATTGAATATGTAGGTAGGATATTTACTTCATCATTGTGAAAAAAGCAAGTGTAACCTTAATCATAACCTTAATGCTAAAATAAAATAGTGATGATTAAAAGTATGCAGGTGCAAAATCTGTATTAGGTATACCATTACTAGGTGGTATGGTAAAATATTTTATCTAGGTACTGTTTTAGTATGGAACTTTCTACGCAATCCCTAATGCAGTAAAATTGCGTGCAAATTAATAGGGATAATCTGCTAACTAATATAACACGCTGAATGGATAGTAATTTAGGACAGTAATCATGATTATGAACTTGCCAAAAAGGTTCATTAGCAAACTATAATAATTTCGCGCGGCACAAAGATGATTTCATTATAATTACTGTCGTGCCTGCCACCCATTACTTTTCAGTTGGTTTTCGGCAGTTGATGTCAATATTAAAGATATTCTTCCGCCAGAACTATCAGTAATGTAAAATTTATGAACACGGAATATTCAAGTTTCGTAGCTGTTTTAAAGTTTCTGTCTGACGGCTCTGCTCCCATTGATGTGTCGTCTCGTCCGCCCAAATCCTAGTTGATACGATTTCTATGATTGCTACCTAGTTGAACCCTAAAAAGGTCTCTACCGATTTCTATTTAGGACTTAATGACGTGATCAGGTCAACTTTGCTTTACGAACAGATGAATGTTTTCGAGTCCCAGTTTTTGTAGGAATGGTATCGAGCACAAAAAGTCTACAGAAATTCCTGTTTTAAATCTAGACCTATTTCATCCATATCGTATTGGTTTTCATAGTTTCCTGGAAATCTACAACGAGCGTGTCCACGACCTGCTGGCTGGGGAGCCGCTGCCGTGCCACTCTCTGCCGAGACGGCGAGGGAACGCCAGGAAAGACCTGAGAGTCAGGGAGCATCCTGAACGAGGGCCCTATGTACAGAGTGAGTGGAGTTTAAGACTTCCTCAACGGCCGGGTGTATTGTGTACCATTCGCAAATGGTCCAATGGATCAGTTCGCAATCGATCCAGTTCGTAAACAGTTCCGTCCGCAAACGATGCAGTTGGCGAACAGTCCAGTCCGCAAACGACCAGTTGGCAAACAGTCCAGTTCGTAAACGGTCCAGTTTGCAGTTACAAACGGTCCAGTTTGCAAATGGTCTAGTCTTCAGAATCGAATAACAACATATTATGATGACGGTAACCACGATGATGGATGATGACGATGATAATGATCTGTAACGATGATGGGGAATGGGTCCCCAACTATGCAACGCCTTCGATTCTAAGAATGGGACCGTTTGCGAACTGGACTATTTACGAACTAGACCGTTTCGACGCGTTGGACCTTGCGAATTTGACACTATGCGCCCGACCGGTCCTCAATAGGCACGACAGTCCACTACTGGACATAGATCTCACCCTACCCATATTGAGAGAGGTATGCCATCTTCCAAACTCTTGAATGACGATTGCGGCCGCAGTTCAAGTATTACGTCCTATATTTACAGGGAACTGCCATATCTCCCCCAAGACACTTCCCTTAGTAGTCGATTTTTATAAGTTCTAAGACGGGTAGAAATGAGGTGGCATATTTCATGTTTTCTAACCCGACAATGAGAGCTGGCACAGTTCGATTGGCTGTTCCAAATATTTCTGACGGTCTGTAGTATAAAGCTGTTTTATGACCATTGAAAATAAAACAACTTACTCTTCTCAGATTTACGGAGGGTAGCTGTAACCGATTTGGAGACCTTGCTATCATTGGTGGAAGAAGGTGCGAGGAGAAGACAGACAGCAGCCACCAGACGCAACTCCACATCTTCAAGATCCCATGCTTTACTTGAACTATCTACGGCGAAGTCCACCCTACATCTAGCTGATTTAGCTGGCAGGTAAGATCATTCAGATAGATAGATAAAGAGCAGTAACCGTTGGAAACCCTGCAGTTCCTGGTGGAAGAGGGCGCAAGAAGAAAACGGAAAGCCACCAGGCGTAACTTTACCTCATCGAGATCACATGCGTTACTTGAATCCACGAATTCCACTCTGCATCAAACTGATTTATCTGGCAGGTGAGATAAATTATAAGCCTAAAATTTTGTTGCGAAGTCAATATCATTCATTTCATATAATACAATATTTTGTAAAAAAAAAGGATAACAAAGCAAAAAGGCTTTATTTAATAAATGCATACTTAAACAAAATAGGTATCACAAAGTTGTCACAAATGCAACAAACGTACCTACTCATGTAGTACAAACCACTTTCGAAAAAAAAGTCTATTATCATCTTTATCATCCATGAGCTGATTTCAAAGCTTGGCTCTCCTGTCCAGTCCCTCAAGTCCGTACAGCAGGAACTGGCTCACAAACGGTGCGACCCTCTCTGGGTGTGCTATGTGAGCATCATGGCCACCTTCCACAAATTTCACCCTGTCAAATTGAAACAACTTGTATAAAATGGGAATCTATTAGAATATTATTACATTACATACAATACATTTTTCGCATCGAAAGTTCAAAGGAAAAGCTACCATGCATCAACATTATCAAATCAGCCATCTGTTGCTGAGTAAGAATCTTCTTTTTCTCGCCATCTGCGCCGGTCCTGTAACTTCTTAATCCACTGTTTGCCAGCAATAGTCAATAGGACAAGTGAATGATGGAAGGCAACGTTTTATTTAGCTAACATAAGACAAAAAGTATTTACCTATAGTTTCCATAGTCTTCAAGTAAAAATGGTGTATTATCAAACTTCTTCCCTTTTTTGGAACCCTCCGTGATGATGCCCAATGTCGGGGTGTCAATCATGGTGCAAAGTAAAATTCTGCACTGCTCACGAGTGAGGGAAGGGCGTATGGCGTAAGGTCTTCGGGTTTCGAATGTCAATCTGCAAGTAAATAACCAGGGTTCATTGTGTCATGCCCGAAGTTAGAGTATGACGCGCGATCTGATGGCATTCGGGGTATGAGGAGTGGAAGGGGGCGCACCTCCACGCGTCACCTGTGTCGCTAATTAGGTCACGTGACTAGCACAGTCCTCAGAGCTGCCATTAGGTCGCGTCTGTACCTACTATACGTCTGCACCATTGGCTTGCACCATCTTTCTTTTGGTGTCAATGTCCCACACAATAAGCATGAATGAATGAAAAATCAATTAGTGGGAGAGCCGACTGCAGAAATGCCTATCTGAACAGGTACCACAATAGGCTAACTTTAGAACGTTAACTGACACGTAAACAAGTCGAAAGACGCAGGTCTGTTAGAGCCCAATCCTACCAAAAGATGAAAATAATCGATATATTTTAATAATTTTTCATCTGTAAAATTTGTGCCTAAAGTACCTACCCGAATCAAAGTGCTGGCATCAGTTTACCATTGATAAATTATGTAAAAAAAACTTGGTCTGTCAGTGCGCACTCTGCTGGAAGTGCTTGGCAGACCGCTCCAATCCAAAAGTGCCCTTCCGGCACCCTTAATAAATTTTATCATCGCAGTGGCAGACCAAGTTTTTTTTGCATAATTCATCAATGGTAAACTGATGCCAGAACTTTGATTCGGATACTTTTAGACATAAATTTAACAGATGAAAAATTATCAAAAGATATCGATTATTTTCATCTTTCGGCAGGATTGGCTCTGGCAGTACTACGTCTTTCGACTTGTCTTACGTGTCAGTTAACGTTATCAAGTTAGCCTATTGTGGTACCTGATGAGATAGGCATTTCTGCAGTCGGCTCTTCCATTAAATAGGCAACGTAGTCGACAGAGTCTAATAGTTTTACAAAATACCTAAATTCATGGTATTTTACCTTATTTTTCCATCGTCAGCAGGTTCAGAACATCGTTCGATCGTCGCTCGCACAAGTTCTGGTGTTAGCTCAGGACGTCCCTTTGTGACCTTTTTTATAATCTACAAATAATATAAAAGCATAGGTACTTCTTACTTGTAATTAATGCCACAACTAATGCAAAGTGTAGTACCTACAATGGTTTCCGTTCTGGTACTTTAAAAATAATAACATCAAGGTTTATCGGGTCGTTTGTCAAATCGGTTTTCCACTAAACAAGAGAAAGAGAATTAGGTACCTATTCATCTTTAAGTTGTTTGTTCAGTGTCTAATGCAAATCCGGTGATTTAATTAGATAGAAAACTGGAGACCTAAAGGCGACACTCTTGAGTATGCCTATTTTCTGTGATTGGGTGAAAATGTGCGAATGTCAAAGTTTAGTTACTTCCTAGTTACTAGCTTGTCGATTTAGGCACACTTGCGTCTGCTGCGATCTTCATTTGAAATTTCTTTCCCGTTAAAAGACTTTCTAGATACCTGATCCCAAGTATAGGCAGGTTTCTCTTCTTGAGGCTGTCGATTCTTGTCGTATCTTTCGTAATAAGCCTCGTACAGATTCTTGTACCTGTGTGAAGGACAAATGTTGACATTTATGAAATCTTAAAACTGTTTATTCGAATTTCAATGATTCACAACGGATTGCAATGATTCAGAACGGTGAACCACCTAGGTACTTACTTAATTATAGTCTGATTTTTATTCAGATAGACTAAACTGACAGCTGAGATCGGCCTTTTGTTTTTAAAATGTTGCAAGCATCAGGCTAGTGTTGTGGTTTGACTCATTCATTTTATTCATTGAACTGTTGTCCCATGATTCCTCGATGTATTAGTTTTGTAAATAAATATGCTCAATAAATACTTTCGTATTTATTACGTGCCTACATACTTTACGTTACGTAAAAGAGTATACGTTACGCGTATACTTTACGTTTATACGCAAAGTTTTCGTTTAGTTTATAGAATTCAAAAATGAATAACATTGAAATTTAAAATGTAGGTATTGTTCAATAAATTCTTTGTAACTAGTTATGTTCTCATTAGCTTTCAAATAAAAATTTCGTCAGACAGGAAATAAATGTGAAGTTAGTTTGTTATACACATAGTAGTATGTTTGTTTTATAGGCCAATTTAATATTGAAAATTGAAATAAACTAAATTTATTTACATAAAGATTCAATCACTATCTGTGAATCACATAACTTTAACATTTGGGTACAACACTATTTTTTTATTATTTTAAAATACAAAAACGTGGCAACCCACCAAACGTCAGTTTAGTCTATCTGAATAAAAATCAGACTATAGATATATTTCTATTTTTTAAACAATTTCTAACGACTAACTATACCTACACATGTAACTCCTTTTTAAAATCTTGATCGAATTTAGTTTCGCTTACTGGTCGTCAAGGCATAAAGTTACGTGCCGTGTGGTTAGCCTGGCCAGCCCCGAGGCAGTGCCTTTATCTTTATTTTTTTATCCCGCCCAAGCCGTGTTTATAGTAGGAATAAAAAAATGTTATAAACAAGAGAAAATTGTGCTTTGCAAATTTCTCTTTTTTACAATGTCTAATCCATTTCTGCGTAATGTAGGTAATAATGACTATCAATAAGTGATATTTTAATGTCCTATTTTGAATAAAGATCTTTCACTTTCACTTTCACTTCACTTTTTCAAGATATTATGGGGTTTATCTGTTTGTCTGGCCATGTGGTGACGAATAGCATCACCTCATTTTCACTCGTGGGTGTAGTACAAGTGAAGTGAAATTTGTCCAGGGAACCGGCAGGAGAGTTCTCTGTGAATTCTAAGACCCCCAATCCACCTCCCAAACGTGCTGAGTATGGCATATACCCCCTAATTAGGGGAAATCCATGTCCAGCAGTGGACCGCTGCTGGAGTTGAAGCGCTTTCCGAACATTTTTTCACTTACCAGTTTGGTAGATCTTCTAACTTGAATACAAGTGATGGTGTTATTTGATCTATTTCGACAGCAGCGATGAACCTGCCAGGATGTGCCAAGTTGTACAATCTACCTGAAAATTAATGAGGTGTCGTATTGACTACTATTATTTATCAGAACAATAACTATACTTAAGGCCTTAATCTAAGATACTCATACAGCTACCCAGTACCCTGACTATTACAAATTATCAAGCGAATGAGATCCGCTACCCACGTACCCATCGTAAAACCGCTCAGATCTGAACAGGCCCTAAGCCACTACCGACAGACGACAGACTGTCTCTATCTCTTCGTGTGGGACACCGAGTCGTCCGATGACCAGATGAACCCTGTTATCAGAGTTTTGTAGGCTCAATATGTAGGAATTAATATTGGCAGGAGATCGCGCAGGACAGGGATCAGTGGAGGCCAAGATCCTCTTTGGGTCTCTGAGTCAGCGGAGTTAGTTAGTTAGTATTAGATCGTTGTAGATATCTTCCTCACCTATACTCCCAGACATTGAATGAGCCATATAGACGAACCTCTCCCATCTGAAGTGTCTCCTTACTACCTCGATGCAGTGGGGGAAATCCAAAAGGCGAACTGGCAGCCCCGGAGGAAAGGCTGTGGACTTTCCATGGCCCGGGAGCTCGAATCCTGGAATAATTAAAAAGACTCCAGTATTCTATCTCGCATTAATAAGTTTTCTGTTTCATACATATGTACTGTACCAGAAAGTCGAGGATCAAATACTTAGATCAAGGATCAAGCAAGGCTTTCGAGTTTGTCATGCATGAGAAATAAGAAACTATAGGTAAAACAAGTTCAATATTAATACAAAATCAATCTAGTTAGGTATGGCATGTATTTAACGCGGCGACAAATTGATACCATTCCGGGTCTTAAAAAAACTGAAAATGGGTAGTAAATAAACTACTTTGGCGACTAATTTGAGGTAACACCTTAACTAGAAAGCGGCGGCTTTTTAATGACTTTTGAGGTCTTATTTAAATTTTATCTGGCAGTGATTTTCTTTTGTGGCAATTGAATCTCTTCTCAGGCGACAAATTGTTGGCGGATAAAAAAGTTAAACGAGGCTTTCATAAATTCTAAAATGGGGTTGTCTATAAACTTGAACAAGGTCTGAAATAAATACAAACAAGATATTTAAAAAAATACTTTTGGTTACATTTGTAGGGATCTAAATAAACCAAATTGTGACATGCTAAAAAACTATTCTTGGTCTATTTGTTTCTAGACTTTATTATTTATTATTAACTTTCCCCCTTTTAAATGAACTTTAAATAAACCTACTTACTTTGAATAACGAGAATTGCCTACGATACTCACGTAAGTATTGTAGGTAACTCTAAGTACTCATACATAAGTATTGTTGGATACATAAGTATTGTTGTTGTTAAATCTAGGTAGATACTTCAGTAGGTAGGTTCATTAATTTCAGCTTTGAACTCATTTTTTATTAATTTAAGCAGCGTGCAATAAAAGGCCTAAAATTTGATTCACTGTCTTTTTTTATTCATTTTCCTTGAATAGGTACAAAAAAAAAGTCTTACTTAGTAGTCACAAAAACGATTATTATTTATACAAATATAAAAAATCTTTCAACCACCGCTTGCTATTGGCTAGAAACGCGCTCAATGCCCCGCTCCGCAGCCACCGCACAGGTCAGACACACGATCACATTTGCCGCCATTTTCAAGAATTTACGAATCAGTAAACAATATTCTAATATCCAAATACATTATTATTACACCCATTTTCAGTTTTAAAGCTACCTAAAAATCACTGCCAGATGTGTATTTTTATAATGAAAGCCAGTAGTTGCCAGTGAAGAATGTTTGATACCCCCTTGGAAAAATTAGTCGCCACATTAGGTTTTTTAGAACCCTAACCAGTTTTACGCTGACCCTGCTTGATATATTTGATACCTTACAGTAGCAGCCGTAGTTTTTAGTTTTTTTGATTCTAGCATTTTGTTGCTTGTATAGTTTAATAGTTGCTAAGATATTTAATCACTGCCAAGTTAGTTTTTTGTGACTTAATAGAAAGTTGCCTAAAAAGTATTTCAGTGCCCTGTTAAATATTTGCCGTTAGGTATTATGTATTAAAAAACAATACCTCTTACAAAATGATGACAAGTCCTGGTAATTAACGATCAACACGTCAACACTCATAAGTTACCCTACTTATCCTATCCAGGCAGATTATTAAAACAATCAAATCCTCACCTACATAGTAAAACTGGGTGGGCAGCTGCGATATCAGAGGTCTGAAGCTAGCTAACGAGTCAGCTACACCATGCACGACCAATACTGGCGGGTTGTGACAATCACCCCATGCTATAACTGTAGAAAATAATAATTAGGTAATAAATATAATATTTTGCTTTGGCTTTCGTAAAAGGCGTTTCTTGTACACTTTGCACTGTGTGCGCTAACTCTTCCCTAAAGTAAAGAGGCCCATGTGCGTACGGCAGTAGGCTGTTGCAGCTGTTGCTGATTCAATAATAAACAACAAATTATAAAAGTCACTTAACTTATTGAAACTGTACTTACTGCAAATCCTTCCCCAAGGAGCTTCAATGAACCACTCATTTTCATTAAGTTTCATTTTTCTCAAAGTAATAAAATCACATCCTACGTACGATATATCGACGAAACCCGAATTTAATTAAATAATACTTGTTTGTATCTAGAAGAGAAACGAGCCGCTTAATCTACTTGCCACGCTATCTAATAACCAGTTATCTACGTAAATAAAGCAAAATCGTCAGAGATAGGTGTATGTAGGTACAATGTATAAAGTCCATATCGTTCGGATACACGTTATAGCCCGGTCAATATCGACATCAAACATTGCAAACGCGCATGTAACTACGATTTTGTTATATATTGTTAGGTCCCTTGAGAGTAGTTAACACCCAAGTTTGCAACACTGAAAACCCTGTGCTGCCAATGTCAACGTCAAATCAAAATTTGTTCAAAAGTTTTTGCGCGTGTATCTCATGAACCGTGATAGCTAGAGAATTGAAATTTTTACAGGTGATGTATGTCTATTGCTGCTATAACAACAAATACTAAAAACCAGAATACAATAAATATTAAGGGGGGCTCCCATACAAGAAACGTGATTTTTTTGCTCATTTTTGTGGATAATGTTACGAAGGCTGTTTCTCGTGAACCGTGATAGTTAGATGGTTGAAATTTTCACAGATGATGCATGTCTATTACCACTATTACAACAAATACCAAAAACTAGTCAAGTGCGAGTCGGCCAACAGATATGATATTTCTGTCATTTTTATAAATGATGGTACGGAATCCTTTGTGCGCGAGTACGACTCGCACTTGGCCAGTTTTTTTGTATTTGTTGTTATAGCGGCAATAAACATACATCATCTGTGAAAATTTAAAAGATCTAACTGTCACGGTTCATGAGAAACAGCCTCCGAAACATTATTTAGAAAAACCAACAAAAAAACACGTTTCTTGTATGGGAGCCCCCCCCCTTACTATTTATTGTATTCTGGTTTTTAGTATTTTTTGTAATAGCGGCAACAGAAATACATCACCTGTGAAAATTTCAACTCTCTTGCTATCACAGTTCATGAGATACAGGCGAAAAAACTACTGAACGGATTTTGATATGCATAATCTGCGAAAATTTCAACTCTGTTGCTATCACGATTCATGAGATACAGCCTGGTGACAGACGGATGGACGAACAGACAGCGAAGTCTTAGTAATAGGGTTCCGTTTTTTACCCTATTGGGTACGGAACCCTAAAAACTGGCTAAGTGCAAGTCGGACAACATAATATGATTTTTAAAAAAAAAATGTAACAAGAGCTGTTACATCGGAAATTCTGTAATTTCACAGCTTTCTTAGCACTGCGGAAGAATTGCCCATCTTTGACTTGCTGTATCTTTGCAACCAAAAGACATAGTGTGCTCAGGTTTCGCTGAAATTGTAGCAAATTTAGTTATCTTTAATAAAGTTCTATGAAACGAACTTGAAAAAATCTTCGTTATGGTAGATTTTTATAAAAAACTGAAATATGGGCCAAAATTTCGCAGTTTATTGAGCACCGTGGAGGCAGCACAAGGTTTTCAGTCTTGCAAACTTGGGTATTTACTACTCTCAAGGGACCTTACAACATATAAAAAAATCGTAGTTACATGCGCGTTTGCAATGTTTATTTATTTTTATGTCGATATTGACGGGGCTAGTTAGGTAAATATAAAAAAATAACTCTTGTACTACCCTTGAATACTTATTATAAAACAAAAAGTTAATAGCTTTTCACAATTTGAACATAGGACATATTTTGCTACGGTCTACTGAATAAAAACAAAAACATACACTCGTATATCTTTGTACGTTCTTAAGAATGTAGATATCTACTACAGACTACAAGCAAGGGTGAAGATAAGCAGAATAAAATAAAACTATTGCCAATACCTGCATTTCTTATTGTTATTAATTTCAACAAAAAAAAATGGTATCACAATGCTCTGTTAAACAGAAAATGTCACATCGAATGGCCTGGTTCAACTTTCTTCTTCAAAGTTTGGCTCTTCTGTCCAGTCCCTCAAGTCCGTACAGCAGGAACTGACTGACAAACGGTGCGACCCTCTCTGGGTGTGCTATGTGGACATCATGGCCGCCTTTCACAAATTTCACCCTGTTAAAAATTAAACAATTTGTTTAAAATGGTAATCTTGTACAACACAGGAACAGAGTGATCTGTATCTTTTTTGGAAAAGTACTTTTGATTCCAGTACGTCCTGATAACACGCAGTGTTCTTCAAACACGCGTTATTTTTTTTTTGTATTCTAAGAATACAGGGGTGCCTTTGCCTGCACGGTGTTTTACTTAGATAGAAAAATACTATACCGGGAGTAACAGAAAGGGTATAACAAGCCGAAAGGAGGTCAACGTACTCATGAAATTAACAACTTTCCCTGTAAAATATGGGTCAAAATGTGAAAAAAAAATTTGTACCTCCCATACAAAATCGCCGATCAGCTGATTGCTTTACTATGAGAGGTCCATTTTTTTTTCATATTTCGACCTATGTTCAATACAATACAATACAATACAATACAAAATGCTTTATTTGCACAAAACACAAAAACGATATAACATACAGTATATACAAGAAAAAAATCAGTACAATATAGGCGGCCTTATTGCTAGAGTACCAATTTCTACCAGGCAACCTTTGGGTGATGGAAAAAATGTGTACGGTGAAGCGGGATAGTGCATAGGTACATACATCTACATCTATATCTATACATCTATATCTATACATATCTATACATATAATAAAATCGTAACCTGTGATCGTAACTGGTCGGGGGTACAGGGGTACCTACATATATAGATTTCAGAAAACACCTCTATACCGCGTTTTAGAAAACTTCATCTTCATAGAAAAGCGACATCTATTGAAAAATATTTTACCCCAAATCATTTGTTCGCGATAATCTTCGAAAATATAGTACGTGTGTACATGAGACTCTTTGTGGTGTGTAGCTACTAGCCCTGGTTAACACCTAGGATACTTTTTATCGCGGGGAAAAAGCTTATTCCTACGTGAAATACGATTAAAATATACTGTGACCATTGTTCAGTGGCTGTCAAAAAAGAGAAACCTCTTCTTCTCGAAACCTATTTTATGGTTTTTGATTGATTTTGACGAATTGAAAAGACATTTGACAAAGAGTTTTGACGTTCATTGACAAACGCCAGTTTTATTTACAAAAATGATTACTTGGTTAAGCATTATTAAATCCCAAATGTAAGTAAATTGCACTCATTTATTAAAATATAAGGCGCATGTGGATTGGCGAGAGCTGTGCAATATTTTACATGCACGGGAAACGCGCTTCCCACTCCCTCGATGAAATTATCCTGTTTTTGGCTGGTTTAGCAGCGTTCCCTGCAAATTAAACATCTTGCACTGCGCTCGCCAATCCGCCTGCCAAGCGTGGTGAGTATGGCAATACCCCCCAAGACGGGGGAGGCCCATGTCCAGCAGTGGACTGTTGTGGCTGTAATAGTAGTTGTATAGTATCTTAAGATTTTCTCTCTTTTTCAGAAGAATTCTTCCCTGTCTCACGGGGCTTAGCCAAGTAAGGAGAGGCCATTGTAAGACTCAGTAGTCACGGAGGTAGTCAAGAACTTCCTGGCAATGCGACACGTATTGAGTATTGCGACTTTTTGTGAAGTGTGATAAAGGTTCGGATGAATTTTTAAGGTTTTTTGGCTGTTATGTAGAGTTTTAGGAATCATACCAGTAGCGGATAATACTATTGTGGACCATTTAAGCTCGATTTCGATCATGTGCAAATACGAAGCACGAATTTAGTTTCAATGATCAGTATATTTTTTGTTTTGTGATTAATATTTCGCAAAATGTTAGAATTAAGAAGTACAAATTTATTTTTACATTTTTAGTTTTTTCTTTTGTGAGTAATTTTTGCAAAGCTTTAGAAATAAGGAAAAGAGTACACATTTAGTTTTAATTCTCAGTAATTTTTTCTTTTGTGATTCGTATTTCGCAAAGTATTCATTAATTTAGTTATATAGGTAATTAAGTTAGTTAATTTTCCTTATTTTAAAAATATTACTGAGCATTACTCTTTTGGTAAGTGTAGAAAGTAATTAATTTCTGTTTATTTAAGTTCGGTCTTTTAAAATGGAAATTGTAGTAATTGCGACGCGCACGTCATCACGCGCGCAGAGATGAGTTCTGCATCGTATCGCATGGGACTGCACGAGAAGCTACACACCGCGCCACGCGTGTGATTACGCCGTGGTTACGCGTACGCACGTACTCGGTGTGCAGCCCCTCACACAACCCCACACGACACAATGTCATCTCCACGCGCGTAACGACGCCGTGACTTTGTGCACGTCACGCATACGACGGGCCCGGTGTGTAGCGCCCTTAAATCCGATTGCGTATACTCGACAACCCCAGACAGAAGACCATGGTTCATGGCGCAGAAAAATTAGGAGCGCAGACCCCACCCCTGTATTCATTCTACCTGTAGTGTGAACTGATTGATGGTAGGCTCAAACGTAACGTCCTTTTCATCTACCGTAGATCGTGCATGCATCTATCACTTCAAAACTTAGCGATGTATAATATTAATGTTTGGAATGGTGGCAGACAAATGTCTTGATCAACATCGATGATAGATAAGTGATGATAAATTTTATCGGCTCTGGAGGGCCTGTTGGCACACAAGCATCCCTTGGCGAGACGAAGTTCGCGGGCACCAGCTAGTATACTAATAAACTACTTTACATACAAATACATCCTACTAATATTATAAAGGCGGATGTTTGTGTGTGTGTTTGTTACGACATCACGCAAAAACGGCTGATTAGATTGACATGAAACTTTGCAGAAATATAAAAGGGCATCTGGAATAACACATAGGATACTTTTTACCACGGAAAAATGTCTCATTTCCACGGGATCACGCATTTTCCAATATTTTTGAAATAGGTGGCATGACTGAGCCGATTCGCGTTTTAAACGTTTTCGCCGTTAACTAACAGCGACATCTCTTGGCGAATAATGCTTTTTTCCCGCGAAATAATAGGTTGCAGCGGGTGAAACCGCTGACGGGCAGCTAGTACATTATATAAGATAAAATAAACTAATATACTGGGTGTTACAAAACAACCAATAAAGCTGAAAGGAGGTCAAGGTACTCGTGATGCCGCTAGGTGGCGCAACCAGCTAAATAGTCTCTGCGTATTATTTGCTTTAAAAAATAGTTATCTTCGTATTTTTGACCAAAAAAAGTAACTAGTCTGTACTATAACACATAACTCCGACGGACAAGTGTTTGTGAAATAAAATATTAAGTGTAACAACTGAAAAAACACCGTTCAAAATAATTTGGTATAACAGTGCTTAAACGACAAATCTACACTAAAGTTAATGCATAATAAGTTACCGAATGTGCCAGTGTTCAAATATAATTGGAAACATATTATGATTTGTAAGTGTAAATACTCGTAATTTTAAATTCTAAATAATAACGGTTACTTCTTTGTTATGGTTTACGCACGCTGTGATGATGCTTCAACAGATGACTAATTTCACCGCTCTGCATGTCTGACTCTGTGGCTAAGTGGAAAGGGGTGCCGCCTCCTACGCAAAGAATCAGCGATCGAATCTCGATGACCGCATGAGCCTTTTGACATTGAAAACCAATTTTTCACATTCTAATTTTACTCGAAAAATATTTATCATCATATTTTTATAACAAACTATCCTACTAGTGCCATCTTCCAAAATCATAGCAAACTAGATAAAAGTGGCCGTAGCTCAGATTCAAACACTGAGGTGAAAGGAGAGCTTATTTAGCTACTAGTACCGAGTCCTGCAGTTACCACCACAAGACCACAAGATGGCAGAGCAATGCAAGATATGCAACATCGATATAATAGCCCGCGAGAAACGAATACTAACATGTTCTGCATGCGGAGGATTATTCCACACTAGCTGTGGCCTAGTTGATACACTTCGCTACCATTTAATGACGTCAGAACATAAACTAAAGTGGAGATGCCACCTGTGCATACGGGAAACTAATGTAACGACGAGAAGAAGATACAATGTACACATCGAAAATTCGTTTGAATTACTGAGTGACGATGAAAACCTAGATCCTATGTCACGATCCGGTGAAATGAACCGTAGCTGCCCGGATCTCTCACAGCGATGCAGTTTTTACTTGGATGAAATGAAAGAAACTAATATCGATTTAACTGAGAGACTATTATCAGCAGACAGAGAAATAGAAAATCTTATAACAGAAAACTTTGCATTGAAAAAGAAAATCGCACAACAGGAACAGACTATCAAATCTCTAAAAATGATAAGTAGGTCTACCAAAAAAGATTCATCTAAGAAAAGCTATCGGCAAAGTTTAAAAAGGACTGCTCTCAACTTCACACAATCGGAGTTTAACCAAAGCTACGAGGACCTAAATATTACACCGATACTTCCGCACCTTGATACTGAAAGTACTGAAGCAAATATTCCCAAAGACTCACGCTCTATTCCAGAAAAACAGGGCGCTGATTTATCTAGACGACACATTCATCTAATAGGCGGTCGACAGATATCTGGACTGGCTTCTAAACTGCTGCAATCAAGGTATAGATCTCAATATAAGGTTTACACGATCTCTTCTACCATAAAATCGTCAGCGGGCTCAAACTTTCTTCTTAAAACATGCTACAACCTGGAAGCAAGTCAACATGACCACGTTATACTCTCGGTTGGTGAGGAAGACAGCAACCCTACACAACTTTTATCTGACATAACTTCAGCATTGGAGCATTTGAGGCAGTCTAATGTAATTGTGTTAGGAATTTACAAGAACAAGTACTTGAATACAAACAAACTAAATCAAATGCTTCGAAATTTATGCGAAAATGAACCTAACTGTACTTTTTTGGAATTTACTAAAGATTATCGCAATAGAAAAACTTTTAGGAAATTGTGCTTTGATATAAACCTATTGATTGACTTTTCAGACCAAAAAAAGCAGTTTTCAGCACTAAAACATCTTCATTTGAACAATCACGTCAAAGAAACGACAACTATTAACACAACATCAGTTATTGAACCGTCTCTTGAAATTGTAGAGAACTCTTTGCAAACTCGGTCATCACAAGATTCGCAAACATTTTTTCGTGAATAAATCAAATATTAATTCTAACGAAGATACCTCTAGTTCTTATGATTCTAGAATACCACACAATAATAATTACACTTATAAAATATTTCACCAAAACATAGACGGTTTAAGAAATAAGATCGACCTCTTAAAAGTAACACTTCAAAGTTATTTTCGCAATCCCGAGGAACTGGATGTTCTTTGTTTCTGTGAGACGAATATCCTGAAAAATACAGAAAATAATGTTAAGTTGACAAATTATAACCTTGCAAACTCTTTTTCACGCAATGAAACCAATGGTGGTACCTGTATATTTGTTAGAAAAGACATACCATATAGGAAAGTTGATCTTCCAAAAACAGTTCATGTACAACAGAAGATCTTTGAATGTTGCGGTATCGAAATTACTGGAGCTAACCTCATAATTATGTGTACAAACTAAAAAACATGTTGATCTTTTCATCAATAACTTGGATAGTTTACTGCATCACTTAACTAAAAAGAAAAATAAAAACGTTGTCATTTGCGGTGATTGGAACATCGATATTCTCAAAGAAAATAGGTCTTCCCAACTATTAACATCAGTATTAAACAGTCATAATTTCAAATACCATATCGACAAACCCACACGAATAAATACATGTATTGACCAATTTGCCTCAAATATTCGCGAAGTAAGTGCAGAAGTTCATAAACTTTCTTTATCAGATCATGAAACAGCCCAAACAATAACGATCAGGACAAGAAAACATCGCCCGCTTTGCTCTACATGGTTTGAGTTCAAACGCGACTATAGTAGAGATAATGTTAAAAAATTCAAAGAATGTTTGGATGCTCTCACTTTTTCGAATGTTTTGAACACGACAAATTTTGATGAAGGTTTTCAGCAGTTTTATGACGATCTAGTGTTGTTTTATAACTTATGCTTTCCTATTCTAAAAGTTAAAGTAAGTAACAAAGCTAGACCCTCCAGGTGGATCACAAAGGGCCTTAAAATTTCAAGTAAAACGAAACGTACATTGCACATGACATACCGAACTCAAAAATCTAATAAAATTATAAATAAGAAATCATATAAAAATTATACAAAAATATTTAAAACATGTATTTTAAAATCTCAAAGAATAAATAATACTAACTACATTAATAAAAGTAAGAATAAATGTAAATCAACATGGAAATTAATACAAAATACTACTAATCTGGAAAGTCAATACAGTGACATCGATAAAATTATTTACAATAATCTAACATATTCAAACCCTAATGAAATTTGTGACATATTTAATAATAATTTTATTGACGTAACGAATAGTATTAATAATTCTGTAAATAATACTAACAATAACAATTACTATAACTACATGAAACAATCGTGTATGAAAACTATATTTTTAGCCCCTACAAATAGTTTTGAAGTACATAAGATTGTGATGTCACTGAATAATATCAAATCTACGGGCTACGACGATATAAATACTGAAATGTTAAAACTTTGTTCACTTAAGATTGCTGAAGTACTTGCTCACCTCATAAATTTATCTTTTGAGGAAGGCCGCTTCCCTGAACCATTAAAACTTTCTATAGTTAAGCCAATTTATAAAAGAGGCGATAAGACTGATACAAATAATTATAGACCTATTACTCTTATACCTGTTCTGTCGAAAATTTTTGAAAAGATAATGCTTGAAAAAATGGTATTGTTTTTATCTGAAAATAAAATACTCACTGAACAACAGTTTGGCTTTAGAAAAGGAAAATCAACAACTTTGGCTTGCTATAATCTTATAAAAACAGTATCAGAAAGTGTTCGTGATAAAAAGTTAGTTGCAGCAGTTTTTCTCGACATGAGTAAAGCTTTTGACTTTGTAGATCACAAAATATTGTTGAATAAAATTGAAAAATATGGATTTCGAGGAAAAGCACATGATTGGATTCGAAGTTATTTACATGGTCGTCAACAATGTACTGAAATATACAAAATCGAAAAAGTACAAAAACAGTTCGTTAAAATAAGATATAGATCACACTACCGTGAAAATCCCTGCGGTGTGCCACAAGGTAGCTTGTTGGGCCCCCTGCTTTTCTTATTGTATGTAAACGATTTGGTAAATGCTACAGAACATAAAACTTTACTATACGCTGATGACACAACGTTAATAGTAAAAAGTGATAATATTAATACTTTTCAGGACGATATAAACAGGAGTTTAACTGACATAATAGAATGGATGAATAATAATAAATTACAAATTAATATTAATAAGACTAAATCAATTCAATTTTCTTCATATAATACTCGACCTATTTCACTTAATATAAATTATAATAATCATGCTGTGGACATAGTTGAATCTACCAAATTTCTAGGCATACAAATTGATCAACATTGCAACTGGAAAAGTCACATCTCTTCAGTCTGTGATAAATTGAACCGCTTTATATTCGCTTTAAAACGTCTAAGGCAAACCGTCTCCACCGAAGCAGCTATTACCGCGTATTATGGCTACGTCTCCTCGGTCTTATCTTACGGTCTTATTCTATGGGGAAACTCCGTTGATATAAAAAGAGCTTTCCTTGTACAAAAAAAGTGTATTAGAGCCATATGCAATGCATGGTTCCTTGAGTCTTGCGTACCGCTATTTAAACAGCTGAAAATCTTGCCACTGCCCTGTCTTTATATTCGCGATGTTTGTGTCTTTGTAAGAGAGCATCCCGAGTTCTTAAAAAAAAACTCTCAGGTTTACGAGAGGCAGACACGCCATAAAGACAATTACTACCAACCTCGGAGCAAAACAATGTTTTTCAGCAAAAACATTGTGTGCATGGCAACAAAAATTTATAATCATTTGCCGGAAGACCTTAAACAAATAACACGTCTTAACAATTTCAAGAGAAAGCTGACTGAGTGGCTGCTAGAAAACTGCTTTTATAGTGTAAAATTGTATTTTCAACGTGACATTATGTATTAATTCCGGATCCAACTTTTAATTTATTATGATATTCTGTATTCTTTAGACATGACATACCAACGGACTTATTTTTTCTATAATTTCAACATGACATTATTTTAATTTATTATTTTTTAACTTATAATTTTTATTTTATTTAAATTCTGTATCCCACTTATAAATTAAATTATGAAATTGTATTTGACATAGCTATGTACTTTTTTAATTTATTGATATTTTGTTTGACATTATGATTGATAATTCATTTGATAAATTGTAAATTAACGCTAGTAAATATTTTATTGTAATTTTGTATTGTATAAATTTTAGTGAGCAACTATTTAGTATAAAAATTTGCACGCTTTACATAAGTAGAAATACTGTACAGGAACCTAATTTTAAGATCTATTTATTTACATGTATTCTTGCAAATAAACATTGATTGATTGATTGATTGATTGATTGTGAAACTGAACAACTTTCCCCATGGAACGTGGGTCGAAATATGAAAAAAAAATTTGGGCCTCCCATACAAAACGAACTCAATTTGTATGGGAGTTTTTATGGGTTGTTTTGTAACACGTTGTATAATTATAAGATAAACTAATACATAAAGGTATATGGAATAAGGATATCAATAGGAACAAAAGAAAAACAATCAGAAGAACACAGATATATAACAAGTTACCAACCAGATATTCAAATCAGCTTATTTAAGATGAGGAGAGGTAAGAAAGTGTTTTTGAATTCTCTCCTTAAAAGATGCGGGTGACGGTGACCGTTGAATCTCTTCCGGCAAAGAATTCCACAGCTTGATAGCTCGCACTGTGAAAGACTTCGCATAAAAGTCGGTCCTGTGGGAAGGAAGGTTGAGCTTAAGGGAATCGCTGGCACGTAGATAGCGAGCCAACGTCGAGGAGTGGAAGATAAAGCGCTCTTTGAGGTAAGGAGGAGTATGAGGAAGGAAAAGAATAGAATAAAGAAGGGAGAGAATATGGCAGTCCCTCCTTAGGGAAATGGGCAACCACTTAAGCTGGGACCTATAGGCAGAAACATGGTCAAACTTCCGCAAACCAAAAATAAACCTAATGCAAAGATTTTGCAGACGCTCCAGTTTGTTTACCAGCTCAACTGTTAGGTCTGGATAACACATGTCCGCATAATCCAGAATCGGCAATAGAAGCGTGTGTGCCAAAGAGATTTTAGTTTTAGTAGGCAGCAAGTTCTTAAGACGCTTCAGCGAATTGTATGTTCCATGGGGAAAGTTGTTCAGTTTCATGAGTACCTTGACCTCCTTTCGGCTTGTTATACCCTTTCCGTTACTCCCTGTATAGGTAATATTATTATTATTTATTTTATATTTTTGATATCTCTCCTTTCGGATGTGGTTCACCCTTGCTCACGGGCCGTAGCAATTATTATGAGCCAGACATGTCCCACTGCAGGCACTATAAAATATAAGTAATAGGTACTTAAAAAAAATTCCTAAACAAAAATATACAACACACTACCATCAGTTCATTAAAATTTACCTGTAATATTCGTGGTCTTCTAGCAGAAATGGCGTATTTTTATAATACTTCATTTTTATGGAACCTTCTGCGATGACAGCCAGGGTCGGGGTGTCATTCATGGTGATGAAGAGAGTCTTGTATTGCTCCTGAGTAAAAGGAAGAGGGAAGGCGAAAGGTCTTCTGCCTTCCAAGGTTAATCTGTAAGTCAGAACATTTTATTAATATTAAGTACAATACAATTGAGGTTATTGTAGCAGTTTCATGATCGCTTCTGATTCCTTAAGTTAAAAATAGTTTTAAAATAGCATGATAGCACCAATTAGGTAGAGACAGCGCGCGAGGCGTCTTTAGAGATGGCTCACTCAGTACTAGCGACGATTTTACTGACTATTGCTGAAATAAACCGGAATCTCAGAGGAGCTCAAAGTAACTAAGAATGTTTGCCACGAACGTCATATTTTTCGGGCTCGGATTCTGTACCTACACCGTTCTCTCCGGTTATTTCCGGTTATTTCCAACGAATAACCTTTTCCCTCCACCTCTGATCTTATTTTTCAATTTCATGCATAATACTCAACAATACCTGATTTTCCCATCACCGACGACTGGTTCAGAATGGCGTTCGATAGTGGCTCGTACAAGATCTGGAGTTAGTTCAGGCCGCTTCTTCCTGACTTTTTCTATCATCTAGAAAGTAATAAGTCTAAGTAAAAATAGAGATATAAAAAGTAATTTTAAAAATCAATATAACCAATAGGTACCATATAAGTTTTACTAAATAGTGTATTTATACACTAATTAAAGACTAATTATAATTATAATGATGAAAATGCTACCTACCTGGTCCCAAGTGTACGCTGGATTCTCTTCTGTCGACTGTTGATTTTTGTCGTATCTTTCATAGTAGGTTCCATAGAAGGTGTGATACCTAATGTAAAAGAAAGGCAAATATTTAACACGGTAACTGAAATCCTTTTTAGGCAACAGACCCGGAATGGTATCAATTTGTCGCCGCGTTAAATACATGCCTAAAAGAAATCGGGTCAGTAGGAAAATACTTGAGTTGAAGGTTCCGTGGTTATTATCACTAAAACTGTGTTCTAAAAATAAAAGACATTTTAATATTGGGTGCTCGTAATATCCCTACCGTGAGTAAAACCCCGTTAAAATGTCTTATAGTTTTAGAAAGAAAATAATCTTCAAGGCTGGTTAATTTATAGGCTTATCTGTATTCTCTTTGTTCCCCGGTCACCGTATCTCCGTTAAAGGTGGGGCAAAGTGGGGCATAGTGGGACAGAGTACAGGGTATCCCGTTACTATGGGGTACTCTACAAAAACACGAAATATAAATCTGCTGTTCCACAGAAAAATCTAAGACCTACACAAGCAAAACGAATAGAACAGCAGAGTTTTTTTTCATGATTTCGCAGAAGTTCTTCATTATAGATGCCAAACATCTCTCACACGCCTTTGATCCATTATTAACGGGACACCCAAATACCCCAGCATCAACGGGAAGAATTTTTATTAAGGGGCCAACAGCCATGAAGTGCGGTGAAAACGAGCTACGCTTTTTCCTTTAGGCACGTAATGTCCACTTTCCCAAAATGTCTATTTCCCAAAATGTCTATTTCCCAAAATGACTACTTTCCTAAAATGTCTACTTTCCTAGAATGACTACTTTCCTAAAATGACTACTTTCCTAAAACGACTACTTTCCCAAAATGACTACTTTTCAGAAATGTAAAATGCTTGCTTTGGAAAATGTCATATCTGACAGCTGACAAGTCTATACTAGAAGACATGTCAACAAAGAAAAATAGAACTTATGTTAAAGCATTAGCATGATTATGATAGCTGTCAAATATGGCCGATGCTAATTAGTTTTTTGAAGAAGTTGTAGTATGGTTGTAGGCCTTAAAGAGATCTACATTTTAAGTGACAGCTGTCAAATTTAAAACTCTTTTATCTCGTTAACTGAGTATGCTATGCTACTAGTTTCTTTGAAGAAGTTGTAGGCCTTGACGAGATCTACATTTTAAGTGACAGCTGTCAAACTTAAAACTCGTTTATCTCGTTAACTGAGCATGCTACACTACTAGTTTCTTTGAAAAAGTTGTAGGCCTTTAAGAGATCTACATTTTAAGTGACAGCTGTCAAACTTTAAACTCGTATATCTTGTTAATTGAGCATGCTACACTACTTGTTTCTTTGAAGAAGTTGTAGGCCTGTAGCACGCTCAGTCAAGGAGATAAACGAGTTTTAAGTTTGACAGCTGTCACTTTAAATGAAGATCTCATCAAGGCCTACAACTTTTTCAAAGAAAATAGTGATGTATCATTCTCAGTTAACAAGATAAATAAGTTTTAAATTTGACAGCTGTCACTTCAAAGGTAGATCTCGTCAAGGCCTATAACAATGCTACAACTTTTTCAAAAAACTAATTTGCATGCGCGCTGATGAAAGCTCTTAAGAGGATCGTTTAGCTGTAAATTTTCATACAAAAAGCGTTAACGTTTTTATCATATTTATTGGTAACCAATGGATTTGATTTTTTGATATTTTATTGAGACTAACAAAAACTAGGTTTATACGTTTTTCTTTTTTTGATATAATTAATACTTTCCGAAATAATAAGGTCCCAAAGTACACTTTTTCGGTTATGAAAGTTGTTCATGTTTGAGCACGTTTAACTATAAAACTATTGAGAACTAGCTGGTGCCCGCGAACTTCGTTTCGCCAAAGAAGTTTTTGAGCCAACAGAAGCTGCACATCATGCTAAACAACTTTTTCAATGCAGACATTTTCGTATCTCATAAGATCATCTCATAGTTGTGGATGAACTGTTGACCTTCGTTCAAAACAAAATTGACGTAATGGATGAAGAGAGCTTGTGTAAAATATGTGTATCGGCGTTTCCTTCCGATGTGATAGTGAAATCTAAGTCGTTGCTTTTTGAATCGCTACCGACGGATAACAGAAAAATTACCAGGAAGAAGAGTGGAAAAGAACAAAGAGATATGGAGGACATCATCAGCCTATACAAAGCTATGCCTCTGGAGCATATCCCAGTTTTTGTCGCCCGAGATTTGCATATTTTACCACCGGTTACGTTCGACCATATTGACATCACAGATTTATTGAAAAAGATTAATCTCTTAAGGGCCGAAATGAACGAAATTAAATCGTCATATGTTAGCCAGGAACAACTACAGGAAGTCCAAAATAAGGTGACGCATTTGGAAAATAGACCAAATAATCTGTCAGAGTATGGTAATAACGGAAACTACTTTTTGAATGTGAACGTCAAGCGAGGCGCCTACATGGACAGCGGCCCTGTAGGTATATCGCAGTTTGAATCGTCAACATCGCAGGGTGACGTCACGGACAATGTTGGAGATCAGCCTCAGTATCGCCCGATTTTGAATAACCTACAACCTAATCAGAATCCTGGCGAAAGTGGACACTCGTCACCACAGAAAATAAACAAACAGGTGCCATCTCTTTCACCCGAGTGTACAGAAGTGCATAATCGACTAACTTCGTCTCCCTCTTTCGTTGGCGTTAACGTATCTCGCACTCGCAGTGTTTTTGAGAGCGAGGATAATCATCAAGTGATTACGCAACAGGCTAATGACCGTTCAACAACAACTGATCAGCTGAGCAATAATACGAGCCTACCTACAAATACCCCGACACCAATACAAAACTTTTCTCAGAGTAAGAAAATGTCAGAAATTGTAAAAAACGGTGAGTGGAAATTAGTTCAAAATAAAAAGGCTAAGCGAATCCCTAATCGAATTGTTGGTCAAACGGGCAAAGCGAGCTCGGTGCCAGGAGATAACTTTAAGGCGGCAGAGATAAAAATACCTATATTGATAACAAATGTACATAAAGATTCGTCTACCGAAGACATCAGCAGGTACATACAGAGCCGTACTGGTGAAAAAGTTTCCTTGCAGCAGATAAATATTATGAATAGTAAAAAGGATTACAATGCATATAAAATGTACATTGATAAATGCAAATTGTCAGTTTTCTTAGATGACAGCTTGTGGCCATCGGGAATTATTTTCCGGCGGTTTTTGCCTCGGTTACCTAACTACATCAACGGAGGCAGAGGGAATGACGCTTCTAATCAATTATTATCTAATGGATAGTACGACCACTAGTACGTTCATAACTTTTAATTGTAAAAACGTAAAGAGAAGTGCTGAGTGCGTAAGAGAACTATGTAAAATTACTGATGTGCTCGCACTTCAGGAAACCTGGCTTTACTCGCATGATCTGTCAATGCTGGGTAATATTGATGGAAACTTCAGCTTCACTGCAAAATCTTCGATGGATCTGTCGTCTGGTATTCAGCGCGGTCGTCCCTACGGCGGTGTCGCGCTACTGTGGCGGAAAAGCGTATTTCGTAGTGTATCGATAGTGCAGTGCGCGAGTGATCGAATTATCGCCATCAAACCACGTATTGATGACAAACGTGAGATTCTAATTATTTGTGTCTATATGCCCACTGATGAACCGGCTAATCTGCCTGAATTTTCACAATGTTTAGGAGAAGTGAGTGCCATTATACAGGACAGTAACGTGGAAGCGACTTTTATATTGGGTGATTTCAACGCCCACCCCACGGAGGATTTCGGCAATGAACTAGCAGACTTTTGTTGTGAAAACAGTTGGACTTGTGTCGACCTTTTGAAATTAGGTATTTCGTCCAATACCTACACTTTTCTTAGTGATGCTAATGGTTGTAAAAGCTGGCTCGATCATTGTATTGTAACTGAATCAGCACTGCAGACGGTAGTTAGTGCTAAAGTCTATAATGATGTGTATTGGTCGGATCACTTTCCCTTGGAGATTAAATGTAATTTAGGCTTAATTAAATCTAAAGTTATGATTACTGAAAACTTATGTAATAACGGTGTGTGGGGTGTTAGGGAGCCTGACGAAATAGATACCTATCGTGAAATGTGTAATGATGGCTTCAGAAATATTGATTTTCCAAATGAATTTCATGATTGTGCCGATAGGATGTGCAATAACTTAGAACATAGGAAGATTATAGATAACTTGTACTATAATATTGTTAATATTATGCACCAGGCATCAGTAAAAAGTCGCAAAGTTAAGGCTAAGTCTAAGAAGGTAAAAAATGTGTATGGTTGGAATAAACACGTCAAAGAGGCGCACAGACGGGCAAGAGAGGAATTTCTTCTTTATGCTCAATATGGCAAGCCCAGCAGTGGGCCCATCTTTGAGAAAATGCGTAATAGCCGTAAGATTTTTAAATCGAGACTCAAATACTGCCATAATAATCAGGAGCAGATCCGGATGGACATACTTGCTTCACATCACAACACTCAGCTAAAAAGTTTAATAAATTCTGGAAAGGAACTAAAAGTTTGAATAACAAAGTTAGTCTGCCTGTGAGTGTTGAGGGAGCGAGTGAGCCTAAGGATATTGCAAATATATTTAAGGATGTTTTTCTGGTCCAGGCTCGTGTGCCGTCGGTTGTTGATGCTGAGCCATGCCATGTGGAAAAACCAGTTGGAATTTCAGCTAAAGAGGTGGACAGTGTGATTAAAAATATGAAAAGAGGCAAATCACCTGGGCATGACGGGCTCAGCGTCGAACACTTGCAGCATGCTGGGTCTCACCTGTGTAGAGTTCTGGCCATGTTTTTCACATTTTGTCTGCGTCACTCGTACTTACCTTATGACCTCATGAGAACTATAGTTGTGCCTATTGTGAAGAACCCTACTGGAGACACCTCAGATAAAAGTAACTATAGACCAATTTCACTGGCTACAATAATCGCAAAAGTCCTAGACGGGTTACTTAATAAACATTTAGATAGGGTACCAATCCATGATACACAATTTGGATTTCGTGAGGGTTTGTCTACAGAGAGTGCTATATTGGCTTTAAAACATACCGTGCAATATTATGTATCGAGAAAAACGCATGTATATGCATGTTTTTTGGATTTATCCAAAGCTTTTGACCTCGTGTCATATGAAAAGCTTTGGATGAAACTAAAAGATGCAGGAGTAGCTCCTGAAATAGTCTCCATGTTTTCTTACTGGTACTCTCATCAATCAAATGCCGTAAGATGGGGAAATGTATATTCTGATGAGTATCAGCTAGAATGCGGGGTTCGGCAGGGAGGTTTAACATCTCCTCGTCTGTTCAACATCTATGTAAACGGACTCATTGAGGAGCTCAGTAGCATGCATGTCGGGTGTCATGTAAATGACGTTTGTGTCAATAACCTAAGCTACGCTGATGACATGGTGCTGCTGAGCCCCTCGATGAGTGGGTTGAGAAAATTGTTGGATGTGTGTGAGTCTTATGCTGCGGAGCACGGCTTAAGGTATAATGAGAAGAAGAGTGAGTTCTTGCTATTTAAGGCCGACAAGAGAGGTCCGACTTATATACCACCTTTAACTCTCAATGGTGCAACCTTGAGCCGTGTTACGCAGTTTAAGTATCTTGGACATATTGTCACAGAGGATATGTGTGACAATATGGACATAGAAAGAGAACGCAGAGCATTGTCAGTGCGCGGAAATATGCTGGCACGTAGGTTCGCTCGGTGTTCTGCTGAAGTTAAAGTCACGCTTTTTAAAGCCTTCTGTCAGACTTTTTACACCAGCAGCCTATGGGTCAACTTTACTCAAAAGACATACAATGCTCTGCGTGTTCTTTATAACAATGTTTTCAGAGCGCTTTTCCGGCTCCCACGCTACTGCAGTGCGTCCGGCATGTTCGCCGATGCTAACGTGGACGACTTTTACGCAGTGATGCGCAAAAAGATTGCGTCACTAATGAAAAGGGTGCGTGCGAGCTCGAACAGGGTTCTGAAAGTGGTGGCTGATAGGATGGACACAAGCTTGATGGTCAGATTCACAGACCTACATGTCCTCAAGGTGCGGTGAACTTGTACCTATACCTACCCACAAAGTACCATCCTGCAGTAACCTACCTACCTTCTACTCTTACAATTTAATATAGTACTAATATAGTTTTAAGGAAAAATTGTTACTAACACTATCTATGGACTAAGTTGTCTGAAAATAAATGATTTTTATTTTATTTATTTATAAGGGCGCCACACACCGGGCGCGTATGCGTGACGTGCACGTCATCACGCGCGTAGAGATGACGTTGTATCGTATGGGATTGTATGAGAGGCCTGCCTGCGTATGCGTGCACGTAATCACGCGAGTAGTGCGGTGTGCGGTGCCTCATACAATCCCAGACGGTACAATGACATCTCTATGCGCGTGATGACGTGCACGTCACACATAAAGGCCCGGTGTGTGGCGCCCTTTAAAATTTTTGCCGACTTCCTGGTGTTACCTCCAGTGCTGATAATGGTTCTCACTATTCATCAAATATGATCAGCACTTTTATCTAAAAACATCGCTTAATTTTGAGTGATTCATGCACAATTATACCACACAGACAGTTTGAACTCTTCTTTCTTGCCACCTTCCCAGTTTGGGTGGTGCTGGCTCTCCTATTTTTTTGGTGCCATAACGTTCTTTCTGGGGTGCTCGAGTCATTTAGGTCTTCTTTTTTTGTGAGCCTGGTCATACACACTAACTGACAACATTTTCATAAATAGGTAGTGCGATATAGATATTAATTGTTTACATATTTCATTACCCGCCCATTATTTTTAGACTTCTGCACCGAAAGTGTACTCTATTACTGAGACTTCGCATCACTGTCTTTCTATTATCAGGTTATATCTCATAAACCGTGATAGTAAGACAGTTAAACTTTTAAATTTAAATTACAGATGTTGTATTTCTGTTGCCATTGCGGCTCCCATACAACTAACATGATTTTATGCCATTTTTACACATAATGGTACGTACTCATTTTCGATGTCTGTCTCGTACTTAGTATTTTATGCGTGATTGGTAAGATTGGGGCAGGCAGATGATGATGGTGATGACGATGATGATGAAATAACCTGGAGAAACCCCAGACTACCGCCGATGTGTGTTGGTTACCTACTTGTCTTTAAAGGGGAAAGCCCATCTCGATCCCTTCTGTTTCAAACTCTGAGTGCAAGAGTCACACCTTAATATAGGTAGTTGGCTACAGTAGGTACCAACGCAACGCCGGTGTTTCTTTATAATTTTATGTGAAGGAGCAAACCCAGCTTAACCCATGTCGATGGATGCTTGTTTCTTTCTATTTCTTCTAATTAGTGAAATAATCACTTCTGTTTTTGTTTTCTTATTAAAAAGTTGTGTAGGTACTATACATTTTAAAATTTAGGTACCTGCAAAAAGTGATAGGCCTGCAGAAGCGGCCCATCAAGTTGTACAGTTTTTTTTCGTAGCTGTTTCTGCGCTTAGTTCCTACTATAGATGTCGCTGCAGGTTTCTAAGACACGCTATCGAAATGTTCTTTTGAAAACTATTGCAGGGGTACTTGACACCGATCTGATACAGATTTAATCCAGAGCGAAGCAAGGGATTCTAGAGTTGAATTCTGAACGCAGCGAAGGATTCAAAGTACGTCGCCCAAATCAAAATATATTTTGCGCCCGAGTAATTCACTATACTTTTCATCACCCTCTATGAGAAAATAAAAGGCGCCTCATATTTTATTGGAATGTTATACTTTCACTGTCACTTGAACTAATTTTCAAAAAGATTAATCTAAAAGATAAATAAAATTCTATCAATCGTGTATTTTTTGCTGAAAATTACGGACTGTAATTCGCGCGTATGGTGCCGTCATCCGAATAGGCCATATTTGACGTCTGTCAAACCCATACTAGGAAACATGTCAACAAAGAAAAATAGACCTTATGTCATAGCATTAATATGATTTTGACAGACGTCAAATATGGCCTATTCGGATGACGGCACTCTAGGTATCTTTTTTTTTTGTACTGTCGGGGCGGCGCGACTATGGGCCGTCGTCCCATACATCCTTTATTTGAACAATATTTGCGTTCCATTTCTGTGGCGCTGACTGAACATCAAGATGTTCTAAATTCAAAGTAGTTTTATTCGAACTTGTTGAGTTCTTTATTTAAAAAGTGCGAATAAAAGAACTTTGCGGCGCGTTCTTTTCGAATAGATAGGATGAAAACAACTTTCCCCAAGGAACATAGTTCAAAATACAGGGTGTTAGGGACGGTGTAACGAAAACTTTGCAGGCATGATCAGACCATCAAACTGAACAACTTTTACTATGGAGCCAATGGTGGGAAAGGAAAAAAAACCCTCCTATACAAAATTTACGCTCAGCTGACTGAGTTTGTATGGCAGGTCGGATTTTTTTTTCGTTTCCCGCCATTGGCTCCATAGTAAAAGTTGTTCAGTTTCATGGTCTAAGCACGTCTGTAAAGTTTTCGTTAAACCGGGACGGTTTAACACCCTGTATAAGGAGTAAAAAAATTAACTGCAAATATTTTAAGGAGTGAACCAGCCCATGAAACTGAACAACTTTCCCCAGGGAACATAGGTAGAAATATAAAAAAAAAAATTTGGACCTTCTATACAAAATGTTCTGGCCGGCCCGGTCAGTTTGTATGGGAGGGCCAAATTATTTTTCTTCGTATTTTGACCTATGTTTCTTAGGAAAAGTTGTTCAGTTTTATGGACTGGTTTACTCGTTAAAATATTTGCAGTTATTTTTTTTACTTACCTACTGTAGGAAAAATAATTGTAACTCCCATACAAAATGCTCCAGCCCATAGCCGACCGTGTTAAATTTGTAGAGAAGGTCAATTATTTTTTCATTATTTGACCTATATTCCTTGGGGAAAGTTGTTCAGTTTCATGGACTGGTTCACCCCTTAAAATAATTTGAGTAGTTTTTTTTACATCTAATACTTATTCCTCTACCGCACGCAACGCGATATCGATTTACGTGCAAACTTATTTCAAGTATAGTGGCAACCCCCCCTTTTAGGGGTTGATTTTTTTAGCCTATAACCTGGTCGGTAACTTTCCCGACATTTTGGTATAATTTGCATCAAAATCGGTTCAGTCGTTTTTGCGTGATGCTTCCTCATACAAACAGATAAACAGACAAACAGAGAAACAGATAAACAGATAAACAGACAAACAGAAAAAAAATCTAAAAATTGCTGAAACGTGTTCTGTTATCAATTTTAAGTATCACCAAACACTTTTTTTTGGAAAATCTTTTATGTACAGACTTTCGACCCTCTACAACTTTATTATATGTATAGATTTGGTTAAAAACTAAACGTACAAACCTAGTTCAATTCATACCTAAGCGATTAAGACCAAAATTATAGGATTCGGTGTAAGTTTAGGGGTAGTAAAACGTTAACGCCCGTACCTCGATTTTGCACTGTTTTCGAGAGAATTTCTCAGGAAGCCTGCAACTGTCCTTATCGCACAATCGGGATGGGGGGCGGGTTACGGTAAGTAAACGTACATTAGGGATGTACGATAGTAACATCGATACATACGATAATAGAGTTGGGATTTTGAGATAATATCGACAAAAATAATAACGATCGGTATTAAACTAAGTATCTGTTCTGTTCCCGAGTATAGGTGTTCTTTGCGATGTTTCTGTGCACTTATGTCCACCCCGTTACCTCGTGACAGGGAGTCCTAGTGGGGGGTTATGAATGTGTACGATAATAGTAGGTTGTTGACGAGGACGGAAAATAAGACTTTGATTGACGAGTAGAGTTTACGAGTCTAGCAAAGTCATTTTCCCCGAGGCTTACATAGTGCTTTTCTCAAAAAACTGCTAGGAAATTATAAAGATTTTAATTTATTTTATAGTAATTTGATATAAAAAGTTGTTTTACTGATTACTAAGTCAAGATGTGGATTTGGAGTTATTCTTTTTTTATTTTGTAATTTCTGAACGATTTCGACATCGTGCCAGAAAAGTTGTATTGGAATCCATTGCAGTTGTGTAAAAAAGAAATCGTTCAGAAATTACAAAATCATAGACAATATCAAACTTTCTGGATAGTTTTTTTGAAAGAAATTGACATTTTCCTAGCATGAGAAAAATATCGTATACCTATTATTATTAATATTTTTTTTTTATTATTATGCTTAGAATATGCTTTCCCGCGAGTGTCGTAGGAGGCGACTAAGGGACTCAAGGGTTTCATGTATTACAAATTTGGGCGACAGGCTAACAACCTGTCACTATAGTAATACACGAATTTTCTGCGATGGCCTTCAAAAATGTGACAGACGTGGTGATGTGATGATATGTCATCGGAAAATCTGGGGGCACGAACGGCACGATAGTGCCCCCGCCAAGACACGTGAAGCGCGAGGGCACTACCTAAGTACCATTTTTAGGGTTTCGTAGTCTACTAGAAACCTTTATCATTTCGGTAAGTCTGTCTGTCTGTCTGTATGTCTCTATGCCGCGCCCTCATAACTTCGTCAGTTTTGGAGCAATCAACATCAAATTTGGTTTGAAGATAGATCATGTTGACCCAAATTTAGAAATATTGAGAAAAAAATATTTTTACTGTTTTTTGGACCCCCTTCCCATACATGTGAAAGAGAGGCAAAAATAAATTTTTTCTCCTGTAATATTGAGTAGGATATCATTGAATAGGTCTTTTAAAACTAAGGGGAGGTTTCTTTGAAACAAATTCTCTAAAATGTTTCTGTCTCGAGATATTTGCTTTTAAAAGGGGCGTTATTGAGCCATAATTTGCTCCAGCTGTAACTTCTAAAGTATGCTTGTTAAAAATTTGAAAAAAATATGGAATATATTTCTTAATGAAGTTACCATGAAAACTATAACGAATATTGTAGGGTGAATGTCGACAATTGCGTTTTTTGTCTCATTTCGGAGGATTTTTTATTTTTTCAGTTTTTATGAAATGTTATTACATAATTTTAATCTTTATGGCGTTTTATTTTAACTGTGTAAAAGTGCTAGCAATATCTTTATCAGAAGCTGAGATATTCGAGTTTGAATTTTGAAAATGGCACCGAAATGAAAACAGTCCTCCGAAATGATAATAAGTGTGCACCGAAATGAAAATAGTCCTCCGAAATGATTAAAAGTGTGCACCGAAATTATAATAGTCCACCGAAATGATAATAAGTGTGCACGGAAATGAAATATGTCCATCGAAATGAAGTGGTCAAGTGCGAGTCTCTCTAGTCAGACAGTGTTCTGTTTCTGTATGGTAAATTTTGATATATAACCAATAGGCAAAAATAAGCCTGGGAAGGGATTAGCGGAGAACCAAGGTAGCGGGTGCAACAGAGTATGACGACTACAGAAGAGTGGGACGAATGAGGAACCGATGTTACATCCGAGGGAAACGAGTGAAGAACTGGTGATTACAGCAGAGTGAGATGTGGGAGGAACTGGTGACTACAGCGGAGTGGGACGAGTGAAGAACTGGTAACTACAGCAGAGTGGAACGGGGGAGAAACCGGTGACTACAGCAGATTGAGACGAGTGAGAAACTTGTGACTACAGCAGAGTGAGACGAGAGAGAAACTGGTGACTACAGTAGAGTGGGATGAGGGGGAACCAGTGACTACATCAGAGACGGATGAATGAAGAACTGGTGACTACATCAGAGTGGGACGAGTGAGAAACTGGTGACTACAGTAGAGTAGGATGAGGGAGGAACCAGTGACTACAGCACAGTGGGACGAGTAAAGAACTGGTGACTACAGCAGAGTGGGACGAGAGAGAAACCGGTCTCTCTCTTCTCTTTTCGCGTGGGACACCGAGTCGTTCCACGACCCGATGAACCCTGGTGTCAGAGTTTTTCAGCCGCCTACTGCAAGTAGCAGGCCTCTGACATGGTTGTGTAACGACCGCCACCATAGACAGCAATCGGGACCGACGGCTTAACGTGCCCATCCGAAGCACGGAACCATCTTACTTGCGGACAATCAGGTGGTTCAGCCTGCAATGTCCAACCAGACTGGGAAAAAAATCACAGAGTGATATTATATCAACTTTGTGAATTTGTTCCCAGTCTGGTTGGACATTCCAACCAATCTGCTACCTACCTGCTACCTACATGCTACCTACCTGCTACCTTCTGGTTGGACATTCCAATTCCGGGTTCAATTCCCGGGTTCAATTATCAACTTTGTGAGTGACCCCACCGGGAATTGAACCCGGAACCTTTGCGTGGCAGGCAGGTATACTAACCACTGCGCCACATCGGCTGTCTACTACAGACAGAGAAACCGGTGTCTATAGCAGAGTGGGACGAGTGAGGGTGTAGATGCGTATGCAGTGTGCGTGATCTCTACTAACACACGGTAGTAGGTAGGTGGTAGGTGTGGTAGGTGGGTGTAGGTGGGTAGCAGGTGGGTGGCTGGTGGGTGCAGGTGGGTGCAGGTGGGTGGCAGGTGGGTGGCAGGTGGGTGGCATGTGGGTGGCAGGTGGGTGGCAGGTGGGTGGCAGGTGGGTGGCAGGTGGGTGGCAGGTGGGTGGCATGTGGGTGGCAGGTGGGTGGCAGGCAGATGCAGGTGGGGCAGCAGGTGGGTGGCAGGTGGGTGGCATGTAGCAGGTGGGTGGCAGGTGGGTGGCAGGTGGGTGGCAGGTGGGTGGCAGGTGGGTGGCAGGTGGGTGGCAGGTGGGCAGGCAGGTGGGTGGCAGGTGCAGGCAGGTGGGTGGCAGGTGGTGGCAGGTAGGTAGCAGGTAGGTAGCAGGTAGGTAGTAGGTAGGTAGTAGGTAGGTACTAGTTGGATAGATCTGCTAGCCAACTAACACACATATTTTCTGGTAGATAGACGGTTCACCTAGCTACTAGAAGGTAGATGGGTACGCGGCGTTTGCGCTCTCTAATACACCTACCTATTAGTAGGTAGGTAGGTTTTACTTACCTACGTACCAGATAGTACGAAGGGGGTAGGTATGCTATTATTGTGTGGGCGGTTTACATTTGTCTAGCGAGGTTTTCATAATAATTTTGTAAATTAACAAACCCTCCCTTAGAATTCAACAAGGAACCCTAAGGCAACGAGCCTGTCCAAATTTCCGTGGGGCGTTATCATTTCTGAGGGGTGATATAGACATTTCAGCCCACCGAATCCTCGGAAATGAGAACGCAGAAATGAAAAAAAGAACAGTAAATTTCAAATATTTTTTTAACTAAAACGATTAAAGTAAAATCAACAGCACTCAAGTCAAACAGTTCCTAAAGCACATAAACATAGTAATTTTGGATCAAAAAGAATGAGGCATACACGAGCTACAAGAGACACCGAAATGATAAAAAAAATGTCGCCACACCACAGAAATGAAATATTTTCCTTAATGGTGGAAAATCAAAGCGACATAGCTCCCGTGAATCTGCACCAAGCTTTAGAGCAAGACTAATAGAAGGCGTCGAAGGGCAATCGGAGTGCGTAAGCGCAGGTAGTGAAGAGCTATTGTGCAATAAGTTTTTACCCTCCGGAATGAAGGGATTTCGTCGGACACATGTGTTCAGGTCTCTTAAACGTAGTACATTATAGCTAAAGAGTTGGGTGATAGTTATATCGATTCATTGGTTCACTGTTTATAAAAAATATCTGTAATTTCATGTCTATATGAGACCACTTTAGCGTTACAGGGTATTTAATAACCAAAAATGTAAACCGGACAACCCACCGCGATGAAAAAATGACACTTTAATAATTTTTTTATGTGACTTATAGCTTTTCAAATTAAATAATATTTATTGTACCAGGTAGTTCACGACATTTTCTACCCAAAAAAAAATTGCATCAGAAGATATCTACACGATACACCCTCGTTATCAGCCCGGACACTAAATTTTTGGGCTTGGGATATTCACCCTGTACCACTTAAGATTTAGGAAATATTAAAGTTTTTCAATTTGCGGTTGGTAACCATACAGCTGCAAACAAACGAGCAACAAAATTAACTTTGTAACGCTGAAAGATACTTAAACGTTGACTGACTACGAAACCCTATTTGTGAGCGTGTCTGACACGCTCTTGGCCGCTTTTTTCGTATCATTTTCATTTTTCCTTTACAGATAGCTTATTTACTTACAATTTTATATGTATAGATGAGAGTAATAAATAGGGAAGACCGAGGGGTATTGGATCAGAGGGGTGTTGGATCAGCTTTATTTTCTCGAAAAGTAGAAGCATTAACGAGCAGACTACGATGCAAGTGTGCCTCTTTCTGCCCCTTGTACGTACCTCAGGTTAGATAGTTTGGCACTTGCACCGTTCTTACATTATAAGGCTGTTTGTTTACACACAACACCGCGGCCACAGCGGCACCGTCGCTTTGCTGCCACGGCGCCACTGCAATAGCCTACCTTGAATTTGGATGCAGCCTTACACACGACACGCGCAGTAGTCTGCCTTAAATTTGTATGGAGCAGCCTTACACATGACACGCGCAGTAGTCCGCCTTGAATTTGTATGGAGCCTTACACACGCACGACACAAGCAGTAGTCTGCCTTGAATTTGTGTGGAGCCTTACACACGACACGCGCAGTAATCTGCCTTGAATTTATATAGAACCTTACACAGGACACGTGCAGTAGTCTGCCTTGAATTTGTATGGAGACTTACACACGATACGCGCGAAAATATCCTTGCCAAATAAAGGGTAATGCATAGTTTCAATAAAAATTATACATGTACGACAGGGTTGCTAAGTCCATATAAATTGTTAGAGTCACTGTGTACCACAAGGGTTGAGTCAGTGTTGACAGGTACCGGTACACAGTGACTCACATTTTTTTTTTCTAGAAATATATGTCTGGTCACCTAAGTGTAGTGTTATTGTAAAAAATTATGATGCGAAACGAAAGAGTAATAATCAATACATCTTAGATATGAATTTAAGTTTGATACTTCAAAGTTTTCTTTAAAATTTTATTGATTGACGAAATCCGAGTCACTGTTGCCTACCTGACCCAAAAGTCAAAGCTATGTCTACATAAAATCAAAAGTCAAAGCTATGTAATTGAAACATTGCATGTTTAATACGGTTACTATCTACAAGATATCCTGAGAATTTGATCAATATGGTATATCGAAAACTAAAGATATGAGAGTTCAAAAAACTACGAAGTACTTCGAGAAAAGGTAGGTAGTTTTCTACTACTGTGCACCCAGATAGTATGCACTACTGTGCCCCCAGATAATTCTTTGAAATGAATTATTTGGTTAATTTTGATAAATCTTTATTGAAATGACATTCACATAAAATGATACAACACCCCTCTGTCAGGTACAGAGGGGTGTAGAATCATCCAACAATCCTCGGTATGAGGGGTGTTGGATCAAAATGACTTGCTTAACTAAAGTTGAGTTTTTATTAAAGACATTAGACTTACACTTCTAAGGTGTATATCATTTGAAAGCTTATGAAATTTGGTTGGTGTAATCAAATTCGAATTATCTTTATAGAATTTTGTGTTACGAAGCTAAATGTCAAAAATGATCCAACACCCCTCGGTCTTACCAACTATTCGTGTATATTGTACATTTTTATGTATCTATCTACTACAACTACAACAGCCACGACAGTCTACTTTGGAATTGGACATCTCCCTATTTTTTTTTTATTTTTTTTGTTTATTTACATTATAAGCTTACAGATATCCAAAGCGCTTATAAGTTACACAAAGAAACATTATGTCCTATCTATTTAAATATATGTACATTTTTTTAATTATAGCACAGTAGCTATCATAAACAAATCCAAGTCTGTAGGTGCCTGCGCAGATTGTTGAGTACGCACGTCTGGCCTCGCGAACAACGGCCGCCGCCTGCGCCCTCTCTGTCCGAGAGCCCCCCCTTGCAAGTATCTCTGGGGTACTGGCACTATACTGATCCGGGAAAGAGCTTCGGGGTTGTCTACCTTATTATTTAATAATAAATAATAGTGCATCACCAGCAGCATCTTGCGCCTTAATTCTAAAGTGTCCATCCCAACCGATCCGAGTACAAATAAAGAAGGGTATAAAATGGATAATATCCATATTGCTTTTTATACAAATACCTGGCAAATTTACGTTGTACTCTCTCTAGCATGACTGTATATGTTGTTTCTTTGGGATCCCACACAATGGCCGCATATTCGAGTCTACTACGAACGTATGCATTATACAATGCCAAAGCAACTCTACCATCCCTGAATGTCGATGTTACTCGCATGATAAATCCCAGCATCTTGCTTGCTTTAGTGCACGTAGCAACGAGGTGTTGCTTAAAATCGAGGCTAGAACTCAGGACCAGACCCAAGTCCCTAATATGATCAACTCGTTCCAATTGTGCCGCGGCTATACTGCCCTCATAAGCATAAGCAACGCAATCGACATTTTTGGGCGATTTGAGTTATATACATATTCGGAATCGGCGTAATGAGATCTACAAGGATCACTGACTCTTTTTTAAATATCTATATTTTATCCCATATTTCTATTAAGCATAACCAACGCAATCGACAAAAAAAAAGTGGACATCCTAGTGATAACCATCGTAATGGCTATTACGGCGTATGTCACCACACATTTATTTTTATAAAACTAAACATAAATATCATAAGATCACTTACGATCATTATAATTAGGTTTAGGTTCTTTAAATCAACATAAGCACTAAACATAAACAACGCATTTGGTACTTGCGATGCTTATGATAATTGATATGGAAAAACAAATAACTGATTTATTAGCTATTAGTATCGCAAAGTTCAATACGTCGGTTATGTGAACTTTATGTGTAGTTTCGGTAAAATATTAACTGCAAGAATATTAAACATAACCAACGCATTTGACATACACGATGCATAAGATTACAATTTTGGATTTTTTGAAACATAACTTTGCAACCATGGCAGAGATCTCTGCAACCATGTCAGAGGACTCTGCCACCATGTCAGAGGACTCTGCAACCATGTCAGAAGACAGTGCCAACATGTCAGAGGACTCTGAAACCATTTCAGAGGACTCTGCAACCATGTTCGAAGACTCTGCCACCATGTCAGAAGTCTCTGCCACCATATCAGAGGACTCTGCCGCAATGTCAGAGGCCTCTGCAACCATGTCAGAGGACTCAGCCACCATGTCAGAGGACTCTGCAACCATGTCAGAGGACTTTACCACCACGTCAGAGGACTCTGAAACCATGTCAGAAGACTCTGCCGCCATGTCAGAGGCCTCTGCAACCATGTCAGAGGCCTCTGCAACCATGTCAGAAGACAGTGCAACCATGTCAGAGGACTCTGCAACCATGTCAGAGGACTCTGCCACCATGTCTAACGACTCTGCATTCATGTCAGAGGCCTCTGCAACTATGTCAGAGGACTATGAAACCAAGTCAGACGCCTCTGAAATTATTTTAAGAGGCCTCTGCAACCCTGTCAGAGGACTCTGCAACCACGTCAGAAGCCTCTGCGACCATGTCAGAGGACTCTGCCACCATATCAGAGGACTCTGCAACCATGTCAGAGGACTCTGCAACCATGGCAGTGTTGTCTGCAATGCAACCAATCAGAGGACTATGAAACCAAGTCAGAGACATCTGAAACGATTTTAAGAGCCCTCTGCAACCATGTCAGAGGACGCTTCAACCATGTCAGAGGACCCTGCAACCAGAACAGAGGTCTCTGCAACCATGTGAGAGGCCTTTGCAACCATGTCAGTGGACTGCAGCCATGTCTGAGGACTCAGCAACCATGTCAGAAGACTCTGCCACCATATCAGAGGACTCTGCAACCATGTCAGAGGACTCTGCAACCATGGCAGTGTTCTCTGCAATGCAACCATATCAGAGGACTATGAAACCAAGTCAGAGACATCTGAAACGATTTTAAGAGCCCTCTGCAACCATGTCAGAGGACGCTTCAACCATGTCAGAGGACTCTGCATTCATGTCAGAGGACTCTGCAACCAGAACAGAGGTCTCTGCAACCATGTGAGAGGCCTTTGCAACCATGTCGGTGGACTGTAGCCATGTCAGAGGACTCTGCAACCATGTCAGAAGACTCTGCCACCATATCAGAGGACTCTGCAACCATGTCAGAGGACTCTGCAACCATGGCAGTGTTCTCTGCAATGCAACCATATCAGAGGACTATGAAACCAAGTCAGAGACATCTGAAACGATTTTAAGAGCCCTCTGCAACCATGTCAGAGGACGCTTCAACCATGTCAGAGGACACTGCATTCATGTCAGAGGACTCAACTAGAACAGAGGTCTCTGCAACCATATCAGAGGCCTTTGCAACCATGTCAGTGGACTGCAGCCATGTCAGAGGACTCAGCAATCATGTCAGAGGACTCTGCAACTTTATCAGAGGACTCTGCAACCGTGTCAGAGGACTATGCAACCGTGTCAGAGGACTATGCAACCATGTCAGAGGACTCTGCAACTATGTCAGAGGACTCTGCAACCATGTTAAAGGACTCTGCCACCGAGTCAAAAAACTCTGCAACCATGTCAGAGGTCTCTGGATCCATGTCAGAGGACTCTTCAACCATGTCAGAGGACTTTTCAACCATGTCAGAGGTCATTGCAACCATGTCAGAGGTCTCTGCAACCATGTCAGAAGTCATTTCAACCATGTCAGAAGTCATTGCAACCATGTCAGAGGTCTCTGCAACCATGTCAGAGGTCTCTGCAACCATGTCAGAGGACTCTGCAACCATGTCAGAGGTCATTGCAACCATGTCAGAGAACTCTGCTGCAGATGGGCTAACTCTATCTATTAATTATAAAAAGCGCAATTCGATTTCCTAGACATAAGCGACGCAAACGACGCAATTGCGATTGTTATGCCTAATAAAATGCGTATATTTTAATTATGTTTACTAGGCAATAGGATTTTTTCATATTTTTTAACTTTATAACAATAAAAAGAACAAGGAAAGGCCATGTTCTGTAAAGTACACGATCGTGTGCAAAGTAAAAAGTAAAAATTATTTTGATATTCGTTGTAGTTTCGGCAGTGCACGTAAAAATAAAAATAAAACTTTATGGCGCCATTTCTCGAAATCGATCGGAATGCAAGTGCGTTGCTTATGCTTATGAGGGCAGTATAGTGTACGTAAAATTTAAGAGTGTATGCTTCCTTGTAAAAGTAACAATTTTACATTTGCCTTCATTGAAAGAAAGACGATTTTTCTTACTCCAGTCAGCTACTGCATCAATATCATTTTGTAGTGCAATGCAATCATTTGATTCAGACACTGAGTGGAATAATTTCAGATCATCAGCGAACATTAAACAGTTGCCTGATTTCACCACATCCGGAAGATCATTGATCATAATAAGGAACTGGGTAGGTCCTAGAGTACTGCCTTGGCTTACACCGGATCTAGTATAGTACGGAGAGGATTCGTATAGACCTATACGAACATATTGGGTACGATCTCTCATATATGAAGCAAAAAACTGTAAAAGTTTAGGAGTAAATCCAAATGAAGCCATTTTTGAAAGGAGGATGTCATTATCTACTACATCAAAAGCCTTTTTAAAATCCAAATAGGCTGTATCTACCTGTCTACCCAGATCCAGCTCAGCTGAGACAAAATCAACAAAGTTAATCAGACTAGTTGTAGTGGATCGGGCTGCTCTAAAACCATGTTGACTATCATGCAGACGAGTTTTTATTTGGTTGCTGATACGGTAGTTTATGACAGACTCGAAAATTTTGGCGAAAACTGAAAGAACTGCTATTGGCCGAAATGTGGTAACGTCAGGTGATAGCCCACTTTTAGGTATAGGCGTTACTCTACTAATTTTCCATTTTAAGGGGTATATTGCTAATTTTATTGAGAGGTTATACAGATGCAAAAGAGGGGGCGCAAAGGTATGCCAACAATCTTTGACTAAAAACGGTGGAATCTCATCTGGACCTGCAGCGGAGTGCGGTTTTAGCCTTTTTATTACTCGCTCTAGCTCTTCTAGTGATACGCAGTCTAAGTCAACTCTATAAGAATCAAAAAGATTTTCTATTGATTGTTGTTGAGCTTGTGCAGGGTCTAGATTGGGTGTGTCTTGATGAAAAACTGAACTAAAATATGAAGCAAAAGCTTCTGCTGCGTTTTGACCACTAACTATGCTGTCATTATATAAATATTCATTACATATTTTTCTTTCACTCTTTCTGTCACCTATAAATCTCCAGAAATGTTTAGGGTCCTCTATAATATTTTTTTGAGTAGCATTCATGTAGATATTGTAAGCTTCACTTATTAGGAATTTTACATGCTCTCTGTAATATTTAAATAACTCTCTATTATATATTTTTCCATATTTTTTAAACGTTACGTGATGGTAATATTTCTGTTGAATGTTATAAATTATTTCTTTATTATACCAAACTGGATATGAATAACGTTTATTTCCCGGACTATCAAAATTCTTCTCTGGTACATGTTTACTTATAATATTATTTAATTTACAGTAAAACAACTCTACAGCCTTATCTATGTTTTTTTCTGCCAAAACATCCGACCAATCAGTAGCTACAACGTCGGAGTATAAAAGTTGGAATTCAGCTTTACGAAAATTCCAACGCGGGCCTGCGAGAGGGTTAAAGCAGGGTGGCTCGGGTTGAGATGGCGCATGCGACGGCAGTGGCTCGCGGCGGCGGGGCACGTGAATTGTTACGCTCAACGTTGGATGAGGGGAATCAATAGGAACTACCGGCTCTAGACATTTTTCTACAAGTACTTTACCATTTCTAGAATTACTCAAAACCAAATCTAATTTTCCTCCATACATATTCAAAATATTGCTACATTGTTGAAATTTACAAAAGTCTAAAAATACATTAAATTGAGTTTTTACATTTTCAGAACATGAATTTAAGTTAAAGTCTCCGAAAACAAAACAATCTAAAGTGGCATATTTACAAACCATATTTTCTAGGCAACTAAGAACATCGAGGTATTGTTGATCTTTATAACTAGGCGGTAAATAAACGACAGCACATACAATTTTCAAATTTTTCCACGTAATGATGGACACTAGAAGTTCCTTGTCTTCTGTGAGTTCAGGAATGTCGGTTACTACACGTACAGAGTATTTGTTGTGGACTGCCAATAGGACGCCCCCCCAGCCAGCGTCGCCATGTCTGTCTTTGCGCAGTACTGTGTAATCTGACGGAAAGAGCTCACCGTCGTACACGGAGCTTGTTAAAAAGGTTTCAGTCAAGGCCACGATATCCACTTTACGCATTTCAATGTTGCGCCTAAAGGTTAGTGTTTTTGATCTAAGACCTCTTACATTCTGGTAGTAGCAATTAATTTTTTTCACATTCAGACTTTTCCTTCGGCTTATTTTTTTGGCCGCGAAAAAACTGCTGCCAGGATTTAATGCATATGTTTTCCGGCCAACTTTCTGGTGATAGTACATTTTGTAGTGAATTTTTAGGGACACCTAGTTTGAAGGATGCGTAATTACCGCGTGCCCTCAGCTCTACTACTGTGCATTGGTCATGAGCGCAGATTTTGTTCAAATGGCTTTTTATTTGGTCTACCGTCGTTCCTTCTTTAACAAAACATAAATGGAGATAAGGTATCCTCTCGCTGGCCTGCAGAGAAGTCGTTCCAGGAGCCGCTGAGCCGTGAAGAATGTTAGTTTTAGCAGGCGGTACCTTACGTTGGCGTTGGCGCGTTACCTATAAGGGGGTATTTGCGATACTCACCACGCTTGGCAGGCAAATTGACGTGTGATATTGTATTATTGTATTTCTATGTTATGGTGTGATATTTCATTATTTATGTTTATAAAAAAAACTGAGTATATTTTTTTCTATTATTTATCAGTGTAATGAATGAATTAAACGATTAATAAAGTAATTACTTGCAACAGAATAAAGTATATTTATAATTTTATTATTGGATTAGTTTTCACTTTCTGACTGGTCGGTTTCGTGGAATTCTAGGATCAATCTCAGGATCAATTAGTTCAGGTAGTACCTAAACGTGCCTAAACATTCAAATCGTAATGAATGTTCCGCTGGAGCCTTGCTGGAGCATGGCGCGGTCGCGGCGCCGGCGGCGGCGGCGCGGCGCGGCCGTCCGGCGTGCGTTGATGTATGCGTAAGGTTTTGTATGTGTGGGTGCTTCCCGCGCCGGAGTCGAGATAGCACATAAAATGTGGAAAACGCATTTCGCGCGAGCCATGTCTCTAAACGATAGTCTTAACGTGAGCACGACAGCGACTTATTCGAAAACGTGGACCATAGGCAACAGAATTTTATTTATTAGCGATTTAATTTAGGTAAAGTGGTCATTTTGGTAAAGTAGTCTTTTTGTGAACAAAATTAGTCATTTCGGTAAAGTAGTCATTTTGGTAAAGTAGACTTTTTGTGAAAAAAAGTAGTCATTTCGGTAAAGTAGTCATTTTGGTAAAATGGTCATTTTGGTAAAGTAGACATTTCGTGCCTAAAGGCGCTTTTTCAATATATTACATAATCTAGAACACGTCATTATCAGAAAAAAATTGAATTTTATTCTACAAGATATGGGGAAACGATTGCAGAAACCCAAAAATCTAAGTTTATCCCAAAATACTAAGAAATAAAAATATGAAGTTACCTCTATTTTTCACTGCTATCATGACCATTCTATCATATTGTACAAATATTTTACGTCAATCATTATTGAAATGTATTAAACTTTATATGATTATTATTCACTATTCAATTTTGAACGCATCACAGGTGCAACTTTTTGATAAAACTACACCATTATCAAGTAATCTTGCGATAAACTTACTGTTTCCGGATTCATTCCAAGGAATCATAGGTTGATAAAGGTATTTGTTTTGATGTGTTTCCCCTGCAGTCAAAACTGACGTGGAATTGGTCATAGATAAACGCAATATAAGGCAGACACACCAAACTGTTCATTTGTACCCATTTGTACTACATTTAGGCCACACAAATCAACAATAGCGAGAGTTTTGTCGTAAATAATTTTTCAAGTTATTTTTATTATAATAATGACATTTTGCGCGATATGACAATTATGCCAATGTCAATACTACTTTGATTCATTTGCAAAATTCAAAACCAAGTAGTCATACTTAAAAACTATAAACAGTAAAAAAATCTTTACTTTTAAATTTTAAGAGGTGGACCAGCTCATGAAACTGAACAACTTTCCCCAAGGAACATAATGTCGAAAAATGAAAAAACATTTTTGACCTCCCATACAAATGCACCAGCCGAGCGATTTAGTCTGTATGGGAAGCCCATTTTTTATATTTAGACATATGTTGTTCAGTTTCATGGACTGGTTCACCCTTAAAATATTGATTGTAAAGGCCTTGTAGTGCCACCAATGGAATGTCAATCATTTAGACCGCGATCACACATGCGACTTTTTTGTCGCGCGACACACGTATTTCTTGTTCTTTTGCACGTGTGTGAAAGGGACTACAAATAAGTCGCCGGCCAAAGTCTTCTTAGTTTAAACGCGCGTTTACTGATAATTTTTGGAAGGTCGAAAAGGGTTACGTACGATGAATTTATTAAGTATTTGATGACATTATGGTAACCCTGAATCCTTGGTATAACCTGATTCATAGAAGAGGGTGACCCGAAATGGCAACATTATTGTTGAGATCTTGCTCAAAAGTCGCAAATGACAATGAAAAAGACGCAAACAATAATGTTCCCATTTCGGGTCCCTTTCTTCTATGAATCAGGTTATAATACCGAAATATACCATAAATGGTATAGAGCAATGAAATCCTTTTATAAGGATACTTATTTCAAGATCAAAAATCACAGGATTATCCAAATAGAAGTGGATTAAAAACCTTCGACAAAAAAGTAAGCCATACAAATGCCATGGATTTGTATGTATGTCCTAACCTAACCAAAGATGGCAAAAATTAATACTGGTAAGTTTTAAATAACTGATCACTGGCAAGAGTGTCTTCTTATTCATTTGACCTGATTGACCATAGTCATCCATCAATAAAAAAAAAATATTTATGTCAAAGTTCGCGCGAAGTGCGTAAAATGATACCTACTGGCCACTTACACTTTTGGAAAACATTTTCTTCTAAGAGTTTCTTACTAAAAAAGTAAGTATGATCACAATTTATAAAAGTCATTTCCTAATATTGATTTTTATTTTTGGAAGAATTTATTCTTTTCGTTTACTGAACGTGAAAAAATATCAAGCAAACAGACAGTTCATTGTAAGGACGTCATTATTTAACAATGAATATTAAATATTTACTATTTTGTAGATTTTTTTCCACAACTAATAATACTAGTGTCTTAATCAAACACTAGATATTGGCATTATTAATAATAATTATTATGAATATTGTTTGGATCACCATTCAACATACAATGTTTTTATACAATAACCTACTAAGAATAACCCGCAAATAGTTTAATGTCCTGCTGATAGTACGTACCTACATTATCTAAGATTGTTTGGAATGGTGACTGCCACTTCTGTGAAGTTACTCATTGACCAGCTCGGATACGACTTCCGAATATAATTTGAATTTCGAACCTTCCGGTAAAGGAGGGGGCTGTAGCTGGAGCCTCAATATATAAAATAGCTATCATTACCATTCCTTAAATTTTGGTAACTCGAATCCAAGGGTTGGTGTTACTTGATCTAATTCGATAGTGGCGATGATCCTGCCAGGATGAGTCAAGTTGTACAATCTGCCTGTGGGAAAAGAGGTAAAATAAATATAAAACGGATGTCAAGTCAACGCATGACTCTCTCATATCGTTATAAAAAACTGCATCAAAATCTGTCGCGTAGACAGATAGACAGACAAACCGAAAAAGTAACTTTATTCTTTAAATTATGCATGCCCCTGTTGATGAATAAACGAGGGAGACAGCGCGCGGGGCTCCTAAAGATGGCTCGGTCGTCGCGAGAATCGAAACTCGTTCGAGAAGGCTTAAGTGATCCTTCTGTGAACCGAGTTCGGGTTTAAAGCCGACTGCTTCTGATGTTTTTTGTGGTATTGATCTCACTCACCTATGATCCCAGCGAACGAGTGCGCCATATAGATGAAGCTCTCCCATCTGAAGTGCCGCCTCACTGTTTCGATGACGTAAGGCAAGTCCAGCATGTGAACTGGCAACCCCGGGGGGTAGGCGTCTGATTTGCCGTGACCAGGGAACTCGATTCCTGGAAAGCAATATTACAAATAGGTAACTTATTTGGAAAAACAAACTAAAAAAACTTGTATTGCAGGATATGTTACTCGTAAATAAGTGCAAACAAATAGGGTTTATGGAGTGCACGCACATCACAAACTACCCCCTAAAAAGGATCAATCTGCACTGGTTTTTCTTATAAACTGTATGAACTATCAAGAAGAAAATTTCATATGATAAAATAAGCGCTATTGAAAAATACACTAACTTGTCGGGTAATAATCATCATCATCATCATCGGCGTGCCCTTATCCAAAATCAGTTACGGTCGGTGCAAAAATCATGTAGCAAAATGATTAGGCACTGTTTTATGACCGGTCGCCTGCCTGTCGTCAACCCTCTTTGGGTAAATGGATAATGGTTCTGTGATCCTCACCTACATAGTAGAAGTTGGTAGGCAGCTGCGATATCAGAGGTCTGAAGCTAGCCAACGAGTCGCCACCTCCATGCACGACTAGTACTGGCGGGTTGTGGCAGTCGCCCCATGCTACAGCTGTAGAAGATAATAAAACGAAAATAAATATCACGGTAATAAATATCCACTACCTGCAAAAATACCTACTATGACCGATGATCTCCTATGGCAATTAACAATTAATACATAAGTTCGTAACGGAGTTATAGACCCTACCCAAGCAAGATCTTATTTATTGTAAACTACTTAGTAGTTACTTAGCAGTGCCCCAGGGGTATTACAGGGTTTTCCTGTGTGTTCAATCTACCTATACTTTAAGTGACAACTGTATTTCACCACATGAAAGCTAATAAACGTTATGATTATGATTATGATCGGTGTGATATTGTACCAGAAAAAAGAACACTAGGTATCCAAAAAACATCATTTAAATTAAATAACACAACTCTGGCTAGTAATAGAACTCGAATCTGGGCGGGACACACAGCTGAAGGCTGGTGTTTTCCCCCAGATACAATTTTTGTTTACAAATATTTAGAATTTAGATAGCGAACTAAAAGAGCAAAATATATGAAAAGTAAAATACTTACTGCATAATTTTCCCCAGGGAACTTCAATAAACCACTCATTTTCAATTAACTTCATTTTGTATTCACTTATAACAACTTATCAATGCGAGAAAACTAGGTACCTACATAATTTAGTTTTTTATCAACAAAAAACCCAACTCAAAATAAATTATCTTTGTATCTCACTAATCAGAAAGATAAACTAAAGAATAAAGATGGGTAAATCCATGTTTTAATCTTCTGCAAAATATAAGTTTAATAGGTAGGTATACGATATTATGCGAAGGTACAAGAATAATATCCTAGTCAATTTCTATACAAAACGGTATACTCCTATCAACAGAATGTTTATTACTGTTAGATGTAAAAATCATTAACACAAAACACCTCACAAATACAAATGAATGAGATAAGTTCGTAGTATGTTCGGATACGCGATAAACTATTTAGGCAAACAAAATAAAAATGTTCGGGTCACTAGGTATATTCTGTAGTTATGCCGTAATGTTGAATATTATGTATATCTTTATTAGGTACTAACTACTATATATTTAGGGCATAGGTAGGTATTTTGGGTATAAAATATTTTTATCTTACTTTTTTGTACAACTAATAATGTTTTCGGTAACCTTCTATGATTAAGTGATTTGATTACGTTCATCTTATCACGCACGCAGATAGCAAAACAAACAAATCGGTTAATATTAGATTCCTGTTAAAAATATCAATTTTGGGGACAACATTAGTCTTTTAACAAGTAAAACCTTAACCTACTGTAAAAAATCTTGTTATTCATTTAAAAATTACACAAAGCATAGTTTAGTAAATATCACATTTTCGTCTGTAGGTAATACATTTTTGTCACTAGGTAAAGTTTGAATTTTTCTTCAAATCTTCGATCTCCTGTCCAGTCCCTCGAGTCCGTACAGCAGGAACTGACTCACAAACGGTGCGACCCTCTCTGGGTGTACTATGTGGATATCATGACCGCCTTTCACTATTTTCACCCTGTTGAATAGAAAAATAAATCTATTGAGCATTGTAAACATTTAGCAATACCAAAAAAACTCTGACACCAGGGTTCATCGGGTCGTTGAACGACTCGGTGTCCCACACGAAGATAGATAGACCAAAAAAGTTGAAAGGCGCTCTATTTTTTTCACATCACACCAGTCCATAAGAGTCAACTGCTGGATGTAGGCCTCCCCCAGCCCCGAGGGTACGTTATTTTAAAGCAAAAACTTCCGTTTTCGCCATCCAGTGGCTGCCACCCGCTTCTTTAAGGCATCAGATCGGACCGGACGGAGGGCCCTACCTTCTTTTTAGTGAATGAAAACTGGTTTCCGTTAGGTACGAAATAATTCCCTACCTGTAGTTTCCGTGGTCTTCAAGTAAAAATGGCGTATTTTCAAACATGTTCTTCTTTATGGAACCCTCTGTGATAATTCCCAGTATTGGGGTGTTCGGAGTAGTGTAGAGAGTTTTATATTGGGCGTGGGTCAATGGAGGGCGTAGGGCGTAAGGTCTTCGGGTTTCAAAGGTGAATCTGTAAATCGATAAGTAACGTAAATAAGTACCACATTCGCGAAGTGGCCAGTGTTACTCACGCTGCTGAGACAAACAACTTCTAACGTTTGAACGAAGTGAAAACGAATTTCTTGTATATACATACATACATACGGTATGGTACGGTACGGGCGGCTACATACATACATACTCTCGTAAAACAAAACCCTCCTGCCTCAGTCGGGTAAAAAGAAATCCGAAGTATCTACAGATTGTAAAAATACCTGATTTTCCCATCGCCGACGGGTTCAGAATTCCGCTCAATCGTTGCCCGTATGAGTTCTGGTGTCAGTTCAGGCCGTTCCTTTCTTATTTTCTCTATCATCTAAAAATAAGATGGGTAAAAATTAATATTTGACAACTTACTGATGATCTCACCGACCGATTTCGGCTATGGCGACCACTTCTACTTCTAATCAAGTCGGCGCTGATTTGCCCGTAGTTGGATATTGTAGTTGATTTTCGAAGTGAACTCCCGTGCACAGTGTGGGCATCTTTTTCGTGGGTGTCGTAAGAAACGACTAAGGGGTTTGAGAGTATACTGTAATTTTAGGCAACAGGCTGACAACCTGTCACCATGGTGATACACAGTCTTCTGAATGACTCCAAAACTTTTGTCAGGCGTGATGAGGCGTGGTGAGTTGTGGTGTAACTGGCTGTTTTTACATGTGTATGAATTTACCCTACCTTGTCATTTACGTACCTGATCCCAAGTGTAAGTTTTCTCCTCTTTGAGCATTTGGTTCCGGTCGTACCTTTTGTAATAAGCTTCAAACCAATACTCAAACCTGTAAACAAAAATAAATTTTCAAAAGTAAACAAGGTTTAGGAATCAGCAGTGGTAAAAAGAAGTTGTTCCGGTTAGCGTCAAGTTAAAATGTGAAATCTCATTACAAAGCTCTTCCAGCATCTTCAATATCATTGCAATCTGATTTGACCCTAAAAGGCAATTTGGACCTATACCATACCCAGGTTGTAGTAAAATATTAGAATATTAAAATTTGGAACTCCCATACAAAATTGCCGATTAGCTGATTTGAGTAACTATGGGAGGTTAATTTTTTTTTCATAATTCGACCCATGTTCTATGGAGAAAGTTGTTCTGTAACACGTTGCCGTGTAAGCCGTGTGGTGCCGGCAGAGTAGAATAACACCACCCCCTCTCTTCCTGTGGGGATCGTAAGAGGCGACCGAGGGATAAATCCGACCCAAGCTGATCAGGGTCCTGGAGAAGGAAAACTCCACACAAAAACCCGGAACGGGTTCTCCGTCAGGCACGAGTGACTGGTAAATCGTGCGGCAGACTCCTGCAGCCGACCTGGCTCCGCACGTATCGACCCATCGTTCCTGTGGAGTCAGCCAGGAAGGCCGAGAGGGTGGCGCAGGTCTTGGGCAGCTCTGCGTTTTCCATAAAAGCATCCCAGGCAACGCAGTGTCTGTAGAGAGCGTGCAAATAGCCATGCCGCTCCCGCATCGGCGTATACAGCCATGAAAAATCTTGCCTTAGTCACTGAACAATTCGTCTGACACAGACGTATGAGGCCAATGATGATGATGATGAACACGTTGTATACTTACCAGACAGGCAACTGTTCTGACTCAACGCCAATGCCTGGAGTTATTTGATCTATTTCTATAGCAGCGATGAACCTGCCAGGATAGGCCGCGTTGTAAAACCTTCCTACAAGAAAATTTTAATTTTAATGAAGTTAAGACATTGGGGATAAAATCCCTGCGACATTGTATCTGATACAAAGTTTCGGGACAATGTTCCCGAAAAGTCCCCAATGAAGACACATCCTCGTTGGGAACTTTGTCCCGCAACATTGTATAAATGCGTTTTCACTGGGGACATTCATTGGGGAACTTTTGTACATACTAATGCAACTAATGTTCCCAATGAATACCCGCCTTAAGGATGCAATGCATTTTGCAGTAACAGTGCTAAGCTGCTCGATAATTTGGCTCTCGATTGCCGCTTTAAAGAGTCAATAGAGAGTGGCTCAGTTGGCAAAGCGGTGGAACAAGTCCCTAAAATCATAACTGCATTGAGATTATTTTGTGACTCTTATCAAATCATCTGGGGGTGGTTCTAAACAATTTCCTCACCTATAGTCCCAGAAAGGGAGTGAGCCATATAGATGAACCTCTCCCATCTGAAGTGTCTCCTCACTAATTCGATGCAATGGGCTAAGTCCAGCAGCCGGACTGTCAATCCTCGCGGGTAACTGTCTGACCTTCCATGGCCCGGGATCTCATATCCTTGAAAATATAAAGAGTTAGGCGAAAAATTTCCATCGGAATTATAATTAAGTAAGTAATTATAGCAGACTCGTGCTTTTATGTGCGTCTCTTTTAGGGTTAATGGCAGAGGACCCCAAATTACAGATTTTTGCCCAAGAGTAACCATGTCAATGACATTTGGTTCGCTAATAAGTAGGTAAGTAATGTAATGATAATAACTCTAGCAAAAAAACTCGTTTTCGGTGGAATATGCTGTTTATTCAAGAGAAAAGTGGCCCATAAGCATCAGGTTTTTCTCTATCTCTTCGTGTGGGACACCGAGCCGTCCATCGACCTGATAAATGTTATAGTTTTACAACAACTACTTACAAGTAGCAGGCCTCTGATATGGTTGTGTAAAGACCGCCATCCAAGTATGAAAAAATCGTAGACCACAACCGGGACGGATGGCTTAACGTGCCCTCCGAATCACTAGTAACAGGTAAAAGAAAAATGCTCACCTACATAGTAGAAGTTAGTTGGCAGAAGTGATAAGAGAGGCCTGAAGCTGGCCAAGGAATCGCCACCTCCATGTCCGAGTAGTACTGGCGGGTTGTGGCAGTCTCCCCATGCTATAACTGTACAAATAAACACAATAAATGGATAGAAACCATACATCGCTATACATACCTACATCATGCAATTGTCCCTTATGGGGAAGGTAGAGCTTTAACGGCCGTTAAAAAGTTGTTGTAATGTAACAACCGATATGAGGCGTGTGAAAAAAAAATGGAATCACTATAGTAACAGGTTGCCAGCCTGTCGCCTAAAATTGAAATACATCTTTGGTCACCTCTTAAGACAACCACGGGAATGAAATAGGGTGACGCTATTATGTAAGCCAGTATCATAGGTACAATGAACAAATTCAAAATCAGTGTTTGATTGTGTATACAAATGCCTGTCTTGAATCGTATAGCAAAACATAACTGTGCAACAGTCTTTTGCAGACTAACCTTGATTATTATTTAATCAAAACTCGATTATTTTGATATGATTATTAGTTTGTTAGGTATTAGGAGCTTGGCAAATTAACAAAGTAAATAAATGATTGTACTTACTGCAAAGTTTTCCCCAAGGAACTTCAATAAACCACTCATTTTCGATAAGTTTCATGTTGCTTAGTTTCATTTTGTTTACCAACAATGTAGGAATACAATTTTCTATGTTTATCGTCAAAGAACTGGAGATAAACTAAATTATCTCGATCTGAATAAAATTAAAATATAACACTTGATAAGTCCATATCTTTTGCAGAATAGTTGATATGGTTTACGATATAAACAATACACTCTGCCACACTTTGGCTTCACTATCTACATCGATGTGATAATGTTACTAAGTAAGTAGAATACCTACGTTGTCTACATCCAAAATTCGAAGTCCGTCCTTCATTTAATGGTCCAATCACATTAAAGATAGGTGCTCTTAGGTAGCTAAGTAATGTAGGTAATTAATGTAGGTAACTGGTTATTTTATTGTGCGGAAAGACGATTGTTAAACGCTCTGATTCAGACTTGGAAATAAAATATCGCAATACTCTTAGGCCCACTCCAGTGGTCTGCAAAAACAGCAAACATATGAGGACCATTTTTTTGGACCTCCCATTATAAAATTGGCCCTTGTCGGACCATTCCCGATGCAAACGATTCCAAGATAAGGATCCTTGCGAAATGATGGCATCCTAGTGGCGTTTCTTCGCTGAACAGCCAAGGATTCTATACAGGGCGTAAGGTCAGCTCTCCGAATACAGACAGGGTGTATTCAGATCAGACCATAAAACTGAACAATTTCCCTTAAGAAAATTATTTCAAGATACGTAAAATATTTTTGACTTCCCATAGAAAGAGCAGTCAGAGGATCGATCATGCTTTTGTATAGGAGGTCAATTTTTTTTACGTCTCCTGTACTATTTTTTTTATGAAAGTTGTTGAGTTTTATGGTCTAACTAAATGCACTCGGTATTCAGAGAACTGTCCCTTACCCCTCCCCGTATATTAAAGGATCTAGTAATTTAATATTAAGGTATCTATTTTTGTGTAGGTCAAGAGAAAAGTCACCTACACGTAACCGAGAGTTTTAGTAAACTATTTGTATGTAATAGGTAAGAAAACAAGAAAATTAGCATTTCCCCACAATTAAACTAAACCGGACCTTTTGGAATGGGTTCGGTCAATCTGGTCACCTTTCAAGATGACATTAAAAACTGTGGTTTTCTCTCCTAAATGGGAGAGCAAAGATAACCTGAAAAGAAATGATTTTTAAAGTAATGTCCCGCCTAAAACCGCTGTCTTACGAACGAGTTCTCACCTCATCGTCATGGAGTAACTAATCAGTAGTACTTAGGTACCTACCACCACAGATCCACCCACGATACCTTAATAATGATACATCATGCTGGTCGAAGAATGGAACTTAGGTAAATGTAGAAGTGGCGAAAGTGGCATTTTGAGATATCTACTAGCAAACATGTTGAGTTAGGGCTTTTAGTTTCGGTGAAAAAAAAAAACAATCTGTGACAGGTAGGTACCTGGTCTCCATTCCTCGACTTTTAAGCACCAGCTACTATAATCGACCTCATAAATCCACTATAATCGAATCGTCTACAAATCGAACTCTTTACAAATCGGAAGTAAAACAAATCAGTAAGCCTTATAAATATTTCCTTATTTGTTTGTACAGTGAAAAGGCGAGCTGGGAGGGGTGTGGCGGTGGCAGGCAGAAGGAAGGAGCCAACATCAACAAGTCATTGGTGGCGCTAAGTAATGTCATCTCTGCTCTCGGTAATCCTTTGTCCTACTGAATGGAATTTTAGGATGTACTGAATAAACAGCTGAGTGGGTGTCTCCTTGAGCAGAACTGTTATATCACCTTTAAGTAATAATAAGTTCTACCTTTTCTAATACATACCTATTCTTAAGTGCCTTTAACTCATTACGGGGAATGGCAGCATATATCTGTATCTATCTGTTTTTAGTCAAAAATTTGTTACGCTGGAAGTGAAGCTTATTGTCTTTCCTTTTAGTAAGCGGCGGAAGCCGAGGAAGATTCGTCCCGTACCGCGACTCAGCGCTGACCTGGCTTCTGAAAGACTGCTTCACGGGCGGTGCCAGCACCTTCATCATTGCTAGTAAGTAGGAAATACTTCAACACCATCTTGATCAAAACATTTGTTTTGCCTTTTGCACTAGTCTACACTGTAACTCTGTAGAACACTGTAGATAATTTCACTGCCTCAATTTGTAGCTGTTTCGCCGAGCGTGGCCTGCTACGGGGAATCAGCTTCAACTCTTCGGTGGGCCGAGAGGGCCAGACAGCTCCGAAAACCTAAGGTCCCCAACTGTGGGCCAAGCACCGCTTCCCGCGCCGCCTTGCAAGCTCAGCTGGATCAACTTCTGGCTGAACTAGCTAGGCATCACATTATATATGTAAGCTAGCCTATTCATGCACTCATATTTAAAACTTCACGACATTTTTCAGAATTACAACAGTAAACCTCCAGATGATTAAAATAAATCTTTATTTATTTTCAGAATCTTCAAACTGGGAAGATTGCGTATGACGAAAGTCATTGGACAATACACACAGGTGTCGAACCAGCAAGTGTAAATGAAGGGGTAAATACAGACGCAAAAATAGGTAACATACTAGACATGTTCACTCCGAACCCAGACAACCAAAACTCTCCACCTGCGAAAATAGATAACCAACACTCACAAAACTCTGAGTCTACCGCTTCATCAGTAGCAAGTGGTAGCTCAGATGTCATCAACACTATGGACAAAAATATCAAAGAAGAAATTACTAAAGAAGTCGACAAATTACTCACTCCTGCTTTTGAGAGAACCAGAAGCGGTAGCGATCTAGAATTAACCGCCCCCCTACGACACAGAAGGAGACAATACAAATCCCAGGAAGTTCTGCCAATTGATAAAACTTTACATGTTTCTCAGAGCACTGCTCAGCCGTCACCTGCTCAAAGTCAAGAAGATATTTCTGATAATCGGAGAGACCCAACTCGCCAACCCAAACCTCCTCCTGTGCCTATCCTTTATGATAATCAAAGAGCTGAAATTGTTGCGTCTGTAACAGAAAGACTTTATTCCAAACTAAAAAAGAAAGAGGAAGCAGCAGTATCCAAAGTAGAGCACATGGTTGATAAAAAAATCATGGAACCTCTTAGTGAGCTAAGAATTTGCACTAATGCGCGTCAAAGATTGATGGAAATAAGTCAAAAGACAATGAGGAACAAGGGGAGAAGGATAGGTATTCCTGCATTTACACAAACTCGATTCAATGTCACTCGAGTCAGAGATCAAGGGATAGACGTACAAACTGATCTAGAAACCTACATTTTTAGGAACGACCGAGCATATACACTTCAGCGCGACGTTGCTACAGAAACGGTACCAATGACTCCCCGTTGTAAGGAAGTGGCAGTAGGACCCAAATGCTCTTCGTTGAACTATCGAGATAGAGGTACAGATACGGAAACTAAGCAAATCGTTCACAGGAATTCTTTTATGATGACAGATGTTGTTACTAAATGTGACCGTTGTTCGCAAACTCCTATTGTGCCTCCACCTAGAAGGAAAAGACGAGCAGCGACGCATTCGAGATGCAATGACCACCACCGATGTTGCGTGGATGAACACTCAGCTCCGTCTGTGATCAGTATTAATATTTCTCAACCGTATCAAATGGATTCAGAAACGCAGAGTTCAGATGATAATTTGGAATGCCCAAGTTCAGATGAAAGATCAGAAGAAAGAATTGAATTACCAGAGGAGAGACCGTCTAATGTATCTACAACACCTGATTTATTGACAAATCATAATAACATTGATACGAGCGTTCACGAAGATAGTGACTCTGATCATTTAGAGCAAACAGAAAGTTTAACAGGAAGTAACACAGCACATCTTGGAAATACTGTAACTGTAATGCCTGTTTTAAATTCTATAACAAATGAATTAAATCCTCCCAAAGACGAAATTAACTTGCTCGTTCCATCAAAAGAAATCGGAGTATTCAAAAATCAAGAAAATGTTACAACCAAAGATTTAAATAATGTTTTGCCTACAGACTATGCCGGTGCTGACAATAATGAAGAATTTCCAGAAGAAACTACAGAAAATATCGCACTGCCACGAGTCACAGTGGTTTCAGCTAGGACTATGAATCAAGAAGAGATAAAAGATATGATATTAGGACGCAACGAAAGCATGTACCCATATAATTTAGTTCTGTCACCTCCACGAGAAAGAGATGATACTAAAAGAATAGTTAAATTTAAAGATATTGAGCAGATGCCTGCGGTAATTTCAGAACAAAAACCAAAATCAAAATTAAACCACTGTGAGAGTAATCCTAAATCCGATACCTCTGACACTTTATACTCTGAGAGAGAGTGTGATGGGACGGAAAGTTTTAAAAACTCAACTGCTACCTGTTCTGATGCAACTGACTCTAGTCAAGTGGAAACAAATTCATTTATTTGGAAACAATGTAATCCCAGAAATTTGAATAAAATTGTTGGTAGGGGATATTCACCTGTATACAAGAATAATGCGATCAAACCAAGAAATGCCAGGTCGAAAGCATATAGAGAGTTTTTAGGATTGAACAGGAGCCTAGATGAAGCTCCACACAATGCTGATTTCCAGAGCTCCAGTGAAAGTACAGAACTAGAAGAATCTCAATATAAATTTCGACAAAGGAGACAATACTTTGAAGAGAAATTCAAACATATTCCCGACACAAGCAGGCAATTTGATATAGCTCAAAGGAAATTACTAAATTCCTGTGATAGTCTGGATGCAGCAGTTAATAAATACGAGAATTATTTAGCTGGCTATCACGAAAGCAAAAGGCAACGAAACAAAACTATAGTGACGTCGAGAACTCCAAAAGAATATTTGCAACATCTAATCCAATTGAGAAGAGATTTTGTAAAAACCGAATACGATACCACAGACAGCTCAATCGGTGCAACACGCAAATAGCAGTTATAAAACATATAATACGTGTAGTTATGTAAGTGCATGTTATACAATAAGCGTAACAATGTAATAATTGAATATACGCAATGTTTTCAATGTCGTATTGGAGAGTTTTAATTGACCATTCAAAAGTATGAAATCCAGATTATTTTAAACGATTAGCTAGCATGCACGGGTCAACACATTAGAGTAGGTAGTACTCGGGACTGGAACAGTTAAATTCCTAATTTTAGATTTCGTAATATTAAGTAAAGTTCAAGGGTTCTTTCTATAACTCCGCATTTACAAAATTATAATTTGATTAATAGCTACTGTAGAAATTTCATCACAGAAATTCAATAAAAATTGTTTGATACATCGGTTTAAAATAGTAACTAAGAGGAACTTTAATTCGCAATGGAACTTTAATTCGCAATGAGCTCATACTCATGCAATTGTTAAATTCCGGAAGAGACTGATAATCCTAAGAATGATATCCAATTTATAATAATACAACCCTGGTTCAATTATTATTAACATCATTATATTAAAACACACAAAAGTTGGAAGTTCAAAGCTGCAGAGAAGTTGGTAGTTTATTTAATTGTCCACCAATTTATTCTTTAGCATGCGAAGGGCAGCGCCGATGGCGATGACGACTGCATGAGAGATAGCAAACAACTTGAAGTTCATTACCATCCTTTCTACATCAACTAGTTCTGCGACCTCAGTTTATGTAAGCAAGACATTTTGAAATACAGACCAACTGGACAGAGGCGTAGTCAGTTTTTGGATAATACAAATCAATGAAATATTTTGAGCCCAACAATGAATTATTCAATGAAAAACAGCATGCTGTAAGCAAAAATTTTAGTGATATCATTTTGATGCAAAATTAATAGATTTTTACATAATTTAATTAGGTAAGTACTAAGTTACAAAATTGAATCTATGGTATATATTAAATCCATGTTTTTTTTATGTGTGACTTAAAATGCAGAAAATTGAAACACGTAGTTTCTTTACTGCGAGAGAACAAGAAAAAATAAATAGCCGAGTCGATCCTTTATACAACAGAGCCAAAATAACCATAGTTTGCAGGTGGCAAGCTCTCTAGGTCCGACCCTGACAGCAATAAGTTCAATCCATGTGGCCACCGAATCCTGCCTCAAACGTATCAGTTCCAAGTTGAACGCTCACGCATGTGCCAACTTAGCTCCGAATTCTTACTTCACTGAAAATATCGCGCAATATGTCTACCGAAAGATAAAATTCATACCTAAATTCAAACCGTTAAAATGTTCTTCTACACACCAATATGGACGAAACTAACATTAGTGCTTGCAGTATTTATCGTGATATATTTTTGGTTTAAGTACAAATTTTCATACTGGAAAAGAAGAGGAGTAAGCGGCCCGGAACCAGTGTTCCCTTATGGAAATCTCCGAGATGTGATCAAGAGGAAAAAGCAGTTTTTCCAGCCATACTGTGATAGTTATGTGAAGTATAAGCACTTGCCGTACGTAGGCATGTATAGTTTTAACAAGCCGGTGTTGTGCATCAATGACCCAGAGATAGCCAAGCTTATTATGATCAAAGATTTTGATTATTTTCAAGCGCATGGGATATTTTCTGGAGGAGCCGGCGACCCGCTGGCCGGACACCTTTTCAACATGCACGGGAATGCGTGGAAAAACTTACGCGTTAAGATGTCTCCTTCGTTTTCAACTGGAAAGCTGAGAGGGATGTACCCCTTAGTGGAGAAGATTGCCAGTGAAGCATTGATTTATGCAGATCAACTCCATTCGAACGGAGAGACGATCAACATGTCGGAATTCTACGATAAATACACTATGGAGATAATCGGCAGCGTTGGATTTGGAATTGAATGCAACGGCTTTAGAAACCCGAACTCGGAGTTCTATCTTCGCGGACATGATTATTTCAATCCGAAATCAATTTATTGGTAAGTAATAATTGATTGCTATTTATTTGTATTACTTATTATTTATGATATTTGGTCAACTAGAAAACCAACTTCATTTTTGTTGTAAGTTCTGAGATTGAATTCGATTGAAACGTGGTAGTCCAGATCTAGAATGGAATAAAATTGCTCCTATCTGTGACAAAAATTAAACCAGGGAATTAAAATATAATATCAGCAACTACAGAATAGGTTTTTCGGGATACGAATAAACATTTGTTTTGAATCTACTTAGCTACCCGTGATCATGACCCTTGTAACTGCGTCGAAATATCGGGAGCTCAAAGTATAAGGAATTCGTCGGTAAGATCCTGACGAATAGCTAGTCTAAACTAGTGAAAATATTTGGTAATTAGATCTAAACACAACTTGAATCCATGGTGAACAAGGGATAAAAATGCGATTTTGTATTTACTTGGGAGTTTATAAGAAAACCAATCTACTTCGGTTCCGGTGGACCTTTGAGCGTTTGTCCACCACCGCCGTCACCGTCACGTCACCGAGAACGAGATGACGGCGCCGAAGTAGCGGTAACTTCAGATTGTAAGCTACCTATATTCTATATTTTTTTTAAAATATTAAGCATTACTGTAGAAGTTACAGCTCGAACAATTTATGGGTCAAAAACGCCCCCTTTAAAAGCAAATATCTCGAGACAGAACCATTTTAGTGACTTTGTTTCAAAGAAACTTCCCCTTACTTTTAAAAGACCTATTCAACGACACCCTACTCAATATTACAAGAGAAAAAAATGCCCCCCTTTCTTATACGGGACTTCAAAACCATTCGTAATATTTTTTTCCCAACATTTCTATATTTGGGTCAAGACGATTTATCTTTTTATTAAATTTCATGTCGATAACTCTAAGACTGACGAAGATATGAGGACGCGGCATACAGACAGACAGACAGACTTGACGAAATGATAAGGTTTTCTAGTAGACTACGAAACCCTAAAAATCTAGGTCTTTTACTAACAAATACATATTTTTTAAAGTGCTACCCCTCCCCCAACCAATCGTACAAAAAAATATTTTACTGATTCCAACCAAACCCTCTGTAAAAACTTAGGAAAAACGGTAAGAAAAATTTTGATCAGTAACTTCCAAGGGTCTAGGTAGTTACCAAAAATTTTGCAAAGTGGAAATTTTACGAATTGGCATAAGAATAAATAGGTAATAAGAATTGGACATATTGCGTGTGGGCATTTTTCGAGTTGGACCTTTTGAGAATGGGACATATTTCTATGAGAAGAAGCTATTTCTATGGTACTCACTCCTATACAGGAAATCATAGGGGTTAGCTGGAGGCTATTGAAGGTTAGGGATCTTGGCTTCATAATGTTGCGACTGTGATCGTATGTTGCTGTCTAAACCATTGGAGCCAAATATTATATTGTAAATAGATCTGGGATGTAATATAGATAGATGATCTAGAATATGTAGATAAATGGATAAGAATCTACGCAGTCAAAGGGCAACCTCTTGTTTCAATTCCCTTCCCTCTAAAAAGTATAAGCGCTCGCGTGGGCGAAAGCTCTCTTATCGCATATAGAACGAATTTAACACCTGTGTCGTTATGGCGATTATCCATTAGAAACCGGTTTATTTTACTAGGCATAACATTAATCTGATAATTCAGTTATTTAAATGACTAATAACTGGTTAACTAAGTTAAAATTGTCTTGATGGAAAACACAGGTGTAGGCCATCTCTAACCTTGAACTTTTGCTTGCAGGACATTGACTCGAGCAGTAGCGTTTTTCGCTCCAAACTTTTTCGACATGTTGAAAATAAAGAGAATCAATCCAATAATAATAAACTTTTTCACGAGTTTAGTAGAAGAGATCGTCGAGTACAGGGAAAGGCATTCGTACAAGAGGAATGACTTTCTGCAGACTCTTATAGAGTTGAAGAATGCTCACGTGCACGACAGCGCAGGTAAACGTGTGGCACCTCGTGCATCCAAATGTCGATTTGTTTACGAAACTTGTGGTCAAGTTCTGCATACCACAGCAAGCGGGTCAGGCAGCCCGCGGTGGCCTTAGCCCGCTAAAGAGCCCACGCGTGTTGTTTTACTGGCTCTATCGGCTAATCTTGATGTAATTCCTTGCAAAATTGCCGAGACTTTACGAAATTTTATCCAGTTAGCTATGAGAATATCAATTAAATGTAATGAATTAACTTGGTGATTCGTTACGGTACTAAACCAAGCCCTTGCAGTCTAAGCCGCATAACTGACTAATTTAATATTCTCATAATAACTAATTATAACTGCTAATGTTGAAAGGGTTGCCTTAGTTTTTAATATTTCTTGTGTAGGTTGTGCTGTGCATGGTTTTGTAATAAACTAGTTGCTTGCGATAACAAGTTACACGTTTTAAAATTTCTTCCTGTCCACTTGCAAGATGAAATCAATTGCTCTAGTTTAACTTGGGCCAAATCAATGACAAAATATTGACGCAAACGAAGATATTGCATACGTGGTACGAGTATGTGTACTTATTTTAAGAATCTTGAAGGCAGTCTTGGCAATTGTTAAAGTTTATTTATAACTTTTTATGGCAGCTGAGGACCATGATCTAGAAAGAGAGTCGTACATTACTTCCTGGAATAAGATTTTTCCGTTCAGAGCGTGACGAGATTGGTTTTTTCCGTGACAATGCTTTTTTACATTTTGTTTTAATTCTAGGGACCCCAAGTTTTCCGTTTTCGATGCAAGATGTAGCAGCAAACACTATGCTATACATGTTTGCCGGATACGAAACGTCAGCGACGACAGGTCAGTTTGCAGCTTTTGAGCTGGCTGCCAACCCTCAGGTTCAGGAGAAGGCAAGACAAGAGGTGAAGAGAGTCCTAAAGAAATACGACGGAATATTCACGTATGAGGCACAGAATGAGATGACTTATCTGAACATGGTTTTGGACGGTAAGAAAGAGTATCCAACATTTTAGTATGGAGCCTGGCATACCTTGATATAATATCGGTGGTAACCGGTTTATTTCAGATAATTGAATGTTAAAGAATTATTTAAAGATGATATGATATGATGAACATAATAAGCCTCATTAAGTCAAATACATTAAACCAACATACATAACAACCCCTCATAATAACAATACCCCGGCTAAAATCGGTAAAATTAAGTAATTATTAACAATTCATTTATTGCATTCAGTCGTTAAATACTTGCATGAATCATCTATAAATAAACACAGTGATTAATTAATGCTGTCTTTGTTTGTTTCAGAAACGATGAGAAAATATCCACCGATGAGGGCTCTATTTCGTAAGTGTAGTCAAAACTACAAGTTACCAGACAATCTTACAATAGAGGAAGGTACACTGGTATTCATGCCCATACACAGTATTCAAATGGATCCAGACATCTTCCCGAATCCAGAAAAGTTTGAACCAGAACGGTTTTCACCGGAAAATAAGGCTAAGATGCATCCGTGCCATTGGATGCCCTTTGGAGAAGGCCCAAGGAAATGTTTAGGTGAGAAGAAAAAAATTAATAGGAATCAGGAAGTAGGAACAAATTTGTTAATATAGAAATCATTAGTGCATCATTACGGGCTAGAACGGGACGGAATATCCGCGTTGCTTGAAGAATCATTACTATGAAATAATAGTTCCGATAATCAAACGAACAAGCAAATAGTTCCGGGAGTTGTTGGCATATGATGGCCACTTTTTATTACCAAAGATGCATTCATTCGTCAAATTACATACATGTGAATAGGATGTAATATGAGTAATCTGACATACTGGGCAAAATAAGGACTGAACCTTCACCCATGAGCCATGCAGTAAATGGCTTGAAGGTTGACGGTTAAGTGCATTCAAATATTACCTGAGAAGTCAAACATCGTAATTTGAAGTTAATTAACTACTGTTGCAAAATAGCAGTGTTTTATGGACTTTATAATTTTCCTATAAATATTTCAATTATGAACATTAGTTTAAATGTGCTATTTGATATAATACCAGTAATAAACGTAATATGCTTTTGAATAAAAGATCATAGTCGCGAAGGTATTTATAAATAAAGTATCAAATATACAGAGAGAGGCGTAAGAGGAAAGGGGAGAGCTATTATCGAAATGACGACCTATTTCAGGGGATCAAGTCAATTTATTCTGAAAAGAAACGTTCTAGTGTTTTAATGGCTTAGAGTCTACGTTATGAGCATCGAATTATATCTAACAAAATTATCTTTCAGGTCTTCGCCAAGGATACATACAGTCGAAGCTGGCGCTAGTGAAACTTCTGAACAAATATGAGTTGTCTGTGGACGAGAAGACTCAAGTCCCCATCAGACTAAAGGCAGGATCCATGGCCTGCGCGGCCGAGGGCGGCGTGTGGATCAAACTAAGGCTGTTGAAACCATGATATTGGGTTATAATTACATGAAGTCATCGTATGATGTAGAGCTCTGGAAACATTGTTGCTTCTTAAATTGCGTAGTGCCTTCAAGGACCGTGTCCTTTTTGTATGTATCAGATACAATACAGAAATAGGGTTTAGCGTAGTCGGGTACAAAGCCTACGAAGTCAAGTGAAGAAGGGGGACCTATACAATGTTTAAGCTTATGTACCATATAGATAAAGTTTAATGCATCTAAATCTCCATTATTTTCTGTCTTTTAAAACTCAAGGATTATTTGCAAAACAGGAACAGGCAGTCTTTAACAGACCAAAGAATTTAGATTTAAAACATAATGAACAGAGCGGTGGTTACATCAGTCGCAATTGTAATAAAATAACTGTAATCTGTAACTGTGATGTCAGAACAATTATTTTTATTTCTCAGAGGACATAAATTATTCACGCTTGTATTTTTAAGATTGTTGTGTGACAGACCTAGACCTTCGTAAATAGCGTTGTGTAATATGTGTATCCAAGTTCTTGTGTTTTGTATGACCTTTGCCTAATCTTATACCTGTAATCTACAAGATATAAGATTCATGTTTAAGTTTGTCATTCAAGCAACATGGTCATCATTACATTAAAATAGGTCTTACGTATTATAATCAGCACTTCTTGTACCTAGTTGTTAAAAGCGTTGGCGATAATATGAAACCCTGCTAGATGCCTTTTTCGAAAACTTGAAACTATGGTGTTGTTTACGTACCTAGATTGCTTTTCAACAACAATCTGAAGTTTTCCTAAAATACTGACCTGATGATTTTAACAAATCTTTTGAAATTATAAGTTGTTCAATTTCAAGGACAACTACTAGACAAAAGGCTTTATAAATAGCTCCTTATACACTTTTCAAATAAAGAGTTTTGATAAAGACCATTTATTAGATTGGGTAGGTACAATGTTATATTATGCAAAGAATCCTTGAATTTCAACACATCTCTATTTGTGAATGGAATTTTAACTGAGGTCCATGTGACGAAAGTGTGACAATATTTTAGTATTAAGAAATGGGTAGGCGTTGTTGATTTAATATTTAAATTTATTTTTATTTTACTAATAAAAACAATAGAACTTTACGCATTTTCAATCAATCTCGTAAACGGAGAAAAGTGTGGTACAAGTTGGTAGATAAGTACAGTCAACCACACCGAGTATATGTTAGTAACGTTTTTAAATGTTAAAATTAGTACCTAAGTATATCTCAATCAAAAGCAGTGCTTCATTCAGTTGTCAAACCCATGCAATTTTTAGTTGTGTAAGATCCATTTTCTTTTTTCTGATACGGATTTAACAGCCGTCAAAATGGGGTTTCAAAAGTGTCCAGACTGTACAACAGCTTGATTTGATAGCGATTGGCCGTAGCACCACAAAGTAAGTATTGGCTGTAGCACGGAGGTGTTTCGATGTGATCGAGTTAGCTGGCTTGCGCAAGCGCTGGTGTCGAGACGAAGGCAGGCTAACTACATACGCATCTTTCGAAATTAGTGTCAAACCTTTTAATTGTTTGATTTGTTTACAAAAATCCAAGACAAATTAAGAATTTATGCACTCGCTTTACTTAAGATACGAGTGTGAAGATAAAAGCTGTGGTCATCTGTTATTGGTAGTTAACAGATGACTCATCATCGAAAAAAACACAATTTGTTACGAAATTGCTTTTATTTATTGTAATCCATATCACACAGTCAAACAGAATTACGATAACTAATATGAGATCTAAAGTCTAATAGTTAGGTAGGTACCTAACTTTCTTAACTAATATAGTCCGCGCGCGATCTGATGGCAGTCGAAAGCTAAGAAAATATAATGTGGCTGGCATAAGATCGCACGCGGATAGTAGGGGAGACCGAGGGGAATTGGATCAGAGGGGTGTTGGATCAGCTTTGTTTTCTCGAAAAGTAGAACCGTTAGCGAGCAGACTACAATGCAAGTGTGCCTATTTCTGATCCTTGTTGACCCCTTAGTTAACGTCCCTGACCAATCGCGCGCCATTTTGTTTTTATTGGATCATCGTCAAAAAAATCGACAAAAGTAAGTTTTCTGCTGTTTTTTGACAGTCTAATATTTTGGAGGTGCTTTTATATTTTCATTTAAGATTGATACGAAATGAAACCTTACAAATTAAGGATTCAAATGGTACCACTGGTACGTCTTGGTTCTCTGTGGTTTTATCTCAGTTTAATATTTTTTTCAAACTGGCACGATTTTTCGTACCGAGGGCTGTTGGATCAGGCCGATCCAACACACCTCGGTAAAATTTTGTATGGTTAATTGAATATAAGTACACGAACACTATGCGTGCTGTGCCGGCCGGGTGGACTCGGACTCGGACTCGGACTCGGACTCGGACTCGGACTAGGACTCGGACTCGGACTAGGACTCTCCGACTTTCACTTGCACTTTCGTTTTCATTTTCACTATCATTTTTACCAAATTTCACTTCAGGTTGTAATGTAACCGAACATTTTGATGATCATCAGTGAGTGAGTGAGTGTGTCAGTGAGTAAAGAAATCGGTGTTTTTTTAGATATCCATAAATTCAGAAGTATTAAAGCTATGTAATTAAGAAATGTTTAATAAGGTTACTATCTACAAGATATCCTGAGGATTTGGTATATCGATCTGGTATATCGAAAACTAAAGTTATGAGAGTGCAAAAAAGACCAAGCACTTCGAGGAAAGGTAGTTAATGCCCTCGCGCTTTGCTTGGCTCGACTTGGAGGGGGCACTACCGTGCCCCTAGATAATTCTTCACACTTAATTATTTGGCAAAGACGAATGCCCATTTGTGGTCTAAGATTTTCCATTGCCTCAAGATGATACTAATATTAAAATTATTTTTACATTTGATCTTTGCTGTTTGCTACATGAAAGTATTGAAAGAACGGGGAATATCATTTTATTTATTAATAAATCTTGTATTGATTGGTCATGAAACTAGGAAATCAACCTAACACGAGCTAGAAAGTACAAGGAGTTTTAAATCAGTAATATTCTAATTTGATTCTAATGCACCTACTTGAACAGATTATTTTTAGAAGATTTTTGATTACAATTTGACAGAGTTTGACACAAAAATGATAGGAAACGTGAATTTGATCTTTGTGATTGACGTTTTAGAGGTTTTGTTTTTGAACCTACTGAAAATTATTTCACGAGTCTTTCTCAGTCATTATTATCAAATTGATTTGATTAAAAATAAAAATACAAAATGGCCAATGTGGCCTTACCAAATACATTCGATTGGCGGAATCGATGCATCCATTGCGCCTACCGCATACCGCCAAATCAGAATCCAAACATTATCGGTGCTGTAACGACACCAGCAATGGTGAACCTCTTGCGTTCATGGATATTTCCAACACAGGTATTTAATTATGTTGAAACAGCGAGAACTATTATAATAGAGATCAAATCAAGGAATGCGGAGAATCGTTCCTGTGAATACAACAACATGCGCTGCGCTCGCCAATCCGCCTGTCAAGCATGGTTTCGCGAGTTTAGCAAAAGTACTAGACTGTTTTGGCTGTGGAAGTTGATGTATGGCTATGGGAACTCTATTTGCCGACTGGTGCCGTCTTCCATAGTAACAGCCCATTTCTACCCGAGAGGGTGTCGTAAAGGCGAGTAAGAGATGGATCCAGGAATGGGCAGCAGCATTATCTGTGAATATGTACAACATCTAGCACTGCGCTCGTCAATCCGGCCGCCAAGCGAGGTAAGTATGGGAAAATCCCTTATTGGGGGAGGTCCATGTCGTTGCTTTAATAGTAGTATAATATGGGAGCGTTATTTTTAATATAATTCAATCGCCCTTTATACCCATACCTACCTTTATATTTATACCTAATAATACCTACTTACTACCTGCTTACTAGCAATCATGGGCTGCTAGGCATGCCGCATCAACGAGTCACCGGCATGGCTTATATTAGACTATTTGTTGCTTTAAGTTCTGGTGATTTCCGAACTCTTTGCCCGCAAGTAGAAGCATATCCGCCAGCAGCACGACAGACAGCTTATCTGATGGATCTCTCTGATTTCATGACCGATCTTAAACTATCTTTATTTTTCCTTCCTATTTACATAGGTATCTAATGTAAATACATTGTTATATGATAAAAATGTGATGTACTAACTTATAATATGTTTTTTGAGCTAATAATTTAAATCTCTTCTTATTGCAGCTATCTCTAGGTTGCACCATATGCGACGAGTGTTTAACACTACTGCAGAATCTGCCTGCATTGCCTGCTTTTGGCCACAGGAGTGTGTGCTTACCATGCGGAGATTCTATTTTGCGAGCAAGAACATATCCTGTACCAGCAGATGGTCCAAGAAGGACCCACTTACAGCAACTGGTACCAGTTCACCTAGTAAGTATTTATATTGTGATATGACACTCAAATTCTATCTATAATCTAACCGTTGCGTGGTTTAGAAGGAGTCAGTGGTGTCCATAAAAAGCGACCTCATTTAATATCTTCTGTCTTTTGTCTGGTCGGACACCGAATCAACAAACACTGCATGTATCTTAGTATCGAAAGTTTTCAAACAGCTTGATAGTATACGTCCGTTAGGTGGCCTTGTGCGGCAGCTTGGTCTAGGTATGTAAAATAAACGGTCCAATCACTCATTGCACTTTCGTCAGTTTTTTTTTTGTAAAATTGTACTCTGGGCCAGTATGTAAGTAAGTAGATCACAGAGGCAGTCGATAACTTCCGATCAAATATAACATTAGTCGGACTACACACACGAAACCCTCGATTCGAATCCCTTAGTCGCCTCTTAGAGTTCTTTTGCAAAAGTGTTTTTTCCGGCGATTTTCTTAACCAAGCGTGATCACGAGAATTTAGGTAGCAGCTTGCTGCGTGCACACAGCGATATCACCGCGATACTGCCGTGTGAATTAATTGTCATGATCAGTCAAACAATTTATTTATTTATTCATTTTAGGACTCAAGAATGGAACGTGTATGCAGCTCTTGCTCTAGAGCCGCAAGAAGGCACCATCAACAGGATTTAATGCTCGCATCAGGGCCTACAAGGTGTCTGAGCCTTCAGGGTGTCCGACGCTACCCCGCACTCTCCAGGGCAATCGAGCCTCACAGATGTTTGATGCCTCCAGGGTGTGCGATTATTGCCTTTACGCTCTATCTAGAGCTACATCACTGTAGGGCGTCCCTCCAGTGCGTCCGCGCCTTCAGGATACCTGATGCTACACCCCACCCTCTAGGGTGTTCGAGCCTCCAGGGTGTCCGATGTCTCCAGGATGTCCGACGTTACCCTATACCCTCTAGAGCTCCGTGACTATAGCCTTAATCATTTTTAACTAAGCCAAACCAGTTTATCCTGAAGCGTATATTATTAATTTTAGGCTCATCTAGTTCTGCCTAGGATTAACTAGTTTCTTCTATCGGCCATCGGACGGACCGGTTTAGCCTAGTCTATACCGGTTTATCCAATCGCATGTAGGATAAACTACTTTGGCCTAAAATCGGGTTTGGCCGGTAACATATATAGGTCTGTAGATACTTCGCTTTTCGTTTTTTGTAATTTTGTGTACCTGCAGTGTACCTTAGTACATAAAAATCATCGTACCAGTAAAAAACGTGTACATTATTACAACATATTGATGATTATTTTATATTTTTTTGTACAGGTACGCTGTAGGTACACAATATTACAAAAAACGAAAAGTGAAATAAGTATCTACAAACCGAAATAAAATGAACACCCGCCATCCTAACGTTAGAATGGCGGGTGTGCATATTTCATCAATTAACTTTTTATTAAAAGAGGCACACTGAATTTCATTGCAAGTCCACTAAGGTACTCGTACACTGTAGGTACACAAAATTACAAGAAACGAAAGTGAAATAAGTATCTACAGACCAAAATAAAAATGAATACCTGCCATCCTAACGTTAGAATGGTACCACAACCATGCAGAAAGTAGCTCAATCCTATCATGAACACTCGTGGACATCGTGGTCCTGACGCACACCCTTCTAGGTACCTATACCTATACAATGGTGGATAGTACTTCTATTTTATCCGATAAAAAAGTAGTTAGGTACTTTTGACTCTATTATTGCATAATATTGTCATAGAATGATAATAGAATGGAGTATACCAGCTATTGCTTTATTTATTAATTATCTAGGTGTAAGGAAAATAGCATAAGTAATCTAAGAAACCTTAATTGAATGATAATTTTAATTAAAAATATCTTTTGCACTACTTGCTGAACTTATTTATTATCCACCTCTTTCGATATACCTAAATCATACTTACTTAAAATCACACCTCTTTCCGGAAGGGTAGGCAAAGACTACATGCTTCCACTTGCTGATACACCTCTTTCGCTTCCTCAACATTCATGAACCTTTACATACCTACTCGTCGGTTTAGGGTACTTACTCTTGACCTGACCTTTCCTGACATCCCCAATTTGATCCAGGTTCACGTAGGTCTTCTTTTGATTAGGATTGGCAAGCGCATTGCAAGGTGTTGTATTAACAGAGAACGCTGCTGCTTATTCCCTGGATTCATCCCTTAGTCGGTTTTTACGACACCCACGGGTAGATATGGTATGATGCTATTCTAAGCTGGCAGCACACAGCCTAAATGGTATTATTCATGTGTTAAATGACCTACAGGCACGGTGTGGTCTGGCCAAACTTCAGTAAGATACTCTGCTGTGAGCTGATTCCACAGAGCACCAAAATGTCATTAAGGATTCATTTATCTAAGGCTGTTTCTAAGGAAATGTAACAAAACTTACTCTCAGGTATTAAATACCATACAAAATACTCGTATTATCGGTATTATCAATCAGTAACGTGGGATCACCATCACGATTACCTACATGTTGATCTTTAGATGTCAAAGTAATGACTAATGAGTCAAAAAGTGAGATTTGAAATATTGTGTTTTTTTAGGTTATGTATTATTTTTATAAATAACTTTGAACTTCGGGTTTTAAAAGAAAAATAAAAACTAGAGGTAAATAAATGGTTGCTAATAAACCGTTTAGAACCACTTTGGCTTTGAGGCAATTTAGACGGTAGTCCTTTGTCACATGGGCAATCTTCTTTTTAGTAAATACACTTCAATTATCAAGTAAGCCTTTATTGAAATGACATTAACATAAAATGATCCAACACCCCTCTGTACCTGATCCATCACCCCTCGGTATGAGGAGTGTTGGATCAAAATGACTTGCTCGACTAAAGTTGAGTCTTTATTAAATTGTATATAGTTATATTTATAACATGTATATCATTTGAAAGCTAATAAAATTTGCTATCGATTGGTGTAAACAAAAACGATTTAACTTTACAGAATTTTGTGTTACGAAGAAAAATGTTAAAAATGATCCGACACCCCTCGGTCTCCCTTACTATGCGTATGCGTACGGCCGGGGTCAAAAGAGCATACTAAGCCGCCTCAAACGGTTCAAAATATCGCTTGCTTGCTCGCTGCATAGACAACAAAATAAATAATTTACTCTTGTAATGTAGTTGAAGAGATATTTCGATAATGTTATTAAAGCATAAGTTGAACCCACATTTTGAAACCTTAATGGTTCGTAATTTATGTAGGTACTCTTCGTAAAAATATGTGCTTAACATGTCTTTAAAGTTATTCTTGCTTTTCCTTTTTGGATTTTTTCTTTGACTTCCCTTGATTCTCTTTTGGATCATTTTCTTTCTCACTACTGCGTGAAGTTCCAGGTACTTCGTCATCCTGTATTAAAATCCCTTTTTTATAAACATTCTCAGCTTGTTGATAATTTTGAGCGGAAGGTATTGGTTCAGTATCTTCATTGACAAAAGGTGATAACAAACTTGCGATCCTAGCTTGATAATCACTACTTGTCTTTTTTTCTTTATCGGGCATAGATGTTTCACCACCGTCGGGTGTTTTAGTTTCTACAGTATCTTCAATATTTTCATTAACAATAGGTGATAAAAATTTTACGATCCTAGCTTGATAATCACTACCTGTCTTTCCTTCTTTATCGGGCGTAGGTATTTTCCCACCGTCGGGTGTTTTAGTTTCTCCAATAGAAATCCTTTTAAATTCGGACTCATTTTGCGGAACGATCGTTATTGTTGATGCATTTTGTGATTTCCTCCATTCTAGGCCTTCAGGAGCTTCTTTTAGTGTCTGTAATTGTATTTCAGAATGCGCCGGCTTCACACCATGCGAGAAAATCTTACCAACTTCTGTATCTTCCTCTTTATTCAAGTTTTCATGGTCTGCTTTAAACAAATCAGGAGAAGACTCGGCGATTGCTCGAGCCCACTCATCAAAAGTTTCAGGCGCTTTTAATATATCTACCTCATCTGCAGAACTTGACGGTGACAATATTTGTACCCTATGCGCTGTTGTTCTTTTATCACCATAAGTTGGTTCACCCTTATGCTTCGTATAATCTGATTTCTGCGAAGAATTTGAACTTGAAGATCGCGATGATGATATTTTCACTCTACTCGGGGTTGCTTTCTGGCCTTCTACTGTTTGTACACTTTTGTTCTTTAAGCTAGATTTTTTTTGAGCTGCTTTGAGGGTTGATGAACTTTTTGGAGATCTAGAGCCAGGTCTCATTGTTAGGGTAGAAGATCTTATGAGTTCAAAATTTTCCATTGTCATTTCATTCTCCAAATGTCGTCTAAAATCCTTTGCCAACTGTTCAGCTTCCCGGAGACCAATAAGTGTTACATCTGAATCTCCACTGCTAGAGCTTACCATAAATTTTTGTTTTCCTGGCTGTCGCAGAATAGTATAACTTTCAGTTTTAGACATTGGAACGTGATCCAACTTTTGAGTTTTTTTGTCTGCTTCTATCGAGTCAACTATATCGTTTATTAAATCAACTATAAATCTATGTTCTTTCCAAACCTTTGATTTAGTCGTTCTTATAGTAAGTTTACGCATTTCATCTGGAACTAGTGACTGTTCAGAGCTATAAGGAGTGAACTTAGAAAAAAAATGGACAGTGTCATCGTTTGAACGGGATATCTCATTATCGTCTTTTTGAGATTCAGTTCCGAATCCTTTGTTAACGAATCGCACTTTCACTGAAGTGTTCGATGTCTTGTTTAGAAACTCATCTGTTCTGATGTGTTTTTCATGTCGTTCCTGAGAAAGTAACCGATTGTCATTTTTCGTAGGGCTTTGTTAACAAAATCATGGTAGCCGAAGAGGCACAAATTATGGTTTTGCTGTTCAATAATTTACAACAAATCCTTAAAATAATATCGCTTATCCTTTCAAAGGTAAAAAATAGTTTTATTCTAGTTTATTAGTGCTACTGCGTTTATTAGCTCCTGAGTTTAAAAGACCTACTTTGGCTGCTGCAATGCAAGTCTACAAATATTTGATTACCAAAGTACTCACCAGCATCTTCTCGATGTTCCCTTGTAGGTCGACCCTGACCCTGACGAGGCGGAAGTCCACCACCAGAATGATGCGCAGCATGACGGTGATGGCGGAGGCGAGCCAGCACAGTGAGTGCAGCCACGCAGAAATGATGGCCAGCTTGATGGCGGGGTATACGCCGCGGATGCGTCGGTCGTAGGCCAACGTCACCACGTTTATTGTGTCTGAGCACCTAGAGAACATAATGCTTTGTCAACAAAATTAAAATAGGAACTGGTACAAGGCAAGATAGTACAAGGTGTGCAGCCACGCAGAAATGATGGCTAGCTTGATAGCTGGGTACACGCCGCTCGTAGGCCAACGTCACCACGTTTATTGTGTCCGAGCACCTAGAGAACATAATTCTTAGCTAACAAAACTACTATAGGAACTAGTATAAGGCAAGCCAGCACAAGGAGTGCAGCCACGCAGAAATGATGACCAGTTTGATAGCCGGGTGCACGCCAGTCGTAGGCCAACGTCACCACGTTTATTGTGTCCGAGCACCTAGAGAACATAATGCTTAGTCAACAAAATTAAAATAGGAACTAGTACAAGGCAAGACCAGCTGGTGGACCGAGCTCGCTCGGTTCTTGTTTCTTATGCGTTAGTTTCAAAACAACTTACAAACACATTTACACTGTCTTACTCACCAATAGATGTCGCTTTTAGTTTTAAACGAATGTACAAAAACAGTAAGTAGCAACGATTTTTGGAAAATGAAATCTATCTAGATCGATTTATCGCTCCCGAAAACCCCTATTTACGAAATTTTGTGAAAATCGTTGGAGCCGTTTCCGAGATCCAGAAAATATATATATATATATATATACAATTCTTGCTCGTTTAAAGGTATAAGCTAGCACAAGGAGTGCAGCCACGCAGAAATGATGACCAGCTTGATGGCTGGGTATACGCCGCGGATGCGACGGTCGTAGGCCAACGTCACCACGTTTATTGTGTCCGAGCACCTAGACGACATAATGCTTAGTCAAAAAAATTACAACAGGAACTAGTATAAGGCAAGATAGCAAAGGAGTGCAGCCACGCAGAAATGGTGGCCAGCTTAATAGGGTACATGCCGCGCGCAGGCCAACGTTGCCACGTTTATTGTGTCCGAGCACCTAGAGGACATAATGCTTAGCCAACAAAACTACTATAGGGACGAGTACAAGGCAAGCCAGCACAAGGAGTGCAGCCACGCAGAAATGATGGCCAGCTTGATGGCGGGGTACACGCCGCGGATGCGACGGTCGTAGGCCAACGTCACCACGTTTATTGTGTCCGAGCACCTAGAGAACATAATGCTTTGTCAACAAAATTACTATAGGAACTAGTATAAGACAAGATAGCAAAGGAGTGCAGCCACGCAGAAATGATGACCAGTTTAATAGCCGGGTGCACGCCGTTCATAGGCCAACGTCACCATGTTTATTGTGTCCGAGCACCTAGAGAACATAATGCTTAGTCAACAAAATAAAAATAGGAACTAGTACAAAGCAAGCTAGCACAAGAAGTGGAGCCACGCAGAAATGATGGCCAGCTTGATGGCTGGGTATACACCGCGGATGCGACGGTCGTAGGCCAACGTCACCACGTTTATTGTGTCCGAGCACCTAGAGAACATAATACTTAGCAAACAAAACTACTATAAGAACTAGTATAAGGCAACATAGCAAAGGAGTGCAGCCACGCAGAAATGATGGCCAGCTTGATAGCCGGGTACAAGCCGTTCGTAGGCCAACGTCACCACGTTTATTGTGTACGAGCACCTAGACAATATAATGCAGCTTTCCTCAAGGAACATAGGTCGAAACATGAAAAATAAAAAATTGGACCTCCTATAGTAACTCAAATCAGCTGATCGGCAATTTTGTATGGGAGGTCAAAATATTTTTTTCATATTTCGACCTATGTTTCTTTTATGACCAGCCGGTTCTGAGTTTTTGCTATCGGTCACTAGTAAAATTTCACCTTATATAGGAACTAGTATAAGGCAAGATATCAAAGGAGTGATGATGTGATGGCTAGCTTCGTAGCTGGGTACACGCTGCTCGTAGGCCAACGTCACTACGTTTATTGTGTCCGAGCACCTAGAGGACATAATGCTTAGTCAACAAAATTACAACAGGAACTAGTATAAGGAAAGATAGCAAAGGAGTGCAGTCACGCAGAAATGATGACCAGCTTGATAGCCGGGTGCACGCCGCTCGTAGGCCAACGTCACCACGTTTATTGTGTCTGAGCACCAAGAAGACATAATGCTTAGCCAACAAAACTACTATAGGGACGAGTACAAGGCAAGCTAGCACAAGGAGTGCAGCCACGCAGATATGATGGCTAGCTTGATAGGCGGGTACACGCCGTTCGTAGGCCAACGTCACTACGTTTATTGTGTCCGAGCACCTAGAGGACATAATGCTTAGTCAACAAAACTACTATAGGTACTAGTACAAGGCAAGATAGCAAAGGAGTGGAGCCACGCAGAAATGATGACCAGTTTGATAGCCGGGTACACGCCGTTCGTAGGCCGACGTCACCACGTTTATTGTGTCCGAGCACCTAGAGAACATAATGCTTCGTCAACAAAGTACAACAGGAACTAGTTAAAGGCAAGCCAGCACAAGGAGTGCAGCCACGCAGAAACGATAGCCAGCTTGATAGCGCGGATGCGCCGCTCGTCGCCACGTTTATTGTGTCCGAGCACATAATGCTTAGTTGATCAAACTAAGTACTATAGGAACTTGTACACGGCAAACTAGCACCAGGAGTGCAGACACGCAGAAATTATGGCCAACTTGATGGCCGGGTTTACGCCGCGGAAGCGCCGGTCGTAAGCCAACGTTACCACGTTTATTGTGTCCGAACACCTAGAGGAAACAGGACAACAAAATTTCAAACTATTGATCAATAAATCTTCAGAACAACACTGATTCGACGCAGGCAAATTTTGAAATAAATAAAGAAATTAATTAACAATACAGGGTGTAACCCTTAGAATACTGAAAGGATGCATTCAGACCATGAAACTGAACAACTTCCCATAGAAATAAATTTCAGAAACCGTAAAAAAAATAACTTCCCATAGTAAATGCAATCAGTTGATCGTGATTTTGTACGGGAAGTCGATTTTTTTTCTGTTGGGGGCACCCCATCAGTATTCGGAGACCTGTCCCTTACATCCCGTATATGTTTTTAGACTTTCGTGGTTGCTTACAACACTCACATTATTGTTTAGCGGGATTATTACCGCGGTAAGCTTTTTGTTTACCTCGATATTTTACTCCTGACCATACCTAGAGCGTGCAATCGCTCCGAAATATCGAGGTAAACAAAAATCTTACCGCGGGAATAATCCCGTTCATAACAATAATACCTGAATAAAGGTTTTCCTGAGAAAAAAGTTTAGGCAAAGTTACAGCAAAACTGTACAATATCACAGTAGGTAGAGTCATTTAGCGCCTGCGAGTTTCATGAAGCAAACTTATGTGATTGATTACGCTTGAAAATTTTTTTTTTGTAATAAGAGGTAGAGTCCGGGCCGCGATATAATTTTACAATAAAAAAAAGTAGATATTCTACAGTAGAGTTTTGTGGAGTGTAGATCCACGCGATGAAAGATACTTAGGCATCGCTTGGTTGGACGAAAGCGCCTTGCCTGCCAGGATCTGTACTCCTAACGTGGCGTGGACTTTATTTGCTATGCTTCAGGAATCACCTAAAATTTCAAAATATTCTTCTTCTTACATATTCCTCAAAACGGGTCTAGACCTAGAGGTAGACCCCGAAAACGATGGCGCGACGATCTTGATACATATTCAAAGGAGTGGACGACGTTGGATCTAGATCGCGATAAATGGAAGACCGAGGGGGAGGCCTTTGCCCAGCAGTGGGATCATTCAGGCTTATTATAATATAGAATATTCTTCTTACGTGTTCGTTCCAGTTAGTTCGCCAAGCTTGTCACACAGCTCGTTCAGGCCGGACTGCGTCTCGACCGAGGTGTATATGCTCACACACGCCATAGCCAACGAAAATATGAACACGGTCGGCAGAATGCGCCATGGCCTTTGCAAACTGCAAAAAAAAAAGCACTAAAATATGATAATATCCTGCTCAGGTTTCATGGGATGTTCGGGCATCCGTGTCCCGGCTATAATCAAATAGATACTCGTATTTCGATTTCATCAAACGAGTCAAATATTACGTAGTAAAGTCTCCGACTCTTGGAAGAACGCCTAAGGAACATGGTCGTCCAGATGAGTCCGCAATTTCCGGACCACAGAGGGACGTGAGTATCATACACTTTTTCTTACCAGTGCGTCGATGCGAAGTCTACGCTTTTAAAGACTTAAAGACGCTTACCCAGTAAGTGTTTGACTCCCGGAAGAACACATAAGGAACATGGTGGTCCAGATGAGTCCGCATATCCCGGACCACAGCGGGACGTACGTCGGTAAATAGCAGACGCTTTTCTCCACCCAACGTGTTGATACGAAGTCCACAGGCAATGCTATAACAGGTAAGTAAACTAAGATTCTAGATTAGGCAAAATCCTGAAGATTATGCCACAAAACTACTCACTAGAAGGCCTCAGCAGTTATCAGACATGATTATGTAAAAACCGCAGCTAATCATTGACAAAAATCAAAACAGGATCACCAAGAGGTGGTCAGACATGTACGCAGAATCAATCATATTGTTTACTAGCTGCCCGTCAGCGGTTTCACCCGCTGCAACCCATCTTTTACCCCTTTAGGGGTTAAAAATCGAGAATCCCTGAAACACGTATTTAATTATTTTAGCTCTTTGATCTAATCACAAATTTTGAAACAGATCGCATTTAAAAATAATGATTTTTCATACAAACTTTTAACCCCTTTTTACCCCTTTGGGGGTTAAAATTTGGGGTAATGAATATTTAAAAACCTGCCCCTTAACTTACTCTATATAAAAAAAAACCGCATCACAATCCGTTGAGGGGTTTTAAAGATATAAGGAAAAATACATACAGACACAGGAAGGGACTTTACTTTATACTATGTATTGATGATTGTCGCAGTGTGGTTCATTCTTCTTCACATCTTTGAGAGAGATTAGTTTTGGGTACAGTACAGCACGCACTTGTCGTACCTATGCGTATCTACTGATGCATCAAGTTACAATGGTAGGTAGCACAGCAAAAAATGGCTTCGCTCTCATCTATATACTGTGTAGGTAGGTACCAACCTTCTACACCATGGGGCATGTAATCGTATATCAGTTTATTGTCTCCGTGTAGTTTATTCTTCTTCATATCTCTGAGGGAGAGGAGTTTTGGAAAGAGCACGCACTTGTTGTCGAACATGTACATCAGCAAGTGGTGGCAGAACGTGCAGAAAGAGCCGAAGACGAACGCCATGAAGAATAAGAGCAGCTGGACACCTGTTGTTGACAGTTTCGTTTTAGCATTTAAGTAATGTGGCGTAGAGGTAGTGCGACTGACGGTGGCGCAGAAAGTCGGGGTTCGATTCTTGGTGGGTCAAATTACCTGATTGTCCGAAAAGATAGATGATTCCGTGCTTCGGAGGGCACGATAAGCCGCCTCGGTCCCGGTGTCTATGATGATTACTTAGACGGCGGTCGTTACACAGCCATTTCAGAGGCCTAAGCCGCTATTTGTAGTAGGCAGTTGTAAATCTCTGACATCAGGGTTTATCCAATTGTTGGATGACTCGATGTCACACACGAAGAGAGAGAGATAGAGACTAAGAATTAATATTATTATAAATGGCGGTTGCTTAACCGACAAGAGTTCTCTTAAATTAAGAAGAAGAAATGCTGGTGTGGTGTGATATATTTTCTTGTATCAGTGATGAGGTATGTTTATTACTGGTGGGGTTGCTCTGACTCTAGACAGGATCGAAATGAGTAGGTATCTGTGATCGAAATAGACCAGAAGCTAGAGTACGTAGAGCACAGCCGATTATGAAACGAACTTTTGCAAGTGCCCATAAGGCAGATTTCCAATGGTGCAAGCTGTTGGAACAGTTTTGGATGATATAGTTATCAAATCACAAGTCAGATACAGCCGACGATTTTGCTTAAATGGGAAATCCAGGAGATGCATACATGACATCGCTGTGAAGGCGACTTGCTAGGAGGTAGAACAGTGGGAAAGCATAGTGGATTTTATGGGTACATAAAGTAGTATGGAGAACCATACTAGAGTAAGCGCGTGGAATATTGAATGGTAAAAATAAATAGACGAGAATAAACAGAGATAAACTATAATATCGAGCACAACATTGACAGAACTTTTTCCGTGTCACAATACAAGTGATGTGTATCACTTTTGTTTTACCTGTCATGTCATATCTGACACTGACTACCTATGGCTATGGGCATTACCTACTGACAGGAGCATAAACCTCCTTCAACACCCCCACTTAATCCCATAACCGTAGTACAGGATATCAGCTTTGGGCGGCTAAGCCCTTTCGTGAGCATATCAGCTGGCATAGCACTTGTGTCCAAATATTTTATACAAATAACATTGTTTTGGGCCAGCTCTCTCACAAAGTGATACTTAATGTTAATATGCTTGGACCTCTTCCCGATCGATTGACTGTAAACTAACTTACTAGCGCTTTGGCTATCACTATGAATGGTTACAGTAACCTTTTCGTTAGTCAGTTCGGTAAGGAGTCCTTGCACACTCAGTACTTCTTTAGCAGCTTCACAAATGGCAACATATTCCGCTTCCATTGTGCTTAAAGCTACTGACCGCTGCTTTCGAGCTTGCCACGAAATGGCAGCACCGGCAAGGACGAGCGCATATCCCGTAAAGGAGTGCCCATCCGAATTTCCCCCCCAGTCGGCATCGGCGTAGGCTATTAGGGGCTTCCCCGTCCTCCGATACCGAAGGGTGTAATCGGCAGTACCCTTGAGGTACCGTAGAACCCTTTTAACGGCCGCTAAATGCACGCTCCCATTGCATACATTAAACTGACTTAGGTACGATACTGCATACGCAATGTCAGGCCTCGTGTAGCACGCCAGGTACATTAAGGACCCGATCATTTCCTGGTATAACGTGCTATTCACAGGCTTCTCGCTCTTTTCTAACTTCAGATTGCACTCCATTGGCGTTTTAGCCGAGTTGCAGTCTTGCATTCCAAATTTCTCCAACAGTTTCTCAACATAATTTTGTTGGCTCAGGTATATTTCGCCTTTCTGCCTGTCTCTTGAAATGCGCACACCGAGGCAATCCCGCGCTTCTCCCAGGTCTTTAATGCGAAACCTTTTGGTAATATCTTTTATAAGTGCCTGTGCATCCTGGACTTTTTCCGCAAAGATGTAGAAGTCGTCCACGTATAGCGCTATAGCTATGAAGCGATTTGCGTTCTTGTTTAGATACACGCACTGGTCATATGATGAGGACGTGTACCCAATGTCCTGTAGATGTTTATGTATTTTTTCATTCCAACATCTAGGGCTTTGTTTTAATCCATAAAGGGATTTCACTAGCTTGCACACCTTCCTCTCATGTCCTTTTTGTATAAAACACTCGGGTTGTTCCATATATATGTCTTCTTTGAGGTCACCGTTCAAAAAGGCTGTAGTGACATCAATATGTCTTATTTCTAGGCCTTTTTCTGCTGCAAGGGCTATGAGGGTGCGGATCGATGACATTTTGACGACTGGCGCAAAGGTTTCAAAGTAATCTTGGCCGTACACTTGAGAGTAGCCTTTCGCCACTAGTCGTGCCTTATAGCGTTGCACCTTGCCATCCGCTCCTCTTTTAAGCTTGAAGACCCACTTGCACTTGACAACATTCTTCTTGTCTGTGCGATCTTCATGTTCCCAGGTACCATTTTCCATTAAGGAATCGTACTCTTCCTGCATCGCGTTACGCCACAGATCCTTGTCGCCGCGAGACATAGCGTCCTTGACCGAAATGGGATCACCATCAGCGTCGGTACTCAAGGTCGCAAAGTTGTAGACCATGTCTTCGTCTATGCGAGGTCGTCTATTTCGCGAAGGATAACGTCTCGTTTCTGCAGGAACCGGAATATCGTCCACTGGTTCTGGTACTTCAGCTTCAATATCTGGAACTGTAGGGGGACCATTAGCTATATTTCCCTCTATATCGCTGTCCTCTTGCTCAACTTCAATTTCATCACGTACTGCTTCACGTTGTTCAACCGGTACTCCCGACTGGCAGGGTATTTGAACTGAAGCAGTGCTGTCACTCGGTCTAGGCATCAATGGAACTTCAATATCAGCTTGTGGAGCAGGATCATACGGTAAAGGAACTATGTCCGCTCTGGTTGTCCTATCCTGTCCTCCAACTGTCTGGTCACTACCAGGTGAATTAATCACTAGTGGCCTAACAGGAGAGACCGCAGGGATAGTTGACTCGTCGAACACTACGTCGCGAGCAACGACAACCTTCAGTGGTTTATTCACATCGACAAAGCGGTAGCCCTTCTGCGTTTCGCTGTATCCTATAAAGGTCATAGGGACCGATTTGGGATCCAGCTTCTTCCTTCCACTTTTAATCAGCACATGAGCCTTGCTTCCAAAGACCCGCAGGTTGGAAAGATCCACCTTTTCATTCGACCAAGCTTCCTCTGGCACTTTGTTTGTCAGGGCCATGGTCGGCGATCGGTTCTTCAGGTAAATAGCGCATAGCATAGCGTCACCCCAATGTCTCTTACTTAAGCCACTATCCTGCAACATGCACCTCGCTTTCTCAGTGATGGTGCGCACTGTCCGCTCAGCAATACCATTCTGCTGTGGGGTATGTGGTATAGTGGTTTGGTGATGTATGCCGCTATCTTGCAAGAACTTTTTGAATGGTTCGTTCATGTACTCTGTTCCATTGTCACTTCGAAGGCGCTTTATAGGCTTGCCAGTTTGCTTTTCAGCAAAAGCCTTAAAGAGCTTGAAGTTATCCAATACTTCTGTCTTCGATTTGATCAGGCAGCCAAATACTTTTCTTGAAAAGTCGTCAACGAAAATGATACAATATCGATTTCCGCCCCAAGTCTCCACCTCCATTGGGCCGATAAGGTCCGAATGGACCAGCTCCAAAACGTCCTTGGCTCGTTTATTCTTCCGCGTTGGGAATTTCTTTACTGCCTGCTTCCCTTGAAGACACGGCGCGCACGGGGTATTATTCACGCTTCCGAACTGCATCCCGCTGACTAAACCCTTGAGCTTCTTCATTTGCTCCATGGAAAGGTGCCCTAACCGACGATGCCACAATTCATATGCATCTGTAGCTGCCGATTCACCCGGAATAGCCAACGCCTTGGACCCTGATTCGACTAAGTATAACCCGTCCCTGCGCGTTGCCGACAAAATTGGTTTGCCCTTAACAATAACATTTTGTTTGAGAACAATACGACAGCATTTGTCGTCGAAAACTGCACAGCAGCCTTTATCGCACGCCTTACCTACGGATAAAAGGTTAGTTAAAAGGTCAGGAACATGTAACACTTCCTCGAGTTGAACATCGTGTTCAAGAAGCTTAACTGTACCTCTCCTATCAGAATCTACCTTATGGTTGTTGGCTGTGGTGATCGTCGTATGTTCTTCCTTAACATCGACCAATTGATCACCGGATGCGGTCATATGCGATGACGCACCAGAGTCAACAACCCAATTATCCTTGTTACAGACGTTAGATAGTAAGGAAAAACTAGTCGTAGCTATATTACCAGTATCACTCCTAGCATTAGCGTTCCTATTCCTACTATCACAAGCACCACTGTCTTTCTTAGTGAGCTGCTTCTTCAAAAGTTTGCACTGCCACTTCATATGTCCTGCTTTATTGCAGAAATGGCAGATCATTTTATTCTTACCACCACCACCACCACCGCTGCTGGAACTCCTGGACGCCGCAGCTAGAACTGAGTCTCCAGTCACGTTACCTGTGCGCGTCCTTTGCCCTTCCTTATATAGGGCAGAGATGACAAGTTCAGTCGTAAGCTTTTTGGCCGAATGTTCTAAGGCCATCACTAGCGGGTTGAAGTCTTCCGTCAATCCTGCAAGCACTACTACCGCGAGGAACTCGTCGTCCAGTCCAGATTTGATTGCCTGTAGGGCCTGGTTGGTAGATTGTACTTCCGTCACATAATTTTCAATGGAGTTACATCCTTCTAGCTTGAGGCCAAACAATTTCCGTAGAAGAGTGAGCCGGCGTAGCAGGCCGCTATCGGCATACGCCTTTTTCAATGCATCCCACGTCTCTTTTGCGGTTTTGGCCTGGCTGACAAGCGGAAATATGTTTTCCGAGATCATTAGACATATTTTCGACCTTGCTTTAGCATCACGCTTTTTGGTGGCTGCGTCTTCTAAATCATAGCCTTCCTCGGCTAAAACACAGTCCCACAGGTCGTTGTCGATGAGAAACATCTCCATCGCGAAGCTCCATGAGGCATAATTTGACTGCCCGCATAGCTTTGTTATGCTCGGAGTACTCTGCATATTTCTAATTATATTCACCAATTCACTAGGGACCTAATAACCTAAAGTAGTATGGAGAACCATACTAGAGTAAGCGCGTGGAATATTGAATGGTAAAAATAAATAGACGAGAATAAACAGAGATAAACTATAATATCGAGCACAACATTGACAGAACTTTTTCCGTGTCACAATACAAGTGATGTGTATCACTTTTGTTTTACCTGTCATGTCATATCTGACACTGACTACCTATGGCTATGGGCATTACCTACTGACAGGAGCATAAACCTCCTTCAACAGTACAATTACGTTAGTATTCTACAACGTGGACCGTTATATTTGAGCCTACTGACATAATGATATAGGCATTTAGGAGGAGTGATGATGACGTCTGGCTCCGTTGATGAAGGTTGCGATGTCCGTCACGTCGTCGCTGTTGATCACTTCGGGGTCACCAGTTTTGGAGGAGTGATGAGGCCAGTAGGCCGACTGGTCCCCTGGTCACAACACCCGACCAGGCGGGTAGATAGCTACCCTTTTCCCTCCTCCGTCGTCACTCGGCCTATTGGCCTCATCACTCCTCCTAAAGACTTCTAGTGGACTTATTGTGAGTGATATCAAATCACCCATGAATGGTAACGGTCTATTAAGTTGTAAACAAGTAAATAATAGGAAATATTCGAGTAGTACCTCTCCAAACTACACTCACTTCACTTTCGTCTTTCTCGATCAACCTTAATTCTTCGTATAATGTCACTGTTTCTATTTGTTTCTGCGAAGTGTCAGACATTTTAGAAAGATTATACCTATACTACTTGTTAAAACGTAACGGAGAGCTATAAACACAATTTAGTTCACTGAAAAAAAGGAAAATACGAATTCCGCATTTTGTAACAGCGGTAACAGCATCAATCTATGATGATTGACACAATGATTGTCATTCTGAGTTCTGACAGAAGGATAGACAAATTAAAAAATCACCTGTACTGCTCTATTAAGACGGTAGAGTGGTTGAAGTTCTTATATGAGTTCCTGTCGTAAGGTAAAGAGCAAAAAACATACACATTTCACTCGCCTTGCGAGGTAAGCAGAGCGTAAAGGACAGCAAAATGCAGTAATTTTAATCGCATCGTCTGAAAAGCATTTAAGGGTTTCTTAAAAATGCAGCACTTGGAAGCTCTATTTTATAATTTTCGCATGTGTAAGTTTGTCACACATTCTACAAAATCTATCCACCCTACACATAGGCATCTACCTAAAACATACATAACATTAAAATTCGAGTAAAAGAAAGTGTGATACTTTAAACCATTTCAACCAAGAGCTCGTATTTGAGTGAAGAGCTGGGGAAGAGTAGGTATACATTTTGTACAAGAGGAACAATTTGTTTTTAATTTTCCTTGAACATAGTACATTCATTGTACACGGTAAGAAAGAAACCGATTACTAACGAAGGTGTAGTTTCTCTCAAGACACATGAGTTTGTAATCGGCCTTTCTTCTGAGTGATAAAGGCATTACACCTGCAATGCAAGTGGCGACTCACTTTCGAGGAATACAGTGCACTAATACTAAGTATTAATCCTTGCCGCAAATTTGAAACGTGAACTTGGAACTAGGTATTTCTCACGTTTCTTCCTACGTGTTATAAAGCTATAGGTCGACTTCTTTGCAGGTGTAGTACCTACCTAAGACTTAAAAGTTGTTCCACATTTTTTCACACACTGTGTTATTTACTACTCATTGTTGGGGAACAGAATATGTTCGGGTAGTCAGAAGAAAACTTTGAATAGCTGTTTGCATACCAGGAATCTGCCGTAGCAAGAAAAGAATCTGCCGTAAGCGGAACGAGGGGTTAGGCTGTCTTATAACGGCAATACTACCGCCTATTTATGGCTTCAGTTTATTAAATTAGTGAAGTTTTCACAGTGTAGCCGTAACCTGAGAAATTCGATCACGCATTGTACAACGCTGACTGGCGCAGTGTCGTCATTTGCACAAAATAGAGAGTTTACAGAAGGTTCACTCGACCCCGGGCCGGAACGGGACGGAAAATGAGTTGCTCGAAGACTCGACCCTATTCAAGATTTTTCCGATTGTCATTTGTTACATCACCAGGATTGCTACTGTTAACAATCTCAAAGTATAAGAATATCAAAACAGTAAAATCACAAAAACGTCATATGATTCTCAGTCTGAGTCAATTTTAATCCAAGAAATATGACGACGTTCGTGACAACGAACTTCTTACTTAACTTGACTTCCCCTGAGATTCCGGTTAATTCCAGATAAAGTCAGTAAGCGTCAAAATCGTCACTAGTACTGAGTGAGCCATCTGTATAGGCGCCTCGCCTATTATTCCCTAATTTGTGTCATTCGTATCTATTTACGTTCTCGATATCGATACTTTAAACATTCACTGTGTATCAACAACATAACATTACTTTTTTGCATTTTTATTGTACTGTACCTTAATAGATACTGGCAGGTACCTTAACCTCAATGTGTCATACTATACTTCGTTATTAGGGTAAAAATAAATGATTGAAATGAATCGGTATTAGGTATATTTTGGTATTGAAAATCATCATAAACAACTTATCTATCTACTTGCTGATATCGAAACCTAACGATGTCACCTATTACCTACCTTCTAAGTGAATTGTCCGGAATAAGGTGTTACGGTACGAGTACGTACGGTAAACAAGTAAGTAGTGTAAAGATGCAGAAAATTCAGTAAATAAATAAACATAAAAATTACAGTTTTCAAAGTTAAGGTACCATTTTATCGATAACTACGTTTGCCTTGTTAGATAAGACTTAGTAACAGTCTGTCTACTTTGATGTTTATAGACTTGCAGTGTTTTGTACGCGCCTCAGAGCAAAGTAATGTAGCAAACGGATTCCTAAGCAAAATAAAACCATCAAAAATACATATCGTAAAAAGATTCAAAATAGAGAAAAACATCGTAGTCAATTAGATTTGGCACACTGTAACTATTACCTATTTACTACCAGCCAGAACGGTCTACATGGCCCTCACCTAACTTAAAGTACCAAGTCGGTTTTTACCACACTCACGGGTAGAATTATGGGGATGCTATTTTAAGCCGGCATTACATGGCATATTTAAAGCCACAGGGCACGATTTGGCACATGTTTAAACTACGAAGATAGGATCACAATGAATTGGGATGACCCTGTGGTCGTGACCGCCGGCGGGGACGCGGAGGTCCTTCATTTGTGCCATTCTTTGGCAACTACCGGCATATACCCGGTAGACATAGTCCGATCCGTTCTTCCCAGAACAACTCGTAAGCCCAACCGCGCCCCAGGGGCGCGATTGGGCTGGTTGTTTGAACAACAACACACACACACTTCCGGGTGAGCCTTCCGCTCCCCAAAATTCAGCTAGGTGTAGATATCGGGACCAGTAGGTAGTTATCGTAGGGACAAGTTAGAAAAAAAAAACCTGTGGTCGTGTGAGAATTAACGCAGTAAGGAAGAAACTTATAATCTGTAGTGGGTGGATGTAGGCTGATGATAACGTTACACGAGTTGATGAGTTGACGAATATTTAATTGTGATTTAAAACGTGCCAAGTCTGATAGCGAATAACATTTAATGGCTTCATTATGCTTGCTCATCGGGCTGTCTGAAAATTTCGTTGTACCGAGGTAGCGCGTGCCCGCGCCGGCCGGCCGGTCAACGTTAATAAATTGTATCAGTTGATCAGTCGGGAAGCGGCATCGGCCGGGGCATCATGTATGTCAAATGTTTAGCCCTCATCTCTTTGTTCGTAGAGATAAGTGCAGTCGTAGTGTTGGACAAGTTTGAGTGGACAGTGCACAATGCTAACCAATGTGAGTGTTTAAACATGTCGTTTCATTAATGTAGAGTAAATAGAGTAAAGGTAAACACCGGCACCAGATATCTTCTGCAATAAGCTTCAGTAGCTCACAATAGGTTTACAGTTCAGGTTTCAAAGACTACACAGGAACTCTGGTTACCCATTGGGTTAACATATGATTATACAGGGTGTAAGGGAAAGGAAAACTTTGCAGGATTGATCTGAAACAGAACAACTTTTATTATGAACCTAATGGCGGAAAACAAAAAAAACTTCTGTCTACAGACACCTATAGATACAAAATTATAACGATCAGCTTTGTATGGGCAGTAAAAATTTATTATTTGTTTACCACCATATGTTCCATGGAGAAATTTGTTCAGTTTCATGATCTGAGCACGCCTGCAAAGTTTTCGTTACGCCGTCCCTTGCAACCAGTATTTTCTATTGGATGTCTGGAAGAAATTGTGTTTCTTAGAGACAGTTTTTCATTTACATTTTACACAATCTGAACTTATTTGCAAAATTTCACCAGATACACCGCTCTTACTTTATATTCATATATACAAAGGTACAAATATCACGGCTTTATCCCTTGCGGGGTAGGCAGACCGTACATGGCCATTAACACTACGTCTGACAAAAGTTTGAGAGTCATTCAAAAGTTTTGTGACTTTGTGACAAAGTTTAAGCACAAATTAGGAAAACGGCGCGCGGGTTTAAGTTACATTTTCAGCGGAAATACCTATGTATTTCTGTTGTATCAGGAAAACTTACAACCACAACCACATTAATCTACTACTTTACACGTGCCTTCCTATATTGGTTGATATACATATTATGGTTGGTATTGGCTTTAGGTATTTACCTATTTGCCATAATCAACACACAAAGAGGTAGGCATTTAAACTTATCAATACTGTACATAACAAATATAAATGTTGCGTAAACATTTAGTTTTGTTTGGAAAATTATATTTGACAGTAATTATAAAAGTACTTAGTAAATTAGCTTAGCTTAGAAAATAGCTAATTAAGTGTAGGTATACAAATACTTTGTACTTATCCCTTTTGGAAAAAGTTGAACCGGCTAAAACGACGGTCTGTTTAAGTTTAACCCTACGGCGTTTTCTTACTATAACCGGTATCTATTTGTTCACTGATCAGAACATGATCAGAATTATCTGGTACTCATCCATGCAACTGTGTCATTTCCCCGCCTTCCACTCTGTCTAATAAACTTATTACGCTTGTCTGAATTCAGAGACTTATTAAGTAGGAAGGTATATCTACCTAAGGGACCAGCTTATACTGGATTTGCATACAAATTACAAATACTAAGAAAAACCAGTATAAAGTGGATTTGCTTTCGATAATACCCAGTTACACATTGTTGATTACTTGGGTTTCACTGACCCAGTTCTGAACAACCACCCACTTTAAATAGACACGGGAAGTGGGCAGATTAACTTGAAGTGCTGCCGATGATGGTACTGTTTTTCACCAAAGGGTAAATGTAGAGTCAAAAGAGTTAATGCATTAAACTACTACTACTACTACAGCCACAATAGTCTACTGCTGAACATGGGCCTCCCCCAATTGGGGGGTATATGCCATACTCAATACGCTTGGCAGGCAGATTGGTGAGAACAGTACGAGGTATTGTATTCACAGGGAACGCTGCCCACTCTCTGTATTCATTAAACATTCCATTTAAATATTATTTTTGTCTTCTTTAATAAATGTGAATCCGTTTTTTGGTGGTTTGTCTAATGACCCGATGAATCTAATGTCTGTTTCCTACTTTTTCAGCTGTCCAGGTCCCAGCTAAAGTGCCTGGAGGGATCTACACAGATTTGCAACGTGCTGGCGTAATCGGAGATGTGTTCTACCGCTTCAATGATGTAGAGACGAGATGGGTGGCTAGAGACACGTGGACATACGACGGCAAGTTCTCTGGTAAGGATGTGATACATATCATAGCTGGCCAATAACTAAAATCTTTTTAAGTAGCTGGGATGGTTAAAGAAACACTAGCAAATGAAACTTGCGACCACGATTAAGATCAAAAGTCTCTAGTATAAAATCGAGTGTACCTACGTGATGCCTAATTTTGAATTAAAAGAGCATTTGCACCGAAGCGGTTTTGGTGGGCTTGCCCGTCTAAATAGGCTAAATACTGGCGATACGATTTCTATGGAATCGATGCGGTAACTTAGGTGTATTTTTCACGCTTCATTAAAAATTTTGAATGAGTAGGTACAGTAGAGTCGAAAAGCGAATAAGCGAAAATCGAAGCTGTCGACAATTCTGTAACCAGTTATTAGTTAAATATTGCACGAATAAAAAATATTTTACCGTGAAAGAATTAACTTGATAATATTAATAAAAACTTTAAACGGTCTGGTATCGAAAACTTAGATGAGTATTTTGTCTAAAATACCAATTTAGTTACGTGAATATTTAGTGTTTTATCTTTAATCTATTAGTGCATTAACATCAAACCGGTCTTAAATGGATAGCCTATTCTACTCGACCATCCGTCGTAAGTCATTGTGATTAATTAGGTACGCCTGCCTATGCCTACTATACTCTCTATCACTAGGCAAAAGTTTTTTTGCATAGTTGAATTAGAACCTGGACATTTAAATATATATTCAACAAAAAATAAAACAGGTTCAATGAAAAAGCTTTGCCTAGCGACAAAATGTCGCTGCGTTCCCTGTTCTCTACTTTTTAAATGATTTGTCACTACACGATTGATGAAATATTATTATGTCGCAGACTCTAAAGGTACGAGAAACTAAAAGGAATGTTAAAAACGTTCTTAAATAATGTTAAAATACAAATTTCTTACCAAAGTTTAGGGACCTTAGACGACAGACTGCTAGGTAGGTATTAAGCTTAGTCAGGTTACGCTGCGCTTATCTTTGAGCTAGCTTAGATATAAATAAGGTAGTTTATGGACACGTTTAACGGCTCTTTTTTTATTTAGTCGTATCGTATGACATTATTTTTAGCACATTATCAAACGTTACAGAGCAACCTAAAGCCTAATAAAAACCTTGGAACGTTTCAGTGAGCTTAGACCAGCTGAACCATGAGGTGGCCAACCTGGTGCTTCACGGAGTGGATACAGTGGCGTTCCTGGAGGTGAACGGGAATGCTGTAGGGGCCACTAACAACATGTTCGTCAGATACGTGTATAACGTCAGGAAACTTCTCAAGGTACGGTACATTAAAATCATGGCTCTTCTTTAGTAGAAAATAATAATTCATAAATACTGGCAGGATATAGGTACTGCTGAACCAGACAGGACTTCGTTGCAGTGTAAAAATTAAGAAATTAAACTCTACTTACTTTACTTTTAATAAGTTAAACAGTTGGTCTTTGGGTTAGTTTCAGACTTGAGCGGTCATAGAATCTAAATAAAATTCCATTAGAAGGATCCGATTTTGGCAAGGTTCTATGATTAAAGTGTTCTTTTTCAGGAAGGGGTAAACACAATAAGTGTAACTTTTGAATCACCAATCAAAGCTGCCAATGTAAGGTCACAGCAGCACTTCACAGCCCCAGAGTGCGTCCCTGATGAATACCATGGAGAATGTCACGTGAATCAGTTACGGAAGATGCAAGCGTCCTTCGCTTGGGACTGGGGTCCTGCCATTCCTTCCGTCGGACTTTGGTATGTACTGAAGTTGATAATCCCAAGACATCATTTTAAGGCTTTAGAGAGACAAGGCGTGGTCCAAAGCTTCACAGCTTCAGAGTGCGTCCCTGATGAATACCACGGAGAATGTCACGTGAATCAGTTACGGAAGATGCAAGCCTCCTTCGCTTGGGACTGGGGTCCTGCCATACCTTCCGTCGGCCTATGGTATGTACTGAACTGGATAATCCCAAGTACAGGTAGACTTCATTTTAAGGCTTCAGAAAGACTAGGCGTGGTCCAAGCAGCACTTCACAGCTCCAGAGTGCGTCCCTGATGAATACCACGGAGAATGCCACGTGAATCAATTACGGAAGATGCAAGCTTCCATCGCTTGGGACTGGGGTCTTGCCTTCCCTTCTGTCGGCCTTAGGTGTGTATTGTAAAAGTTGCTGGTAATCCCAAGTACAAAAAGGTTTAAGTATCTATTGAGGGAAAGCGAGCAAGGCTATCCTCAGCGTACATAGTCTTGAGCTTTTTAGACTGCAAATCACGTATTTACTGCTTCAGGCGGATTTTATCAGATTGTGTAAACTGACTCTAAGGTGCGATATGTATACTGATGTGCCGTTCCCGGAAACATTCCCCAGCGTGGAAATATTCCCAGTAACGTTCCCGGGCACATTCCCAAAAGTGGAAATATATGGGAAAGTTGTTTAAAAATCTTGTTAACCAATACGATATTTTATGAAATTGATCACATTTCTGTATGAATCAGATTTACTATATAAACACATCAAATAATCAACGCGATTCTTAAATTCCCAATGTTACTGGAAAGATACCCGGAATATTCCCGGTAACTTTCCCAGGAATGTTACTGGGAAAGTCAAAATATTTTTTATTTCTTTGGTTTTCATATTTTTTGTGAGTGACTATCTAAGTACTGAATAGCAAATGAAAGGAAAAGTAAAACACAATATAGATGATATTATTTTAGTATAAAAAATCACAGTAAAATCAGCACAAATCACAGTAATCAGGATGAAGTTAGGACTGCTGATGTAGAAGCACTTGGAGTTGTCTGTGTTACGAGTATACTATTTCAGAGGACTGTGCAACCATGTCAGAGGATTCTGTAACCATGTCAGAGGCCTTTGCCACCACGTCAGAGGCCTCTGCAACCAGGCAAGAGGATTCTGCAACCATGTCAGAGGTCTTTGCGAGCATATCAGAAGACTCTGCAACCATGTCAGAGGCCTCTAGACTGCATGCAATCATATCAGAGGACTCTGCGACCATGTCAGAGGACACTGAAACAATTTCAGAGGACTCAGCAACCATGTCAGTGGCCTCTGCAACCATGTCAGAGGACTCTGCAACCATGTCAGAGGACTCTGCAACCATGTCAGAGATCATTGCAACCATGTCAGAGAACCTTGTAACCATGTCAGAGGCCACTGCAACCATGTCAGGTCAGAGGTCACTGTAACCATGTCAGAGGCCTCTGCAACCATCTCAGAAGACTCTGCAACCATGACAGAAGACTCTGAAATCATGTCAGGCGTCATTGAAACCATGTCGGAGGCATCTGCCTGCAACCATATCATAGCACTCTGTAACCATGTCAGAGGTCATTGCAACCATGTCAGAGGCCTCTAGAACCATATCCGAGGCCACTGCAACCATGTCAGAGGCCTCTGCAACCACGTCAGGGGACCCCGCAATTAAGTCAGATGCCTCAGAAACCATGTCAGAGGACTCTGCAACCATATCAGAGGCCACTGCAACCATGTTAGAGGCCTCTGCAACCATGTCAGAGGATTTTATAACCATGTCAGAGACCATTGCAACCATGTAAGAGGACTCTGCAACTATGTCAGAGGTCATTGTTTCCATGTCCGAGGCCTATGAAACCATGTTAGAAGTATCTAGAACCATGTCAGAGGACCCTGCAATCAAGTCAGATGCCTCAGAAACCATGTCAGAGGACTCTGCAACCATATCAGAGGCCACTGCAACCATGTTAGAGGCCTCTGTAACCATGTCAGAGACCATTGCAACCATGTTAGAGGACTCTGCAACTATGTCAGGGGTCATTGTTTCCATGTCAGAGGCCTATGAAACCATGTCAGAGGACCCTGCAATCAAGTCAGATGCCTCAGAAACCATGTCAGAGGACTCTGCAACCATATCAGAGGCCACTGCAACCATGTTAGAGGCCTCTGCAACCAAGTCAGGGGACTCTGCAACCAAGTGAGAGGGCTCAGAATCCATTTCAGAGGACTCTGCAACCATGTCAGAGGTCATTGCAACCATATCAGAGAACCTTCCAACGATGTCAGAGGTCATTGACACCATGTCAGAGGCCTCCAGAACCATGTCAGAGGCCACTGCAACCATGTCAGAGGCCACTATAACCATGTCAGAGACCATTGAATCCATGTCAGAGGCCTATGAAACCATATCAGAGATATCTGAAAGCATGTCAGTGGTCTTCGCAACCATGTCAGTGGCTCGCAAATAATTATTTAAATAAAAATTTAGAATAATGCTTAACTCTGCATACAAGCATACATAATTATATACCTACCTACCCTCGAAAAACACTCTCAAGGCAGTCGGGCATAAATTACTATTATCAAATAACTAATGTTCCCGACTAAGGGAATATTCCCGGGCACATTGGAAACTTACTGGGAATATACCCATTGGGAAAATACTAGTAACGGGAATATTTCCGACGGCACATCACTAGATATGTACTTTGACGAAAAATTTTATCAATCTTCTTCCACTTTCATCGCCAATACCTGGCTCTACCTGCACTGACGTACTTAATTCTTCCTCTACTGTATAGTCAACGTAATTTGAGTTCGCCATCAAAACCAAATCTGTTTTATTCCAGGAAGCCAGTAGAAATAGAGTTCTACAACAGCGCAATAATCCGATCAGTGACTACTCGCATGAGGAAGCGAGAGAGCAAATCCGCAGCCAGCTGGAACATTCTTCTCAATGTGTTCCTAGAAGTGAACGACCACATCAAGCTCTGGGAAGGCCTAGTAGAAGCCAAGTTGACGGTGGAAGGACCACAGAATATCACCGTCTCTCAGCATGTAGAAGCCCCGGTTAAAGATGGCGTCGCTGAGGTTAAGCTGAGTCTGGTTGTGAGCGAGGTAATTATCAAAATAAAGAATGTTTTTGTTTAACCGTGGTTGGTACTCTTGATAACAAGGACCTGCCATACAAAATCTACCAAGCGTACATAACCAAATAAAGTAGGGGAGATCATAATACTAATACTCATTTGGAGGTGCCGTGTGGTGCCGGCAGAGTAGAATAGCACCACCCCCTCTCTTCCCGTGGGGGTCGTAAGAGGCGACCGAGGGATAATCCCGAGCCAAACAGACAGGGCCAACCGGATGGTGGTGGTTAATCCACCACAAAAGCATTCCCAAGGAGGGTTGACGTCTGGTAGGCGGCCGGTCGTAAAATTCAGCCAAATCCTTTTGCAACACGATTTTGTGTTCGACGAAACGTGTTGCGCCGACCCAAAGTAATTGGGCAGGAAGATTATGACTCATTTGGAGGTTGGTCGTTATTACGTACGTAGCTTACTCATTTAATTTAATTTTCAATAATTAGGTCATTGACCTGCATAACCATGGCTTAGCTAATCATGGTAACAACTGAATAGGCATTAATATAAAAAAAGTATCGAAGTTGTTCATGTATAAAAACAAATCGATCTAAAAAGAATATTAATAAAATGATAGAGTCACTTAAGATCAATGAACTAACAACATATAACGGATATAAGGAATAATGGTTTCAAGACAAACCCATTTTTCTTGTAAGGGTTTTTATGATACCATTTTTAATTTATGTAATGTTTTGTAAAGTGACTAACTCAATAAAAAAAAAAAAAAAAACTTATGTATGATATACAAAACCTGTTATCATTTTGGGGCAAATGTTATCTGATATCATCTTGTATTTCTCAAGTTTTGTTCAACTGGGTAAAACTTACCTGCTCTGTTTATAAAAAGAATTTCGTAACGACAAAGTAAGTAAATAGTTAGGTACTACTTATTCGAGAATGAGAGTAGTAGGCATTACAGTATATGCCGTTGGCTGCAAACTGTCACAATGGCGATAAGGGCTAACTTCTACGGCCTTTTTGCTTTGCCAACCCTGCAAGGGCTAGCTGTGATGTTTATGAAGCAAATATTTTACCGTTTCAGAATGTAATTCGCCTATGGTGGCCAAATGGTTATGGAGCACAACCACTGTACCAGCTCTATGTCACAGCCAGCAGCTGGGGTGAAGAGGTCACCAAGACCTTGAGGGTTGCCTTCCGGACTATTGAAGTGGTTGAGGAAGACGCCTCCATCAAATTGGGTAAAGTTTATATTAGTAAACTCCGTAAATTTGCTGCTTAATCGTAGTCCCATGACAAATAAAATCTACAGGGAGTAACAGAAGTGGTATAACAAGCCGAAAGAGGTCAAGCTACTCATGAAAATGAACAACTTTCCCTATGGAACATGGGTCGAAATATGAAAAAAAATTGGACCGCCTATACAAAATTGCCGATCAGCTGATTGATTTACTATGGGAGGTAATTTTTTTTTCATATTTTCGACCCATGTTCCATAGGGAAAGTTGTTCAGTTTCATGAGTACCTTGACCTCCTTTCGGCTTGTTATACCCTTTCTGTTACTCCCGGTATAGTCCGACGGGTTATTACTTCGAGCAACGCGATCTTCCGTCTCGTTTCGGCCAGGGTTAGTTAGTTAGTTATTATTTGACGTCACATTAAATTTTACCTATACCACTGACTACCTATGCCTATACCTACTCTCATAATCAAACTGCTAATGTATTTAGGTGTTGTAAATCTTAATACCAAAATCCATTTGCAGTATATCTTGTAAGACTATCTCTTCTCGGTCCAAACAATTAATTAGAAAGAATTGTAGGTACCTTGCTTTGCTTTTCTATCTTTATAACTATAAAATTTACAACGAATTTTGTTTACTGTATTTGCAGGTAACACAACAGCAGGGCAAGGGCTGACGTTCTACTTCAAGATCAATGGTTACCCCATCTTCATGAAGGGGTCCAACTGGATACCAGCGTCCATCCTGCCCGAGCTGGGATACATCAATGATACTAGTATGTACCAAAACTTTCTACAAAAGGCTTCTTGAGCCACACCACTAACACTAAGTTTGTTTGTCGCGCACCAAACTCGTTTCCTCATTCTAATGTTATATTTTTTTTCTGTTCTGAAGCATTATGTTTTCCTGCTTTCTTTCACGTACCTATAGATGTATTTACAAAGGGTTTTCATTGGCTAGGTATAGTCTATCGTTTGGTGCGCGACAATCAAACGGCTCTGACTGTGCAGCAGTGTGGGTACTGTAAAGGACACAAATGACAAGGGACTTCATTGCTTCCATCCACATGAAAGTAGTCATTCTGCAATTTCTTGTCTTTCCAAATTTTCAGTAAGCGGAACCCTGGAAGCTGCGAAGGACAGCAACATGAACATGCTCAGGGTCTGGGGAGGGGGCGTGTACGAGTCTGACCTGTTCTACGACCAGTGTGACGAGCTGGGCATCCTCATATGGCAGGACTTCATGTTCGCCTGCTCTATGTATCCGGTCGACAAGGAGTTTATGGAGTAAGAGGCAGTTTGTTTTTACACCGTGGAAGGAAACGTTATAAGCTGCGAAGGACAGCAACATGAACATGCTCAGGGTTTGGGGAGGGGGCGTGTACGAGTCGGACCTGTTCTACGACCAGTGCGACGAGCTCGGCATCCTCATATGGCAGGACTTCATGTTCGCCTGCTCTATGTATCCAGTCGACAAGGAGTTTATGGAGTAAGAGACAGTTCGTTTTTACACCAGTATCGATTGATTTGATTGAAAGGAGATGATTTATAGAGGACGGCTGATCTGGTTGTGATTGGGTGGCGAAAAAGAGATATCGAGCCTCATGGAGCCGTATCCTGGGGGAAGTCTACGTCCACCAGTGGACTGCAATAGGCTGATATGATGATTAGTGATAGATAATGAACGAGTAATTTTTTGATTATCGAAAAACAGAGAATTACCTATTTTAGAAGTCTTGAACATGATCAGATAGCAGATCGGAGCAGAACAGATACCTACAGAAGCATCAAGCAAAACTCTCTTCTCAAGATGTATATCTCTTTCTTCCTTACAGTTCTGTCAGAACGGAAGTAGAGCAAAATGTGAAGCGGCTGCAGCACCATGCATCTATAGCCATATGGGCCGGCAACAACGAAAACGAGGCTGCATTAAGAGGCAACTGGTACCACACCGCAGCCAAGTTCGACGAATACAAACACAACTACATCAAACTCTACGTGGACACTATCAAACCAATCGTGGAACATTTAGACCCAGACAGACGCTACTTAGTCTCCAGTCCCTCGAACGGTAAAAAGTCAGAACAAGACGGATACATATCCATGAATCCTTATGACTCACATTACGGCGACACGCACTATTACAACTACATCGCCGATGTATGGGATATGAACATTTATCCCCTGACAAGATTTGCCTCTGAGTACGGTTTCCAGTCATATCCAACGCTGCTGACTTATGAGACTGCGACGAATGTATCTGAAGACTACAGAATGGATAGTGAATTCAATCAGCACAGACAGCACAGTCCCGCAGGGTATCAAACTGTTCTCAATCAGATTACAAAACATCTGAAATTTGGGAAGTGCGAATATTGTTTACAACCTGTTGCCGAAGAAGATGACTATATGATGTTTAAGAAATTCGTGTTGTACAGTCAGGTATGTCAGCGATGAGCTAAGTTTGTTTTGATTTACCAGCAAAATATTGTGAGCTTGATAAACAAAATATGATATTGCTTTCTTTGGTGATTATACTCTTAATCCACTATTTGCTGTTAGATTTTCATTATCTGTAAGATCAGAAGAATTTTCCGATCATTATCTTCTTTGTTCTCTTCGGACCCATGAATAAAGACACTGTTTCTATGAATTATCTGCATTTCAATGGTCTCAAAACTGTTTCAGATTGTCCAAGCCATGGCGATAAAAGCAGAGACAGAGTTCTATCGACAGAGTCAGGAGACCTGGTATACGATGGGCGCATTATATTGGCAGCTGAACGATGTTTGGCAAGCACCTTCATGGTCTAGTATAGGTAAATCATTTTAGAGACTCCTAGAGTAGATGAAGTTGCATATCCGGTTCCATCTCCTTTTTGAAGATGGAGTTACCTTCAGTTGCCTCTATCTTTTGCCTTCTTCTTGATATTCTTGAATGACGTGACCATTATTTTCTCCCTTGCTTAGTCTATTTTGGATCTGTAATTTGGCTCCCACATTTTTATATTTTCTTTTCACAGATTACCAGCGCAGATGGAAAATGCTCCAGTACTTCGCTGTACGATTCTTTGCCCCAGTATTAGTATCGCCTCGCCTTCAATCATCAGGGCACTTGGACATTTACCTCCTCAACGATCGATTCGTGCCTATCGTGGATGCGCAGATCAAAGTGGACTTGTACAGTTGGTCCAGCCTTGTTCCATTGAATAGTACAACTTTTGTAGCGCAAGCGGAGCCTCTGAGTGCTAAGAAGCAAGATGTGTATATGGACTTCTGGCAAGGGCACAACAAGGATGAGGTTTTCTTGATGTTCTGGATGACGGCGGATGGCGTGTCGTGGACACCGCACAACTACGTATTCCCTAAACCGCTAAAGTCGATCAAGGGGCTGAAGAAACCAAATATTACGGTAAGCGGAAATGAATACTTTTGGTAGCAATAGAGTCAATTCAGGTTGAGCTTGGGTTGAATTCACTGCTCTATACGGAGTGTAAGGGACGGTGTACCGAAACCGCACTGTATTTGTTTAAATATAAAATGTTTGTCGGGTACCAATGCGAAGTAGTTATGGTGCGCGGTAGTTCAATTGTCTAATCCAATAGAACTAGAGCGCTGTGGTTTCATTATGGAACTACTGCGAATGATCGAAAATTTGATTGTGATTGATGACGACTCTATCACCATTTTTTCTTTCAGTTAACCGTCTCAAGAATACCCAGTGAGCCAAACCTCTACAAGTACCAGATAGACATCAAAGTGGACACTATCGTCTTGTTCCTATGGCTGGAAACCCCTCCCATACTACACAGCTACTTCGAAGACAACGGCCTGGTCATCACCACACCTGACTTCAGGACCAACTACGTATCCACTATTGAAGTCACGGAACAGGAACTCAAAGATATGATAACGATACAGTATTATTATGAAGAATAAAAGCAGTTTTGTTGCTGTGAAGGAAAAGTTACCTTGTGTTTTAGGCGATGTATGGATAAACCAGAATGTATATAAGCAAGTTATAGAGTGCGCCTTACTGGGTATGAGCGGGTGGCACTAGTACGAATACAACCTCTCTGTTCATCAGTAGCAAAATGACAACACTTTAGAATCTCTATACTCTTCATACTTTTGACGAAGGTATTTGGAACCATGCATGCTTGCTTACGCTTGACAGTATGGCGCGTGGCCATACGCGCACTCTTTAGCTTGCTTCTATAATAATACTTTGAGTGATAAACATACTACTAAAATAGGAAACTACATGCTGTAAATATTATTGTTAAAATAAAAAAAGTTACAAAATAAAACACAATATTAAAAGCAAATAAAAACATTTATTTCTGCGTGGTTAACATTACACATTTATATTACATTTAATCTGATATACAGAATGCAATAAAACTTGTAACACTTTTGAGTTTGTTATAAAATTAGTAACAAGCATCTTTGCACTGAACTCTATTGATTACATTTTTTGTAACACAGACAGTAGGTAGGTATATTATTTTTTGTTTAATAACAAATATATAAAATTATCTTTGGACGATTTTCGCAACTGTAAAGGGCAATTTAATTTATTTATTATTTAATAATAATTATCTCAGATTCATCTAACTACATAATTCACTGGTTTAAAAACAGTTTTTATTTTGTCAACCAAAGTATTAGGGCCATTTCTTTACATACAATATAAATTCGAGTAAATAATTTCATCTAAAATATCATGAGTGTAAATTTCATTTTGTTAAATATAAGTATTTTATTTTTCAGCGTTATAAAACAGCAATACACGATTCGATCATTGACTTTAAAGCCGTTTGGGGCAAATATAATCATAATATTTTACAATCACAAGGCAAAATTTAGGACAATATGTCCAGTTCATGTTCAAATTAAATCAACAAGTTTGTGGCGGTAACATGTTACTAAAAAACTGTTTAAAACTGATAGATACCCAGAGTATGAGTACAGTATACCTAAACTTTTGGTGACTAATTTTGATGATAGCTATTCAGCTTAGAAAACAGGGTTCATCGGGTCATTGGACGACTTAAGCCGACTTAGCCCAAGCGAAGAAGAAGCCTAGGCATATCTTCAATTGATATCTAATATGCACTTGATTCATATAGGCTTTAATATCTCTTTTATTTTCTCCTAGGTAAGTAATACTTTTCTACATTGGCTTGTTGCAAACTTGAAGCAAGCAACACTTAACATTTTACAGTCGAATTGGTGTTTTCATATATCTTTACGTGCAAAATCTTAGATTTCTTGTGCTACTTTTTAAAATAACATACAACATCTATACGTACACGAACAAATAGTAATAAATAAGCACCACTTTAAGTATTAACTTTAAGCCTCAGGTTACGTCATAATTATAAAAAAATAAACTTCTAAAAACGCAGAGAGACTAGCAAGCAAGATTCTGTTTAAGTCAATAATTTTTTTAAGTATATATGGATGTAATTAAATATAAAGAATAGGTATTGAAAAAAAAACAAACAAATTGAACGCAAATACCATAACATAATTTACGACACAAATGTTTAGGTAGGTACTTTCAGCACCGGCTTTAGTTACTCGCATAAGGGACCAACGTTATATTGGAATAAATATTGTGTAAAATAAAATCAGTATTGAAGTGCTGTTATTTCTACAAAACAGAGGTTTTGCTATTATGGCACTTTGCTGCGAAAGTTACAAATAAAACGATAATACATCGAAGATGAGTACTTAAACAAACCTATTTAGATCAAACTTATATATCAGAAATAAGTTAAAGGAGGTATCAACTTAATAAATAATCATAACAGTTAGCATATAAATAAAGATTCAAAGATACAATATTATAAACTTAGTACAATTAGAATTACATAGCATAGTTATAGGAATTCATGTAACCCGTAAAGCTTTTCTAATATTTCATTAATTATCATTTTAATCTCACTCTATTAGACCTGGTTAGGCTTTACTTACTTAATGCCTAAATTCTTCGGATTCTTCATCTGTGCAATAATTTTATGATGCCGTAATATAAACTGAGATGTTATAATTGACTACAATTGGGTATTATATTTACATCAACAATATAGGGTTCGATCGACAACATTTGCCATTTTTATTTTGTTAATAATTTTACTTTTAAATAATGAATATTTTTTCAACGACTTCTGCGAAGGTACAATAAAATATATATCACAAAGTTTGGTCTGCGCTGCACTGGACCAGTTAAATTAAATTTTATTTAAGTTTCAGCACCAAAAAGCCATTCAAAACATTTGACACAGGTTTCCGTAAAGTCCTCTGAAACCGCCAAAAAAATAGCCTCGATTTGTAAAGTATACATGTGTGCTATTTATGGCCCCGAGTCCGCTAAATGAAAATCGTTTCAGTCGAGTCACGATGGCATCTCAGTTGGATGGTTTCGGCCATTTCGTAGTCTGCTAACAGTTTTTAGTATGGAAAATCACAGTGGCAGTAGAATGACAGTTGAGTCTCGCTGGCATTACAATGGCTAAAAATTAGCAGACTTGGGGCCCATGAGTTAGTAAGCACTATCATATTGCTTATGAATTGACATTATAATGAGTTCATGACACTTTCGCTTGTTAAGTGTTAGTGGTCCATGCATTACTTCACAGATAAGCTCCGAGCCTGAAAAAGAAATCCGTTATCGTTAGTTGTTGATGATGATGGTATTAACTCGTTCGTTTGCCTATGAAACTGAACAACTTTTTTTACGTAAACTTTATTTCATATCGGGTTATAATACCATTGGATCTTATATTATTAAAAACTAGCCTTCCACCCGCAGTTTCACTCGCGGTATTTATCTGTTTGGTCTAATAAAACTGCTTTAATTACATTTAAAAACCAAAATTTCGAAACAGATTGCATCAATTGCGAATTTCGACTACTCGACAACAGATGGCGCCACTGCTTTAGGGATTGTAAAAGCCCTTAGGTATATCTTTCAAAATACGTCCTTTAAGTTAAAACGGGAACTTTCTTGTTCAAGGGGAGATAAAGGGCTATTGCACAGTATAAGTCCCTTTATCGTACCGGGAATCCTTTTTAAGTTTTATCGGCACGTACATTTTATCAACTTAGTTTTATTATATATAATGATTTAGTTTCCATTCGAAATTTTGCGAAAGATGTTTACGTCTTAGCCGATAATCGACTTCAATTTCTTATTTTCATTTATAAGAAAAATACAGAGCACTATGAATGCATTAAAATCCTAATACATTGGTATAAAGAATGTATCAAAAGATACCCAGTTTCATAGGCAGAAATAAAGTCAAACAGATTTTCGGGTAAGTATTCTTTTTCACCTAATTAGACATCCCACCAAAAACATTCACTTGTAAAAAGAACCAAGTCTCGCCTCTCAGTTCTTCAACTGTAAAAAGTTGTGAGATCCATGTGATTCCAAGTCGGTTATTGATAAATAGAATGACCCGGCCATCGCACCAGACCATCGTATCTCACAAGCAAATAGTGTGCGATTGCCAAGTCATTCTATTTATCAATAACCGACTTGGAATCAAATGGATCTCACAACTTTTACAGTTGAAGAACTGAGAGGCGAGACTTGGTTCTTTTTACAAGTGAATGTTTTTGGTGGGATCTCATTTCTTTTTGTAGGTAGTCTTCCTCTTTTTCTTTTTTGGAACTACTTCATGAGCCTCAGCTACAGATTTCTTTAAAGCCCATCCGCAAAGTTAACTTTGTAATCCTATACATTTGTATGGAAATACAAAGTTAATTATGCAGTTGCAACCAATTTTCAGAATGGTATAGTTTTCCCTTTATTCATACACTAAATACAAGTTGTATTCAAAGTTTGAAGCTCCTCGGTCTGCTAGAAGTACCTTAGAATTTTGATGATCGGTCAGTCAGTCAGGCAGAAAATTAAGAAACTTTGACTTACTATAACTTCTAAACTACTAGTATAAATTTGATGAAATTTGAAATGTATCGTGTCTATGTAGTGCTTGATAAGATATTTTGAAATGAGGGTTCTAAACTTATCGACAAGGGAGTTATGGGGGGGTCGAAAATGGCCTGAACTGGTTCGAGAAAAGGATGGTACGGCCGTGCCGCTTTCAGCTCGACTTGGTGGGGGCACTGCCGTGCCCCCAGATATTATTAAAAGTATAAAAATATATTATAAAATAAATAATTATTTATAAAATATAGGCAAACTGATTAAAATTATTATGATGCAATAGTTATATTGTTACAAAGAATCACAGAAGACATTTAGTGGAAGAAACATTCTTATTTAAACATTACATATTACATACGTTAAACATTACATACGTTCATATCATGCATCTGGAATAAAAACGTAATACATTAAGTAGGTATACAGTGCTTCAAAAAGTGCAGACAAAAGACAAACTACAATGAAAAATTATGCCGTTTTTTAACGTTTTGTTGTTTGTTAACGTGTTTTTACAAACGTGAGGCAAACCAACTAAAACAACCAAGACATAGCTGGCAGTCTGTCAACTATATCATGATATGAATAAAGTGACTAGAAAACAATTATCACATTTATGAAAACAGAGAGTAGATCATAAAATTTTAGAAAACATGGAAAGTAAAATTGCTTTTTGCAGATGGCGGCAGTTGCGACTATGCCTAGATGCACCAATAAAAAGTGGAATAGATAATGAATGACACACTTTCGATCGCAGGAAAAACGCACAGTAAACAGTGGAGTCATCCATGGAATTGGCAGCAGTGTTTATTGTAAATGCAACAGCATGCACTGCGCTCGCCAATCCAATCTACCTGACAAGCGTGGTGAGCATGGCAATACCCGCCGATAGGGAGAAGCCCATATCCAGCAGTGGACTGTTGTGGTTGTTACGGTAAAAAGTGGCTCTTGTCTTTCAAACATGTAATATCGTCGTACTTTAGGGCAAGTATTACTTACAGCTTATTCTACAACGGGTCTTAGAGTTTTGCTCTTCTTGAAGTACTGTCCTAATTGGAAAAGCAAGTCTGGAGTGATGTTGTTATACCGTTGTTCGAACCAGGTGCGCGAATCAGGGGACCTTATATGATTGAAAATATAAACGGTTACATAAATAAATAATAAGTATGATATAATATAAAAACAACACCAAATATAAATATTATGTTCGCTTATCACTTATCATGCAACATTAAAAATTAAAATTATACATGCATTTCCCACTTCACAAATATAAAAGCTTAAACACTTACCAAAATGCTATGTTTTCAACCGAAACTCACAAAATAAAAACGAAGGAATATGCTATAGAGTGGTGCGTTTTGTGCCATCATAACATATTTGTGACCGTAGTGCAGTCTATGCTAATAGGTACCAAAAATACACACCTTACTTAAAAAAATCCAATAATGACCTAGATAAAACAGTAAATGCGTAGTATGAGTCAACACAGCAAAAGATAACAATAATATATTATTTACGGGAAACCCTTTGTACATAAAAAATATAGATAGTGCGAAGAACGTATTACACTTTTCTATACATTTGATAAAAAAGTACTACTGAGTTTACACTGGCTATTACTCGAAGATTCTTCAATGGGAAGGAAAATTCAAAGTTTATTTTATTGCAAATGGCACCTGATACGACTGTGTCTAAACACGCCAATAATAAGTCACTAAACTTTGAGATTTACAAGAAAATGGCACAGTTTCGAAGTGGCGCCAAAAAGTACCCAGTTTTTCATCTCATTGGATTCGCCAATGTTACAGCTGATAAATGCCAGTGTCTAAAAACGTTAGATACTAAAGTTTTGTACATTTTTCGCACTAGTCACCAAAACACTGCAAAAACCCCAAATCTTCTCCTTCAAGAACAATTTTACCTGACTCTCGAGTGCAACGCGGCTCGTTCTTCCGACGGCGTGTCCCTGAGAAAGGTTGATGACAAATTCAGCACCACCATCAGGCAGCAGAGCAGGAGCGGACCTAGGATGGCGCCCTCGGGGCCCAAGTAGAATATGCCGCCGGCTATGGCCAGCCCGGTGACGTAGGGGTGGCCGCCGCTGGAATAAATGAAAATCAAATTAGTATGTACAACCCTGAACATGCAAAAGTATAACGTAGTTGAACTATGATGCTACAAAAATTTACGCGCTACCGTAAAAGGAAATGAAACTGGATAGCAAACTTTTGTGCACATGGTTTTTGAACAATATTCAAATCAAATACCTCACACAACACATAAACCTTATAAATAAGACTTATGTGTGGGCACACATATTCAAAGAGTCGTTCGACATTTTGATTGTCCGATCTTTGGTATTTTTTTTTTGTTCCTTCCTTATATGCATTCACATTGTTATATGTTTATGATACTCATGTACAACGTGCTACAAAACAACCAATAAAGCTGAAAGGGTGTGGAAAGGTTCGTTGCAAAGAGTGAATTTACAAAAACTTAGAGCCGTAGTATCGTTTTTAAAAACTACGAAAAAAATATTTTTTTATTAAATTACACTTATTTTTAATCGTGGCATCGCAGCACTAATTTTGACAGCTCAAACTTCAAATGATGTTACCGACGCGGCGAAATGCAGTTCGGTTTACATTGCTGGCTATTACATGAATGTCAACAATACAAGACACAAAGTCAACCAGCAATGTATGCCGAAGCGGACTTTTCGCTAGGTAGTGTAGCACCTGGCCTAGACTAGTGATGTGACTATTTTATCGACCGAAGATAATAAAAAATTTTCTTTTTTTTGGTTAGTTATGTAACAGGTTGTATACTCACTCTTTGATTTCGGCGTACACAGCCGCGTCCAAGAAGGCAATCGGGGCCGCTTGCGCTATGGGCAGCATTATCGCCGACATGGGCCGACCCTGTAGCCACACGTCGAGAGCCGCCGGGATGCCCGCCAGGTACGGACCTAGGAAGGGCGCTGCGCCTAACAATAATACTCACTCTTTGATTTCGGCGTACACAGCCGCGTCCAAGAAAGCAATCGGGGCCGCTTGCGCTATGGGCAGCATTATCGCCGACATGGGCCGGCCCTGTAGCCACACGTCGAGAGCCGCCGGGAGGCCGGCCAGGTACGGACCTAGGAGGGGCGCTACGCCTAACAATATTATATTACTCACTCTTTTATTTCGGCGTACACAGCCGCGTCCAAGAAAGCAATCGGGGCCGCTTGCGCTATGGGCAGCATTATCGCCGACATGGGCCGGCCCTGCAGCCACACGTCGAGAGCCGCCGGGATGCCCGCCAGGTACGGACCTAGGAAGGGCGCTGCGCCTAGCACTGCTGCGAGAACTGAAAAGAGTATTCGCTAGGTTAGAGAAATTAATTTTCAAATGATAAAACAAAAATATTAGTAGAAACGGTCTTACCAAATTAGAGATATGTTTTGTTTTTAAAGAGCATCCCCTGAATATGTTTTAATACCTAGTGATAGTTCAGGAGGGCGCCAAAATGTGTGCCCCGGGGCGCGAAGTATCTGAATACGATGGATAATTAAAGTAAAAGACAGAACAAAAAGACAATAATTTATTATTAGTTTCAAGTTTTTTTCGGCACCACTGGTTGTCGAAGTTGGGCGTAGATGTATTTATAAAAATCCAATGCTTTCTGTTTGTTATACGCGTTATTCTTGCAGTTACTACCAACACAATTATTCACATATTCAGCGTTAGGCGTTTTGTCTCCAGCTGGTCTTCTATGAGTTGTACTAGCACTTCTCAGTGTTTCCACGAAGTCTTTCGAAGAGTCGAATACGATTTTGACTGTAGTTCGGTTAGTCATATTAAAGTGGTTGGCTTTGAGAATATCCGTGTCGATAGCCGTCATGGCTGCGCTTGCTTCCCCACTGGCTGAATTTGCGTGGCCTACCACATAGAACGTCGATGATGGTTCTGTTATATTATTATCGTCATCTGTTGTCACTTCATTATTTCCGCGTCTATCGTTGTACAGCAGACACATTACTTCTGAATCAAGTTTTATCTGGCACATATTGTTTTCTAATAATAGCTTTACGATTTCCACCGGTAGCAGACATGGCGCTGATATGCATGTGTTATTATTATTTACGTCCAAAAACATATTGTTGAATTCAGTGTTGATTGTAGCCGATCTCAAAAATGCGATGTTCCGGCATTTGCAATCGATTTTGTTGCTTTTAAAAGACACGACTGTTGCAGCAATTTTACAACTTGGATAGTCTATTGCCAGGGAAAATGGCTCGAGACTTGCTATTCTATTATGTGTGAAAGAAAAACGTTTATTTACAGTTCTTTTATATGAACATTTTACATTAGTAAAAGCACCACGCTTCAGTAAAGCTATATCATTGTTTGTTATATCAGTGTAAACAGATTTCAAAAGCCATCCGTTGGCATAAATATCCTTGAACGAATTGTCTGTTATATAGAGATAATCTGCAGTTATATTTATAGCATTTCCAACGACATCGCTGAAGCTATTTTGGGATACAGTGACTGTTGTGCCCTGTACAGTTACTGCGTTGATTTCCAAGTTTTCAATTTTACTGTTGCGTAAAGTAAACACACCATTGCCCATAATGGCATTTATACCTTGATCTTTAATATCAACTATCGTGACATTATCGAATTCTATGTTTTTTATTCCTGTTACATTATAAATAGAGTTTGTGTTTATGGTATTAATTTTACTGTTTGTTACAAGTATTTTATTCAATATCGGTGCTCCAGCGCATTTCAGTTCGTTTGTCGTGCTCGGTGATTTGAAGAGCTTCCGGGGAAAAGCTACTATTTCCCTGATATTATGCAAGACCACTTCAGGAGGCGTTTGAATCAATGAAGTACTCGACAATGTAATAAACTCCAGCCTATCACAGTCTTTCACTTTGAACTTCTGAAGTTGTGACGACTTTTGCAGTATGGGGCAATCTAGGACCACTCTCAAATCGCGACAGTTTTCTACCGTCACGCTTTTTATATGTTCAGTGTAGTAGTCCTTTAGATGTATTATGAAGTCCTAAAACAAAATACTACATTACAATTCATTCTCTACAACTGAATCTACAAAAACGTTCAAAACTATACTTACGTTACTGCTAACGACAGAGCATGAGTACACAATATCACTGGGTACATTATTGACGCAGGACCACTCAGGTTGCTGGCAACTCGTAAAATTAATCCTTACAGCACCAGCCGAATGGCAGACCGCTACAACTATTAGTAATCTCCAGAACATTGTCACGGACACTAATACACAACATTTTTCCTTACTCCAAAGTGATGTACACTCGTACACGCGATAAAACATGAGTAAGTTATTAAAATGTTACACTGTCCGCGACTGGGCATCCAGAGATAATTCATTGTGAAATGATTGCAAAAACATTTTTTTATCTGCTGGGTGGCTAAATCAATTTCGAGTTCAGTGACTTGATTGACATTCGACCGTATTTTTACTCGATTCTGTCGATAGTAAGAAGATTCGTAAACATATAGTTAATATTACGACTTGATTACAACTTTGTGCTTTTTACAACATATTAATCAATAAAAAACAACAATAACTAGTATCAGGTAGCAGAGTTATATTGGGACTACGCAGAGGCAGAGGTGACTTTGCTGATAAAGATGATATAGCGGATAGGTAGGTATAATATACTCCAGTAAAACAATCGCACGGAACCTATACAAACTGGCTGGATCATCAACATCTGCCTGCCCTTAACCATGCACAATCATATAGCAAAAAGATTTGGTAATGTTTTATGACCAGCCGCCTGCCTGACGTCAATCCTTTTTGTTGGGAATGCTATTGTAGGTGTCATCATCTCCACCATGCGGTTGGCCATAGTCGAGAGATATAAAGCCGAGGTCAAAAACTTCGTCTGTTACGAAACACCCTTAGTGGACTAGGGGTGGTAGTATTCTTAGCCGCTACCACAAACTGGCTGGATATTCGTAAGTAAATTTGGATAGCTAAAATTTTGAATTTATATAAAGTCCCACAGTTCATTTGAAACCCGATGCAAGGTAATACTTTGATTAGGAACAGTCCTACCTAACATTCTGTATAAGTATCGGACGACCTCGTTAATCCAGCCGGACATGTTTCAGTATGACGACACACTGTCTGCAAAGCAACGATTGAAATAGATATGACGTGCATTTTTGTTACTCATTGCTCGAGTCATTGCTATTATTCTACGAGTCATTTTCTGAATTTTATAGCACTTTTCTTACTCTCTAATAAATTTATTATAATGTAAGTAAGTTATAAAAGTCGGCGATGTAGAGTTTTTGACCTCGCCTGAATATCTGCCGACTATGGTCAACCAGATGGTGGCGGTGATACCATTTACAATAGCACTCCCAAAGAGGGATGACTTCAGGCAGGCGGCCGGTCATAAAACATAGCCAAATCCTTTGCTACATGAGTTTGTGTTTTGACGAAACATGTTGCGCCGACCCCAACTGATCTGGGATAAGGGCAGGAAGGTGATAATGATGATGTAAATATTCGAATACGTAGTGACGTGTATGTGTGATGCCGGCTTAGAATAGCAGCACTCCATTTCTTTCCAGTGGGTGTCGTAAGATGAATTTTAAGTCTTACGTAGTAAGATTAGGACTAAGCGACTCGGGAAGGTTTCATGTATCGGCTGACAGACAACCTATCGCTAGTGATACACAATATTTTGGCTCCTAAATATTTGTGAGACGTACGCAACGATAAAGACTGCATTTTAACGGCCTTTGACGCTCTACCTACACCGTAATAGTACATTACATCACAGGCCGAGTATATAGCAATTTCTGGTCGAGTGGCATTGGAAGGCCGAGACGAAGTCGAGGCCTTCTAAAGTAAACGAGACCAGAAATTGTTATTTCGGCCGAGGTTTGTATAGTGCTTTTCTCCAATTTGCAAGGAAACAAATATTTAAATCGTGATAAAATTGACACTTTGTAACTTTTAAAGTTCGCAAAGCGTTGGCGCTGGCTTTGCTTACGTTCCGTTTCATAAAGAATGCGCGGGAAATTCACATTCAGCCTTCAAACTTCAAACAAAATGTGTTCCATAAAACACCTAATCACGAAAGTGTGAAGTTTAAGAACCCTTTTATTACCGGCCTAGTCCGGCAATTTCTATTACAGTCCTCTGCGCCTTGACAACATAAATGAGCCCATTGACGTATTCTTTTTTTAAGGTAATGAAGCTATTTCCGAGCAAATTGGAGAAAAGGATAATTGCGTGCTGTGTGTGTGTGTGTGTGTGTGTGTGAATAAAATATAAGCAAATGATAGATATAAATGAACTTACCGGACGGCAAGTAGACAACTTTGGCGCCAAACAAGTTGTGAACCAGCCACGTCCATAACCCGTAGAACAGCGCCATTTTGAAAGAGGCTCTGAATACCTGGAAATAAATTCATGATTAACGATTCGAATTTTTCTGTGTCTCGATTTAAAATGTGTTAAATTAAATACTAGTTTCATAGGATTTGGAGTAGTCACAAAATAAGAAAGATACCTCCTTATGTAAAAAACTGTTCCTAACTCTACTGGGTGAATTGTACTACTTCCTTATCACAAGCCAGTTTTGAATTTTTGCTATCGGTCACTAGTAAAATTTCACCCTATATTCAATCAAGTTTTGAAATGGCCGCCGAAAATGCTGAGATTTGTGTCCAGAAACTTGACAGTATTCGGGTGCTCACTTGTCTCCAAGATAACACAGACACCTCTCTGTGTGGTAAACTTATTGACTCAAGTCAAGTGTCTCACTTACTTGGTTGATGGCCACTGACATATATTTGTGAGATCGATTACCTAAACCGGCAACAATCTCCAAGCTAATAGAGACACTTCTCTACGTACTAAACTACTACTAATCAGGTATCACACTTACTTGGTTAATGGCCACTGACAATGCCAAGCCGAGTCTCGGTCCGAAGTTCGGTTGTATTTGCGTGATGACCTCAACCGGCTTGTAAAACGCGTTGCTCGACGCTAGCAGGTAGAACAGAGTCGTGAAAAATACAATCTGTGAAAATAAAGAAGCGTATTAGCCTGCATACTTACGATACCTAGTATAGTTTTATAATAGTTCAGAGCCTATTCTTGCTATTTGCCACGATTTTATTCTATAGAATATAAATTATTCCGTTGAAATGCCGCTGTGTAGCGCCTCTCTTCGGTTTTTTATCAACTTGAAATATCATGCTCGCTTCGCTCGCAATACGTGCAGTATTAGTGCGTCGCAGTGTGGCTCGCTTCGCTCGCAATACGTGCAGTATTGGTGCGTCGCAGTGTGGCTCGCTTCGCTCGCAATACGTGCAGTATTGGTGCGTCGCAGTGTGGCTCGCTTCGCTCGCAATACGTGCAGTATTGGTGCGTCGCAGTGTGGCTCGCTTCGCTCGCAATACGTGCAGTATTGGTGCGTCGCAGTGTGGCTCGCTTCGCTCGCAATACGTGCAGTATTGGTGCGTCGCAGTGTGGCTCGCTTCGCTCGCAATACGTGCAGTATTAGTGCGTCTCAGTGTGGCTAACTTCGCTCGCAATACGTGTAGTATCTATTGGTGCGTCGCAGTGTGGCTCGCCTTGCTTGCAAAACGTGTGGTATCGGTGTGTCGTATTGTAGTGCTATATGACTTACGTCGCTCGAAATACGGGTAGTGTTGAGTGATATGTATGACTCGATATACCCATGTTCAATGGCCGGAACAAACTAACCAGGTTGATGAACATGTTGATGATGGCCCCGCCCCCGCACAGCAGTAGCGACGTGAAGGCTCCGAGCGAGCCAGCCAGCAGAGACACGTTGCTGGCTAGAGGCGCCCACACGCTGGTCGCTATGGCACTCAATGTGCCGACGTTCGCCTGCAGCCACTTCACCAGCCCGGAGTAGTCGAACATGCCTGTAGACCAAACATGTTTCGAGGTTACAAATAAAAAAAGATGAAACACTTCCAAATCAAACATCATCATCGTAGTTCAACCGTGAGATATTCAGCGAAACGACGCTCGCTTTGCTCGCAATACGTTTAATCCTTTTGTTATTGCGTGGAACGACAAGCTCGCTTCGCTCGCCATAGGTTTCGGGTAATTATTTTGAAATTGAAGAAAAGAGCTCACTTCGTTACGTTGGAACTGTAACGTGAAACGAGTGTTAGATCCCGTTGTTCTAATATATAATTGTGGGTTTTGAACTTACCTGGCGTGTTAGTGACATCATTGACGAAGTTTTCCCACGAGTCCTGTATCGCGGAGCCGTCGACTTGTGGACCGACCTGCGTCATTTACCATTATTATTCATTCTTCACATTCATTTTCTTTCAGTCAAAAAAGACCGAAATAAAGAATTTGCGAAACTATTTTCCGGACTGACAAAAGTTGTAGGGTTGTGTTGTGTCGTGTGTGATAGGTCCTGTGCACAACGTCCAAAATTGATTATTCAATTACAGGAGGTAATTAAATGACCCTTTTTTTCAGTTCCTCGATAGAAATGTAACTCGTAAACGTTGCATCCTAGTGTCATTCGGCAATCAGGTCTGGATCTTAGTTTCTCTGATTTTTGGCATTTGACAGATTTCCTGGGATTTTTATTTATTTATTTTATTCAAAATAACAAACACAAATATACAAGGTACATACATACATCATTTAAGTTTACCTGCGCGGCGAAATGGCCCGATACCCAACTCTGGTAGACGCGGTCCCATATCTCCAGTATCTGCTGCTCGACGCGAGCTATTTTGTCGGGGTCGCCTTCTTTCAGAATGCTTTTTACCTGTAAAAGGAACAACAAAATTAATAGTTTGCTTCTACGGGTAGTTCGTTGGGTTTGCGTCCCACACGACAAGAAGGGTGACATAAAAGTCCACATATAGCGTTATTTTAATGTAACTTAGGTATTCATGTAGTAATATTTCTATTGAATTCTGAAAATGAAGTGGAGGTTGCAATAGCTTATTTTAATAATGGTAATAGGCATACTTTCTATCTTATTTTGTTTTGTGGTTTGTAGTTAATACTAGTAGGTGATAATACCTAATAGGTGATGCTAATGCAACTATAGTTTGACAACTTCGTGCACGACCTTCCTGCGGGGTACAGACGGTCGGGGGGCGAGGAAGCACGTCATTTTAATATGACGTGCAGCGCGGATGCGCGCGTCACCCTTCCCCGCTACACCTCCCGCTACCCGCTGACATCTCCCTCCCCAACGTCTGTCACCCCTAGGGAAGGTCGCGCACGAACTAGCCGGACTATAATCTAGGTACCGGACTATCATTTATCTAGTTCTAGTAAAACAGCATGCTAGCTAAACTAAATCAAGACTTACATATCTGTCAATCTGTTAATTAAATCCAACGAAAGCCAGACAAAAATTAGTACACAAGAAATACCTTAGTAAGAAACAATAGTTTAATCTAATTTTATTTACATAATATTCTAATCTAATATTTAAATTGATTTATTTATTAACATTTTTATACTAATAATAGTTTATAGATAAAGGTTTAAAAGATCGCAGAAGAGAAGAAAGATTAAAACCCTAAAATTTCAATGCAATGTTTAGAAATATTTACCCCTGTAGAGATTCCTTCCCTCCCATACGTGTATGCATTGTCAATAAGCGAGTCCAATTTCTCCTCCCACCCCTCGGGGAGGTACTTGTGTAGTTCACTGTTTTGGACAAATGTACTGTTGAGTAGACTCCCGCTTAGTTGCACTACTACTATAGCTTCAGAGTAAATCTGGAATGGTTAAAAATGAGTGATTAGGTACTTTTGAAGACAATGCAGTTTCTAAGATAAATATTTTGCACTTTTGCGAAATTTTGGTTTATTCGCTATTGAGACAGCATACTTACCATGTACTCTTCTTTCGAGATATTGTTTGTTTGAAACATGTACGCGAAATGGGCTTGCCCTAAAAAGGCTGGGCCCTTTTACCAAAATGAGGCGCAATGCTTGCCGGGTTCTGCTAGTATTTGGTAATGCATTTGTATCACGTGTATGTATGTACTAACTAACATTTGAAACTAATGGGAGAACACGAAAACTTATTTCATAGTAAAGTAATTTTTGCTTGTCAATATTACCTGTATACAAATAAATACGGTCGCAACAGTCAAAAACAATATAAGCCCGATAATAACGAAACAAGACGAGGCAGTGTCTACACTGTCGTAAGCTAATTTGATCGCTTTCTCATTGCAAATAGAGAGCATTTTCCCAACTCCGCGAATGTGCGCCGGCAGTAAAGCTGAATGTCTGCAAAAGACAGAAAAATGTTCCAAGTTAACAAAGAATGTTCATAAATTGAAATACATAATGGTGATCTGATAATGCATGGTTCCAAACACTAAACTCAACAAATCATACTGAATGACTTTCCCCAAGGACTAAAGGTCAAAATATAAACAAGAAGATAGACCTTACAAACAAAGAAATCAGTAGACCAAGCAATTTTATATGGGAGGTGGTAATTTTTTAGGCTATAAGGGCCTATGTTCTTTAAGGAAAGTTGTCAGTTTGACCTGATAATCCTAGGATTTTCGGAAAATTCGGTCGCTCGATACCATCAGGTATGAGTTGGTAACAGTCTCTGTTAAATTGTTAACTCAACAATAACTCAAAAATCTATTCAATATTGATAATTTATTACCTGTCTGACCACCAGCCTTTAACTTTCCCCATAATATTGTTGTAGTGATTCTCACAGTACAACCGTACTCCAAAGAAATCCAACGCCATCTTCAAGAAATGTATCGCCAAAAAGAACACTAGTACTGGCAATAGCCAAATATGCTTCCATACTAGCATACAAAAACAACCAAAGAATAGCAGTTTGAAGTATAAAGCTGTTTCGTCGTCGCCATCAAAGGTGTTTCTCATGTAGTTTTCGTCGAGTGATCTTTGTTTGAAAGAGGCTAAGAGGCGATTTTCAAATGCAGTTTTCTTGGCGGTTTGTAAAGGTAAGGCGGAAAGAGTTCGTGTTTTGTATAGCATCTTTGCATGTGCAGTGTTTCTTGGCGAGCTATGGATGGCGTCGCCGGTCCAGCTGCCTCTCTTGATGATTGTGTCAGGGGTGGTGACCCCATCACCTATTGGGGAAGGGCTGTCCTTCTCAGGAGTAGAGTCCTGATCGCTCACAGATGGTGGAGCTTGATCTTGGGATTTGTCGTCGAATTGTTCAGTATCTTGCTGCCGATAGTTGAATAATACGTCATGAACGGCAGCCATGAATGAGGCCTCTGGATCTGAAATAAGATTTGAAAATTGTAAGATTATTTCATTTTAGTACCTACTTTGGGTCCGTACAAGATTGGTAGTAATGTATGCAAATTGGCAAGTAACCTAAATTGCTCCATGCTTAGCATAGTTAGTATGCAGGTCAGGTAGCTAGTAGATGACTCATTTAATTAATATCTAATGATGTCAAATATGAACATCACCTAGACACCTACTAAAGGTTAATGGTCTTGTTCTATTTAACTTTTAGCAAGAATCAATATCATCCATCAATAAATAGTATAAAATGTTATTTTTCTTTTTGTCTATTGTAGAATTCACTAACTCCTCCTAAACCACGCAACGGATTGTGATGCAGGTTTTTTACAATAAATAACAATTCAAGAGGAAGGTTTATATGTATAACGTATGCCAGGAAAATGCATTTTTCCCACGGGAAAATATGCAGCAGGTGAAACCGCTAATAGGCTGATAGTTAAAAATCTGGAAGAATGGGTTTTCAGTAAAAATTTAAAGTTAATACAAGAAACAAACCTTTCATCAACATTTTCTTGTGCACATCGACAGCTTCTAAAGCGAATCCAGTCACACAGATTATCCACAGGAAGACAAATGTGTATACTTGGAAGGAGCCCGTGAGACTCGCAAGGAAGCTCGTTATCACCAGCCAGAACAGCTGAGATGTGGTCTTGAATAGACCGGACCGTTCCGGGGTCCATAATATGTACACACTTATGAAGTATGCTACAGCTATAGTTAATGTCTGAAATGAAAAAAGGACACTCTGGTTTAGTCCTGCATTTTTGCTTTGCCTGTTCCTATAATAATGGTAAAGTATCATGTGCTGCAGAAGTATAACTGTTATTGTTTTAAGCTGTGCCTCAAGAGGGTTATTATTAAATTATTTACATTTATTGTGACTGGACTGTCCATTTCTGGACATAGATCTAACCCTAAATTATATTTATTCAAATTGTATTAATTTGTTTTTTAATTGAATGTAAATATTTTAATAAAAACAAAACAAGTTTGGAATTAAAACATCCACATTTCTGGACATAGATCTACCCTTAAATTATACTTAATCAAATTGTATTAAGTATTTAAATTTTATGTAGTCTTTCAATAAAAAAAATACAAGTTTAGAATTACAACAGAAGACAGTGAAGTACTTACAACATAAGAACTGCACAAAGTGATGAGCATAGTTGTAGAGAAGCTGATGAAGCTGCAGAACTGCCAAAACAGGCACGAGAAACTCCGCGGCACCGCGTTGTACAGCCATGGCAACACAAATATCGTGGTCAGCAGACCTATCACAGTCTGGAAATGGAAATTAAATAAATAAATATCCCTGGATGAGACACATAACGCCATCTAGCCCCAAACTAAGCAAATCTAGTACTATGGGAACTAGACAACTGATATAATACATACATATATTTTTTTTTATAAATACATATTATACATAGAAAGCACCTAAATTTGAAAATTGACTTGACAAATATCTGTGCCTGGTGGGAATCGAACCCACGACTCTCGGCGTAGAAGGCAGGGTACTATCCACTATGCCATCGGGACAATTAGTAGGTTTTAGAGATTACATATTTTAGTTTTACTTAACACATTTCCTGTCAACTACGAGAATACTCATGAATATGGAAAGGAGAAAATGTTACGAGTAAACTCATCTGGCAGCGAACAGGTTAAGTAAAGATTAATGCACTTACAGTGCTATTCTCTTATTGAAAAAACCATCAGCACTGGCCTGGACAAGGACCAAAATTCAGTCAGATAATAATAACTTACAGAAAAATTAAATTCACACCTTATTCTATTCTATTAACCACTATATTATTAAAGTGGCACAGTTAATATGAATTTTTGGGGACTATAGTCTTCATGGACAAACTAAATGGATTGACAAACTAAAATTTATCACAGATCTCCAGTTTTCTAATGTCTTGTAAACATTTACCTACTGACCTTGTAATGTTCCTTGAATTGAACTCCAACGGTGTCTGAAGCAAGGTTAACCAAATTGAGGGGTATTCCCATCAACCCCACAGCTACAGACGTGTCCGACTTCTCTAGACCTTCGAACCACGACTTCAGCTTTTTTGAAAGTCTGTATTTGAAAGGGTGCAATAGCGACCCAACCAGTAATGCCCAAAATAATGGCTTGAAAAACGGCTCAAGGATAAGAAACAGCACGTATACAGCAGCACAACATACGGCCAAAATAAACAGCGCAAAAGCATTATAAAACCCATGTTTCATAGGCTTTTCATTGCCTTCCGACAAACCACCTATGATGTTGAAGATGTTTTCAAACGGCGATTGCTGCATTTTCGCCGCGAATAAAGATCCCCAGGGCACAAGTAATATTGTACGACACTACTGAAAATGAATAACCACTGATATCATAGTTATTTTTCGAATATTCGGCTAAAATAACTTCAAAATAAAACTATCCCCTGTCAACGAAACCAACGTAATTTTGACAGTCAGTGATGCCAGATCAATTTTTTAATTTGGATGTCAAAAGTAGAACAGCACACCTGGGTGATATACAAGAATGCATTAAATTAAAATACAAACTATTTAAATATTTTGTTTGATAAAATATGCATGAATTGGTAACAAAACAAAAAAATCACTATATTTTTAAATTCAAATTTTGAAAAAACAATGCTAATACCTAATACACAAGGTACAACCAAATTGCTCAAATTGCTATAATAACGTGACAGATGGCAATAATACCAAAAAATACATCTGTCATTAAAGTTTGTTCAAAAACTAGAACTCAATCGAAGTCAATCGAAGTTTTACAAAATATTTTGAAAAACGGCTTCATTTTACAACGTGTTACAAAACAACCAATAAAGCTGAAAGGGTATATTAGAGCCATAGTATCGTTTTTCAAAACTAAGAAAAAATATTATTTTTATGAAATTACACTTATTTTTAATCGTGTGTAATTGTAGTGTGTGTGTGTGTAGTTTCTTGTATTGCTGGCTATTACATGAATATCATCAATACAAGAAACTAAGTCAACCAGCAATGTATGCCGAAGCGGACTTTGTTCGCCAGGCAGTGTAGCATCTGACCTAGACTAGTGATGTGATTATTTTATCGACTGATGATAATAAAAAATATTATTTTTTTTGGTTAGTTGTGTAACAGGTTGTATAATAGACTAAGCTCAAGTCGACAAAGTCTTACCTCATAGGTTTACCGCACGGACGTAATGTAGCGATAGGATAACACTTAGGTTACCATATGCTAGCGGATTTTCATATCAAAAGGCGTCTCTTTAAGTGGGAAAACGTTTGGAACGGTAGAAATGTGAGGTAAGTACTAAATACTTGGACTTTTTTTTGCATTTTCCAACTCGAATAAAAATGTTTCCTCCAGGTTAGCAGATGGCAACCTACTATTATAATGACCTCCTAAGTGTTGTCTATCGCTACAGTAGGTATACGTCCGTGCGGTAACTTTGTCGACGGGAGCTTAGACTATAAGGTAGGTAGGTACCTACAGTACGCGAATGAGTTCATGACCATGTTGAGGAATGCGGTAGTGCTGTGACTAATTCATGTTGATGTCGATATCGAGAATTGTTGCCGAACAGTTCAGTTCAGACTACTCATAGTTATTAGTTAATGGGTTGTTTTTCCTACAATATTGAGTAGGTTGAATAGGTCTTTATAAACTAAGGGCAGGTTTCTTTAAAACAAAGTAACTAAAATGTATATGTCTCGAGACATTTACTTATTATTAAAGGGGCCTTTTTAGCCATAGTTTGTTCGAACTGTAACTTCACTGTTTGTGAATAATATTAAAGAAGTATTTATGGTTTCTACACAAAACACAACACAACGACAAAAATATCGACAACTTTGTGACACACTTTTTTCCCATCACTCGACTGCGGGCGAATGCGTGTAGTTGGGTAACCGCGGGGCGCGCCGCCCCCGCGCGCCTCCTCATTCCCCGATGGCCAAGAACTCATTCGCGTACGTATGGTATTTTGATATTATCAATTGCTTGGGGCATCACGTCTTGGGGGGCACCAGAAGAAGCACCATTTTTTTTTCGTAAATACGTTCCGGCCTTAGGGTATCACGTCACATGTCTCCACTAGAAACTGCACCACATAAAGTTTCTAAAACTAAATTTGAAAAATTGCGCGCTATAAGTTGACATTTGGTCAGCGGGTTCATGAGTCATGACCCTGCTCGCACTTGCTCATTCGCTGCCCGCTGATGCATTCGGCAATGAGAATGCCACCGTTTTGCAGCTAGCCAATCACAAACCAAACCACCCCTGCCCCGCGCCCCCCCGTTTCGCTAATCTGTCAATCAGCGTTGCCAACCGGGCACATTTTACACATTTGACGTACCTACTATTTTAGGCTCTCATGTGTCCTGGCCTCTCATGTGTAATTTCGTAAACTCGCAGCCAAATTAATAACTCACACAATGATAGAAGTGAGCGCTGGCTTGCTTTTCATTTATCGGAACGTAAAATTGTTTTTCAAAAATCAATTCGAGCGTTACACAGAAAGCTATATTACATCTCTCTTGCTCTAGCTAGATGAACTTAAAAGCATTCTTTTCCACACCACAGACAGAGATGGATCAGCCACCTAGTCGTTGGGTGTAGTGTCACACTACCCATCCCCGTTCGAAAGTGTGTTACCAGTGCTTCTGCCTACTCTTGGTCGTCACGTAGGGCTCTGTTGAGCACCCGTAGCCTGGCTTCGCACCAGCGGGGGGGCACTCCAGGGTCCTGTGCTCCGAGGGCAGGCTACGCTTTACGCAGACCAGGCTAATAAGAAGATGCCCTTTAACGGCTACCAGCGCCCCACGCTCAAGAGTCGCGACACACCCAAGCTACCTCGTGGGTTCTAGACGCCCACGTTCATCGTGGACGCCATCCACGCCGGGTTCGACGGACCCGCCTCTCGTCACCTCTCGCCACCTACTGCCGCCGCAATAGCGATAACCGCTGCCTGCTTCTCCCTCGCCGTCTCCGCTGTCGCAGCGTGAGCCGCGGGACAAGAAACAATAGGACCTGCTCGCCCTTTAGCACGCCGTCGCATGGCACACCACCCTGAATGCTCTCAGGGAGATTGCTGCAGCCGTGCAGGCGGGAGCGCATAACGCACAGCTCACAGAAAAGCGTACCCACGAAACATCTTCCATCTCACCGATCGCCGAGTACCCGAACGGTTTCGGCTACGAGGGTCACGTCGCCGCTGTCCATGCCCCTGCTGAACAACTCGGGTACTGGAGACAGCCCAGCCAGCGTCGACATCTGCCCAGACCAGTGTTGCCGGCACTCGAAAATCAAAAGATCCGAAATCTAGTCCGACAGGATCCGATTGGATCCGATTTTACCCAGAAGGGGCGTTAAAAATTTTGTGATTTTTGCCCGTGTTTTTGTGAAACATTTTCCTACATACCTACTTACAATTATACTGCAATTTTTCCTAATTTGCATTGTTTTACCTTGTGTAGTGTCATATCGTATGTAATTAAATTAAGCCTAACATAGACCGGATGCAGTGCGTGGCACACACCTGTTCACGGAGGTAAATATGCGTCGCGCGTGCACAACGATAGGTACACAACGCAGAGCCGTATCTGGTCTGACATCATTCCCTCTCTCGCATACGTTACCACTGGAGAAAGCGTGCACGTAAGTACGCAGGCACGCCCATTTGTTGTGTTGATCCGATGAATTTCAACGTTGCGTTGCATCGCGTGTGAGTTACTCACGAGGACTTGCACGCCGCGCGTCGCATCCGGTCTCTGCTACCCTGTTATTCACGTAGACGTGCACGCCACGCAGCGCACCCGGTCTGGCTAGCCTGTTACTCGTGTAGACGTGCACGCTTGCCATGCGGTGCACCCTGTCTGGCTAGCCTGTTACTCACGTAGACGTGCACGCCACGCAGCGCACCCGGTCTGGCTAGCCTGTTACTCGTGTAGACGTGCACGCTTGCCATGCGGTGCACCCGGTCTGGCTAGCCTGTTACTCACGTAGACGTGCACGCTTGCCATGCGGTGCACCCGGTCTGGCTAGCCTGTTACTCACGTAGACGTGCACGCTTGCCATGCGGTGCACCCGGTCTGGCTAGCCTGTTACTCACGTAGACGTGCACGCTTGCCATGCGGTGCACCCCGTCTGGCTAGCCTGTTACTCACGTAGACGTGCACGCTTGCCATCACAGAGTACCTTTTTATATGGGGGGGCTTGCCATGCGGTGCACCCGGTCTGGCTAGCCTGTTACTCACGTAGCCGAGCACGTTACGCGGCGCACTGGTCTGTGCTATCCTTATAGACAATACCAAACGGTGGAAGATTTTTTTGCGGTGCGATCCATTTTACGCTCATGCTTATTTTTTACTGCAGGCACGTTCGGTTATGATGAGTATCTGTAATGTAAATGTAAATTCGACTATTTTTTTTTCAAAATTATCCGAAATTATCCGCTGGAAATGAGGATCCGCCGAGGATCCGATCAGACCCGAAAAGATCCGAAATCGCATCCAAAGATCCGCGCCGGCAACGCTGGCCCAGACATCCTATGCGTCCAGGCTGATGATGCCGAAGCCTACGCCCCGCAGACCCAGGGAAGACGCCGACACCTGCACCCACGACATCCATAGATGACGGGGTGTAAGAAGAAGCCGCCGCTGGTAGTGGTCGATCTGCTCGCAAACTGGAGCCACCACTTCGGTGAGCCAAAGGCGGAACTCGGTCATGCGCCAAACATGCGGCCCTACAGGTCCACAGGGTTCTGATTCCTGGCGCAAGGCGAACAGAAATTCCGCGTTTACCAGCGCTACTTTACCGCGCTGGAGGGCTCCGGAACCAGAATATCCTGTTGTTCGCCTACGCAACGCGCCACCGAAAGAGCGGCCAGTCAAGGGCGCGATTAGAGACTTCCCTGGACACAGACCCTGAGGACATCCAGAAGGAGCTGACCACCACCCTGGGCTACGAGGCGGACTACGACACTACGTGCGCCCCAGCAAGTGTGCCAACTGTGGCAGCTCGCACCTGGTCAACAGTCTCGATTGCCCCGTACGCTCTTACGAAGCCCGTCGAACTGAAGAGGATGGAAGCGGCACCGCAGTTAGAAGCTAACATGGCTGGATCTCTTATGGCGGCTGCAAACAGCCCCTCCGGAACTACGACGACGAAGAAGCGGAAGCCTAGAAGGCGGAGGAGGTGAACATCGCCCTCACCTACCAGGAAGTGGAAGCACCGGGCCAGCCACGTCAAGAGCCCACGGGTTCGTTGGTACCCCACAGGGTACATCTCAGGGGGTGAAGCCGAAACACAAACCGGCCTCAAGACAAGAGAGCCACGAGCAGCCGTCCTAGCAGAGAACAGAAAGGTCCTGATCAGTGCAATCTGGACCCCTCACTGAGGTCCAGGTCGCGCTCCGCACGGGGGCGGACGCGACCTTTATCGTCGCCTATAGAGCGCCTGATCCCGTCATACGGCGAGGTCATGGCCGCCAGGATCAACTGGAGGCTCTGGGACCCAGACAGGCTGCTCAGGGTGGTGCTGTACAGATGATAAAAAATCAACGCTGTTCCTACGGATAGGGGGGCCCACAGGCATGGATTGCTTGGGGCACCAAGTGGTCTTGATCCGCCCCTGGATATTATTCAGGAATCAGGATAGCCTCTGAATAGATAGGCAATGAAAATCGTATTGTCACCATGTTTGTATTAACTTCTTTAGAATATCCGGTAGCAAGTCATTTGAAGTTTTTTGATGAACAAATCGATCATGATCTTCGCTGATAGCGGCTGGTCCATGGGTAGGTAGGTACTATGTGTGTGACCGGCTCCCAAGAATATCACGTCCATGAAATTTCTGGGTGTACCTACTTATATATAAGATAAAAACACATTCAACTATATCCTGGCGCCTTGTCTTAATCAATCTTCTTCTTCATTCGCGTGGGACACCCGAATTGACGGACAACCCCGATGAACCCTGGTGTCAGAGTTTTTAAACCATCTACCTACTACTAATTAGCTGACCTGAATTTAAAAAATGCGAAGAGTTTACCTACATCGCAAGTAATAATAAGTGTAGGTAGGTACAAATAAACACTATGACCTAGGTTCATTGGGTTGTTAGAAGACTCGATGTCCCACTTGAAAATAAGAAGATCTACTGTTGTAATTAACCATAGGACATATCACATGCACCATTCGGTTTCATTATGTTTTTACTTCACTTTTACCTAATCGTACCTACTCAATGGATACTTACAGCGCAATCAAAGTACAGTAAATTACCTGTAATATTTATTTACTAAATTTAATTATTAAGTATAGGTAGGTACAATACAAATTGATTGTCATACTCGTATTGGATCGTAATAGTTTTATTATAGTTGCTAGTTGTGTTTGCAAAACTAAAATTTATCTTTGTCATTCTTATTCATCATATTCACTTGGCTGATCGTACCTAAGTGTGCACTATAGTACGATTGCCAAACCAAAGTCTTCATGTTTATGAAATAGTTTAGTCATACTGTACGAGATGTGCAATATTTAAATGATAGTTCTGATATTCTGATAATTCATAAAGTTTATTGAAAATAAGTAACTACTTAATTATGATAAAATGCTAATGATTAAGCGCGGTGGCTGATGTTTGAGTACCTACGTAATATGCTGATGATAAGAATTAAGAAATGTACGATATGGTGGATCGTATAATTTTATTTTATAATTTGCGATGCCTCTACGGGGTGCCATATGTTGAACTCTGTGATAATTTTAAGATCTCATGTAACCATGTGGCAATGCAAATAAATACTGATTACTGATTACATATAGGTACATTCCCTGACCTGTGATGTGACTGACCATTTGACAATTGGAGATCTTAATCATTGCGAGCAAGCGCTGCGGAAAAATAACTCACAAACGGGCGTTACGTGTTTTTCTCGCCTTACTAGTAAAAAAAAGGTATTAAATCAGTCCTGAATAATATACCTGCATATCTATGTAATGAATTTACTGTAGATACAAATCACATCTTTACCCCTTGCCAGGCAGCTAGCAGAATAGAAAAGACAAGGAAGACTTTTTAATACGCTGCACAGGTCATCAAATTTTCCACGGTAACGAAATAGGATGATGCTATTTTAAGCAGGCATGACAAAAATATCTAACCTTTATACAGTAAATAGCTAGGTAGGTACGTAAATGACTCCGACGATGCACGGGACACAGTACGTCTGATCAGTGAGTACATCTCAAATACCTACTTAGTTTCGAGTGATCTATAGGACACGTGTATTCACGTATGATCTCTGAGATTGCGACCGTGCATGACTAACGTCAGCTTGTTAAATTTTTGCTACGGACGAAATGATTCTAAATGATCTCTGGGCCTCATACTGCCCTTGCAAGAGGCTGCACTTAGATTGGAAATAAAAGTCGTGAATAGATTGACACTCGTTTTATTATAGTTATTTATAATAATATTGGCAAGTAATTGGTAATTGGCTTCAAGCGACATTATTTAAATTTGTTGATAAACATATCAATCATAACCTTGGCTGATACCGGCTGATCCATGGGCACCATGTGGCCGGCTCCTAATAATATCACGTCCATGAAATTGCCGTATGATTTCTGATACCTGTACAAAATTTAATACTTAAATTATTCACAATTTTACCTTCGAGCTATGATAAGTATGAACTTAAATCAATATAATTGTGATCTGGTGGGGATATTGAATTGTAGGTTAAATGCAACATTCAATTATTATTTTTAACTTTTACTTAATATTACATAATAAACTTTTCAAAGCAACAAGTAACTGCGTTAAAAAACAAACAAAACCCGACTGCTGCGGTAATTTTAAAGTAGTATTTTGCTCTAAAAATCCGCCATCTTGAATTTATAATTTTTTAATATAGCCAGTGTCACTCGCGCTGCTGAATCGAATCTAACGACACCTCATATGTCAAAATCCAACTATCCGTTTAGGCTGTAGCCCGTGAAAAAGAATTTTCTTGTCCACATACATACATACATACATACTCTCAAAAAACAGAACCCTCATTCTAAGGCAGTCAGGTAAAAAGGCATCTTTGTAAAGAAATCATTTTGCACACGTCTTATTAAGGGTACATCGGGGGTGTAAGGCCCCCAGTCTTCGAAGGCCCAAACGCAGAAAACCGTTTAAAATACGTTCGGTTGGCGACAAATTCATAGCAAGCGTAAAATGAACCCATAGATATGCAGGGACGCGGGAGCGGGCCGCGTGCGGCCGCTATTTTGCCAGTGACGGCTGGTTGTTCGGTGACCTCGGGCACGGCCAGTGTTTTTGCTATTTTGCGCTCCCACTAAACAGTAGTTTTCAATAGTTAATACTGCAATTTATTAGTAGATTATTGTTGAATGTGTTTATTTATTTATCATTCCATTGATATTCGTGTAGGTATGTCTGGTTTTAACGCAATTTTATTCATAAATTGTGAAAACGGGTTGCAAGGCCCCGATCGGTTAGGAAGGCCCCACAGGGTAGTTGCTTGGGCCTTACAAGCCCTGTTGGGGCCTCTCTACACTGTTGCTGTCTTATAAGGCCCATAAATTTTTGAAATTTAAATTAACTTTACATCTACTTATGTTATTAATAAAAATGAATTTTGACACCACATTTTTATTTTGGGCCTTGCAACCCGCAATCGGGGCTATCCAAACCATATACCGGTAATAAGGCCCAATGTATGAAAAATTAAAATCAAGTAATTTTAAAAATGTATACCTTTTTCTAAGCTAAACAAAACTACTTTTGCGATTAATGGCAATTTTTTTGCACTTAGCTCCTGAAATTTCGATTGCCAGGCTGTTTTCTTCGTCACTGAGAAACTGAAGTCTTTTTGGAAAACATTGATGATTTCACAACTTTTTGCTTTTATTGAGGTTCAATAATATGTAAACATTCATATAAGTGTAAATTTTTTTGTAATTAACGCTTACTTTAACTCCAAACGTAATAAAATTGGCAGGGGCCTTATAACACATGCCCAGTTTAGGAAGGCCAAAAATTGATGTTTTGTAAAATGATCAAAATTGTAACTTTTTATTGTCAAAATCATAAAAAAATCATATAGGTCAATTAATAGTGAATTTTGCTATACGTTGCAAACGTTGTTTTACCTGAGGGTGATAAAATAAAGGTTTTATTTCGGTTTGTTGTTAGGTGGGCCTTATTACCCGGGTCTACCTTAGTTTGATTAAATCTAATCTAATAGCTGTATTTGCACAAGTGAAAATCATTTTAATTTCACTTCGCTGATCGTACATTTGTGTATTTAAAATGCACAAGTACGATTTTCAAAGTCATAAAATGATTTTGAAATTGTCTGAGCAACCACTTGGCCACAGTATCTAACACTACCTAAATGTTTGCAATTGCTACCAGTAACTACTGTTGCTATGTAAATAAACAAATTTTAAAGGTGCATTCCATGCACCATCCATCTATCGTCTATATATCCCTTGCAAAATATGCAGAACATAAGCTACCGTAAATGCACTATTTATGCATGCCTGCCTCGGTGATTGGAGTGTTACAGACCATCGAATTTCCTGCTGGATAGAAACAAGCTGATGCTATTTAAATCCGACATTACATGTGTTATTTTTTTTTATATATATTTTTTTTATATAAATAATGGGTAAGCATTTGCCCTCAATCTCACCTGATGTTAAGTGACGATGCAGACGATGATGGAACATGCTCGCCCAGATAATGCCTATTCACTCTCGCCTTGAAAAGGCCCAGGTTATAACGTTCCGGAAACAGATCCGCAGGCAGGGAGTTCCACTCCTTAGCAGTTCGCATTAAAAATGTAGAAGCGAAGCGCTTTGTGCGAATTTGCGGGATGTCTACGATATAAGGGTGGAATCCCAACCGGCGTCTCGTGCACCGGAGATGGAATGGTGACGGAGGTATCAGGTCATGGAGAGACTGTGCACACTCCCGAAATGTATCCTGTAGAATACCGACAAGCAAGCTACTTTGCGACGGTGTTCGAGGCTCTGTAACTTTGCGTCAATTAGTGCCCTATCAGCGATGAGTTTCTTGGCGCGCTTCTCAATCGAGTCCAGGGCTGCCAGCTGGTAGACCCGTCCCACAGGTGACAGCAATACTCCATGCAGGAATAGTTGTAAAAGCTGTACTGGTGTGAAGTATCGCCTGACCATTTTCATCAAATCAAAGAAATATTAATTAAATTACCCAAGAATTGTAGATTTTGTGTATTTAGTTGCCCCAAATATAGGTTGTCTGTCTGTGTTTAGGTATGCCTCTTGTCCGGACCATTTCAGACTTGCGTATGTATGCATTGACAAACTATAGGCGACGACGATGTCTAGTTGACCACTGAAATAGAGGTAAATTTATACAACTAAGACTTTTTTATGATATTATCACCAAGACGAGAACTGCGTATCCTTTGAAAAATATAGGTATCTAATCTGTAGTAAGTAGATCCAAGTTTCTGAATTTAGTAATACTAACTCCATCAAAATAAATTTTCGTTTCTCTCATATTTTTTCAAGTAGGCATTCACAATAACATTTACTTAGCGTGAATTTGTTTCTGACATCCAAAACGAAAATTTTTGTGTCCAAAACAGAAGTTACGATGAAGCCCCTAGTAATAATTCTGTTTTTTATACACTTTTGAGGAAGTTTTGAACCCCTTTTTTTAAGAAAATGATCTACATGAAACACTTTCAAAATAAATGAAGTGAGTAACTTACTTGTAACATATAACTCCGTAGTGCTCCAATAACTCTTCCAGCCAAGGTTTGACGGTCATATAACTAAACAAAGCATTATGCACTCTATCATTAAGACTATGAAATCGCAGATTAGCCACGTGGATAGCTTTTCTTACTTCAGGTAAGACTACAAATTCTTTAAATAGTTGATCGTTTTTTGGTTCCATGAAGTCCTTCATATAGTTATAATGATTTTGAATCGAAAATGCTTTGATAACGATAATATTCATTTCCTTAAAGAAAAAGTTACACAGCATAACAAAAATTACTGTTTTTAAAAAAGGTACCTACCTACTCTTAATATCTGATAATCGAGAAACCTATTTTTATAACTTACTTATATTCAAGATAGACGATTACTACTACCTACACAATATGTTTTTTACATAGACTAATATGTACCTCAGTGTATTTTTCAATATTTTGCTCCTTCCAATATTTTCTGGCTGCTTCTTCGTGCTTTCTATAATCGTCAGCTGTTTTAAAGTCCATGAGCCCAGTTCCCAGTCCCCACTCGGAATAATGTGTTATAAGAGTGGCTGGATCAGTGTAACCATCACCTATCGCCAATCCCTGCAAGCAGTTTTTACAGTTAAGGTAGGTACCTAACCTAATCTACTAAATGTTTAACAAAAAATAGGTAGGTAGTAGCTAGGTATTCTTTGACATATGCAGGCAAGTAAAAAACAAAAGTTATATAGATTTGATTGCTGTCATTATATAACAGTAGCTGTAATTATCTCCCTTCTATATTTGCAACATATTTTGTCAAAGATTTTAAAACAAAACTTATAAAAAAATGCTGGATTTATTTCCTCTTATAATTATCGGAATAGGATTTCTAACCTTAAGATTAATAGGTATGGTTCTATTTTTCCTATTATGGATGTAATGTCCAAAAGCTGGAATATATTGGCCAGCGTAAGATTCTCCTGCGATGAACAGTGGAGCCTTCTGTAACTCCGGGAACACTTGCAGAAATTGCTCGACGAAGCTCAATAAAGAATCACCCACCTAATAACAATATTAATTATAGTTTATATAATATAATATTATTTATTGTACCTTAGGTACATACTTAAAATATAAAGCTACAAAGAAAATAAAGTACGTAGACGATCTGATCTCTATGAGAGATTTCTTCCAGCCAGCTTTATGTAGGTATAGCAAAAATATGGATAATAATAAGTAAGTACCGTTTTTTTTATTGCATAAGTTACTTATTGGTTACTTACTTCATCCTCAGTATGAGCAAGGCTGCCATCGTCAGAATAGCTGTATCCAGTTTCAACTGGATTGTCGATAAACAACAGAGAGTAGTCTGAACCCCAAGTAACTGGCATCCTTTTCGCTTAAAAATGATTGATACAATATTTATAAGGCGTCGCCTCAGTGCTTATTTGTTCAACCGACCATCCAGCGAATCTCGCGTCTAGCGAGTTTCTTTGGATTATAGTAAACCAATCACTGTTAATTTTAGGAGGTTGTCCAAACAAGCACTAATTTGGGAATATCTTCTTCATGCTCGTTTGATCCATCTGCAAAAATCAACAGCAATTGTTTAAATATAATGAAAATAAACTCGCTAGGTGTGAGGATTGCTGGATGGTCGATAGAACAAATATGCACTGAGACGACGAAGGGTTAAAGATCTCTTAATTTAAATCAAGCAGTTGGACTTGTCATGTTGGAATCATACATACCCTTGAGGTCTTCCGTTACTGTGATTGGACCAAGTTCATTAAATAAACCATATAGCGATGATGCACCCGGACCCCCGTTAAACCAAATAATCCAAGGAGTGCTTTCTAGGGGCTTGTTCTCTACAGGAAAGAACCAGAAGAATGTGTGCCATTTCTTAGTCTTATTTGCTGTGATGAACGCCGCGTGGCTCGGCACGCCAGCGAAGAGGGTAGGGTCCACTGAGGACAGGTTCCTCGCTTTGGCTACCTCCCCGCGCTCGATCAGGGGAGTCAGGATGAGAGGAGCATCGTCCGAGGAGTACAACTCGTGGACACTCTTTGCAGTTACAATTGCGCTGAAGAAAATTATCTCCGTTTAAATTGTTACGTGGACTCAATAATTACGGGAAGTAAAATAAGTGTATTTGTCCAAGAACATTAGACAACTTTTGTTGTTGACAATACTACCGAAATATGAAAAAAGCACTTCTGTTATTAAAAAAACTAGTTGTTTATTTAGTGGACGTAATTCTGTGTATTTTTTTAGATGATTGTTTGAATTTAAAATTGACTCACCTGTAAAGCAGAAAAATTGGTAAAAGATTAATCATGGTAAGTAATACTTTTACTTTATAAAATAAAAATGTTATGTTTGCCTGTTTATATACTGAGCATTTACAAAGGAATTTCAAAGATAAAATACTTAACATAACTTCTAAAACGTGTTCTGAAATACTTTTTATTACCTATGACTTTTTGATCATTATTTTTTATTACAAATAATTCATGAAAATATTTACTGGTCACAATAGCTAGTAGGTGCGTATATTTTACAGGCAGGTAAAAATGATCATTATACTGTTTTCAGTTTTCTGGTAGGTATTAAGTTGATAAGTTAAGTATAGGAAATAAGGTAGAAAGTATTTTTTGAGTATAGGTACTCAACAATTCTTAAAGGTACGTAAATGTTTTAGACGATGCACGAAACACAGAACCTCAATCATCGTCGCTGCTTTTCATATCACTAGTTTCGAGCGATCTCATAGATCACATTACCTACGTGATGAACTCTGAGATTTCAACCGTGACAACTGTCAGCTTCTTTAATTTTTTATAAATTTAATTTTTACCTGACTGCCTCAGAAGGAGGGTTATTGCTTAGCGCAAAGTGATGAATGATGATAAAACAACCCTGGGCCGTCATTGCAAGGCTGCATTTAGATTCATGAATAGATTGACACTCGTTTTATTATAGTCATACATAATAATATTGGCAAGTATTTAGTAATTGGCTACAAGAGTCGTTATTTGAATGTGTTGATAAACATATCGATCATGGTCTTAGCTGATAGCGGCTGGTCCATGGGTACCATTTGATTGGCACCCAACAATACCACATCCATGTTTCCGTGTGATTTCTAGTACCTGGATAAAATATATTAATTATAATATATATACGAAAAAACTATGCTGGAAACAAATGTTGTATGATCTGATGAGGCTATTGAAATAGGGAACAAAAAGCAACGTTCAGCTTCTTTTGTATTTAATTTATACTTTCCCCATTAGCAGTAAATGATACTGCTTAAAGTATCACTCACTTACTAACAGTTTGGTAGCACAAAAATTTGGGCCTATCTTATTTATATTTAAAAAAGTAAATTACATACCTACTTTTTGAAATCATTATACAGTATAAAATATGATGTCATATTAGTTTTATCATGTTTAATAGTTGTACTTGCAGAGGTTAAAATTATCTTTGAATTCACTTAACTGATCGTACTTTTGTGTGTCTAAAATGCACAAGTACGATTTCCAAAGTCAAATGTTTTTGAAGCATTTGTTGCTTAGTTACAGATGACTACTGTTTATTCATAATATGAAACCTTGGCAATATGCTTATAAAAATTCAAAGCGTTCTTAAACATGTTACCTATAGTTTGACAGCTGTCATCCAAAATGTTAATCACAAGAAGATCTACAACTTCCTCTGAGTGGTCAAGTAGTGCACAGCAAGAGTGCACAGTTTTCAGGATAAACGTGTTTTTAGTTTTACAGCTGTCATCTGTCATTTTGATCTTGTCAAGATCTTCAAATTCCTCGAAGAAACCAGAAAAGCAACTGGTTTGGGATTTTGCTCATAGAAACTGTTGAGATTTTCAGCTTTTGGGATTATGAACTATTGTTCAAATGAGTTGCTGATATTTCGGTGTTGGCATTATGAGTGTTAGGATTATGGTTGTTGATAATTATTATGTATGTAGAGACAGTTGGGTAAAAATTTATGTGACTGTTCAACCAACATTTAGTATAGACCCATACAAAATAGTGATAGGTCAATACCAATATTTATATTTTAATTACCGCAGAAAACCTTCACATATTTGTTAGTAAGTAGTTATTTCCTACGGACAATAGATGAATTTGAGTTGGGTATAACAAGGTATTTCGGGCTGAAAATCATCATAAATAAATAAAGGAGTAAGTACAAACTGATATGACTGTTCAGCGTTAACAAAAACCCATACAGAATAGTATTACCTAGGTAAGTATAATTTATTACTAACCGCAGGATACCTACCTATTTATTGGTATTTCCTGCGGATAATACCTAGGTAAAGAATTTCGAGTCGGGTATTTCCGCTTTATTTTTTAACAACAATATCGGATTAAGACTTACGTACTACCTACCCATTTAAGGGATCAACTTATACTTACTGGTTTTCATACAATTGGTAAAATAATCCAGTACAAGTTGGTACCTTAAATGGTTAGATAGATACTTCTATCTGTAAAAGTCGCATGGGCCGCTGACAGCCGCTGTCCGATAAGGTAACCTTTTTTTACCCGACTGTCTCTTCTTTTTCGAATGGGACACCAAGTCGTCTAACGACCAGATGAACCCGACCTGAAGGAGGGTTATGTTTTTCGATAGCGGGTATATAGGTATATGTACTTACTTTCGTATCTAATTAATTAAGTAGGTATGTATCAAATAAAAATTGTTCATTTGCTACAGCCCCGATAACGGCTGGGACTTGTCAATGTCTTTAGATTCGTCTCAGCAACACGAGTGACAAAGTCTGTATTAAAATTCATAATGGCGGATTTAAAACATGAAATATAATATTGAACATAATTTAATTAAAAGTATCGAATGAGATTTCGTAAATTTTTGGTTTTATCCATCATTAACGGAGGGGAAGACTGTCAATCTAGTGACGTGATTGGTGAATCATTACCCCGTTCAGTGACTCCCAGTGATTCAGTATACAGGATCGTTGCGGTACTTACCACAGAAGGAATAATATCCTAGTCGGTGGATATGTTTTGAATACCTACCTACCTAAATAAATCTTTTTAGGCGAAAGAAGGAGCATAATAATATGTTTTGTATGACGTTAATAAATTAGGTAGATATATACTTATGTTACAGTCAAAACCCATAAATAGGTAGTTAATAATGTGACTAAAATTACAAGTTTTCCCTGCATTATCTTATCACTTTAATTATTTAAGTGATCATACACGCATCTGATATTTTATAAAAAATCATGTATTTTGATATAAATTATATTACTAGGTAGTATAAATGTTGCAAAAACGTAACGTATAATAAATTGTTAGTCATATTCAGTATTTATGTAGGTATTGATAACATGATAACTGATAACCAGAAAGTAAATGAACAGTTTAATTGAGCTTCATCTCAATTTTATGGCTTGACGACATTTCTATTATCATAAACCTTCTACATTCTATGCTGTGCTTACTAGAATAAAACAAAACGACACCACAAAATTACTCACTCATAGTTCAGTTTCCAAGGCATATAGTGACCGTTATAATACCGAAGAAAAAATGAATGGAGCAATTAGTTTCTTCTGTTTTACATTAATAACCATTGAAGCCAAAGTGCTGAAAGAATTCACAATACCACCTGAAGGAGTGTCAATGGACATAATAATGAGAACAAATTCAAAACCCGGTGATAATGCAAACCCACCCTTGAGTGCAATGACGATAGATTTGAGAAGAGACAGAGTGATCATATCTACAAAAGAAGAACCGTTTCGAAGACCACAAATGCCTACAGCTCCTAAGCCTCTCAGAGGTTTGTTTGGCAGAAGAGTTGAGACTGTTAATCTAGGACCTGAACCCGAAATCGAGAACCGTTTTATATTTGGGTCATCAAGATGTCCTATTGGATTCGAGAAGCGTGGAGATATCTGCTTTCCCAAACCACCACAAGATCCGGAACCAGATGAACCAGATGAGGACTAAGGTTTACGGATTGGGTCAAAAATTTCCCAGCTCGATAGGCCCGGTTTCGTTTAGATATAAAAAGCGAGTAAACTTAGTGACTTCTTAAACTGAGTCATATTTTATTTTGTTGAAGTACAAGCTGGGTGGGAAGTGTTTTGCATTGGGTGTATTTATCTCATCCTATCTAAAATAAAGATTGGGCGTTACGAAGGTAACATTTGACTTTTCGATGTGTTTTGTTATTCTTTAAAGTTTTACAAATAGGATAGGATAGGTAGGTATAGTTTTTGTATTAAAATCAATCCTCAAATGTTGTTTTGACAGGTATTTTGATAAGGCAAAAAGTAAGGCCAACCCGACGAGATAAAAAGTGTAAACAAATCTGAAAGAGACAGCTGACATTATACCATATGACAGATAATTTAGCTTGTTTTTTATAGGGAAGGCTTGTATGGGAACGTATATTTTTCTGCGTAGAGCAAAGCCCTATAGGTACGGGTATTCTATACATCTACCTGAGCCAAAAACGCCCGGTAGCCGGATTCAACACCGTGCAGGGAGGGGGGGAGGGGGGGTTAAAGTACAGTCCTCCCGGCGCTCTGAAAAAAAAATCAGTTGGATTATTTTGGACCTTTGAGACAAGTTTGGTGTCATTTTCAGGTAACTAGAAGATGCCCGATTCATTCCCCATACCAGATTTTTAGGGTTCCGTAGCAAAATAAGTCGCAATACTTAAAATAATAAATTTTTAGTAGTTACAAAATGTAATCAAACCAGCATATTTTCATATTTTTGTATGCAACTTGCTTTATAAAAAATACTGTCTGAAAGCCCATTTAATGCAGATTATTTGAACATTAACATTATTTATATTTTCAATTATTTTCTGCGTTAAAAAAAATAGTCCTACACGTACCTAACTGATTCCTGCGGGCGGGGCGCAGGTTTCGCTCGGTTTTCTGTTGGGAAATAGTATACGATTTTGAAGTAAATCAACACTATTTAGTATGAATGGCTAAAACAGGTCCACTTGAGTCGAAATCGACTGATAGGAAGCTTCAAATCTGCGACAGGTAGGAGTAGGACGGTTTCAAAGTACCGAGGCCTCGGCGCTCAGAAATAAAAATGTGCTGGTATCGTTTTAACCTTTGAGACAAGTTTGGTATCGTTTTCAGGTTACTAGATGACGTCCAATTAATTCCCCATACTTACCAGATTTGTAGGGTTCAGTAAAAAAATATGACGCAATACTAAAAATAATACTTTAGTAATATACAAAGCAAAGAAACCCTCATACTTTCATACGTTTGTATCAATCTTACTTAGATAAAATTTATTAAATACACTGTCTGACAGCACACATAATGTTATTATTATTATTATTACTAGCCTGTGTCGTCCCACTGCAGGGCAAAGGCCTCCCTCCCCTTCTTCCATTCTTCCCTGTTTTGGGCCGCCTCCATCCAATTTCGGTTTTGCGTGTGTATTTCATCTTTCCATCTCTTTCGAGGTCTACCGCGCGCCCGTTTTGCGTTAGGAGGGACCCAAATAGTGCAAGTTTTTGCCCACAGTTCATCCGGCATCCTGGCGACGTGACCAGCCCAATCCCATTTTAAGGATGCAGCCTTTTGACCTACATCTACAATTTTTGTACGGGACCGCAGCGTTGTGTTCCTTACTCGGTCTAGGAGTCTGACCCCGAGTATGCTGCGCTCCATATTTCGTTGACAGACCTTGAGTTTGGACTTCTAAATGTCAGTCAAAGACCAAGTTTGAGCTACATAGGTAAGGATGGGAAGAATGCACATGTCCATGAGCTTACGCTTAAGTGTCAGTGGAAGGGTTCCCTTCATAAGCTCTCTCATGGACCAATAGCTCTTCCAGGCATTTTCGATCCGTCTTTCGACTTCTTTATCCGGTCTGGCCTGGAAAGAGACTATTTGGCCCAAGTAGATATACTCATTGACATATGCAATTCTTTCTCCATCCACTTCTATGCTGTGCTCAATACCGTTTGTCATCAGCTTGGTCTTCGACATATTCATTTTCAGTCCAACCTCAAGGCTTGCCCTGCTTAAGTCTTGAAGCATTTCTTGGAGGTCAGAGGCTGTGGAGGAAAACAAGACTATGTCATCCGCGAAGCGAAGGTTTGTAAGCTTCGTCTCGCCAACGACAATGCCCTTGCCTTCCCATTGCGGGTTGAACTTCTGAAATACTTCCTCTAACGTGGATGTAAAGAGTTTCGGAGGTAACGGATCGCCCTGTTTCACGCCTCTTTTTATGGGAAATGGTGGCCCGGAATTTTGTAATTTAACTGAAGCTGTGCTATTGTTGTAAATATTTCTAATTAAACTTATGTTGGGTGGGTATTTTGATTTTGTAAAGCTTTGAACATGGAATCATGGGTTACACTATCGAAAGCTTTAGAGTAATCCACGAATGCCAGATACAGCTGTAACTGGAGTTCGTGGTGTTTTTCAATCATCTGGTTGAGGGCGTGAAGATGGTCTGTTGTGGACAGACCAGGATGGAAACCGGCTTGCTCCGGTGGTTGGGCTAAGTCAAGTAGGCCAGATATTCTACGTTCTATGACTTTTATGAATGCCTTGTTAAGGTGAGAAACAAGGCTGATTGGCCTGTAATTAGAAATATCTGACCTATCACCCTTTTTGTGCAGAAGAATTATCTCGGAATGGCACATCCCTTCTGGAATCTGTCCGGTTTGTAACATCGAATTGAATAAATTTGTAATCGGGGGGAGAAGTACCGGTTCGCCGATTTTTAAGGTTTCGGTGGAGATGCCATCTGGACGGGGACTTTTATTATATTTCACCTTTCGGAGTGCACAGTGGACCTCGTGTTCTGTAATGGGAGGAATCTCTTCAGGACTATTGTGTGGTGCAGTTATTGATTGTGTTTCTGCAGTGGGTGTAGAATATAATTCTTTATAAAAGTCGGTACTAATATGCTCTATTTTCCTTCTGTCCCTATGTTTCACTCCATCTTTGTCCTTTAAAGCGGTGACCCAGGATTTACCCTTTGAAATGCCTTTTCTAACTATCTTGAGAGACTTGTTTGTTTCTAATGCCACTTGAATTAGTTTGGTATTGTGTAGATTCTAAAAAAATTACAGGAGATATAAATTTGACAATCATTGTAGAATGAAACATTGAAAGTTACAGCAACTGTCAGCAGTGCTGCGTGGGCACTCACTATTTTGTAGCACGAGCTACTTTTTGTACAATGGTCGATACTACATACAGATTGATGGAGTGGTTTAATTACTGTAATTTTTTAGAATCTACATTATGTGTGCTGTCAGACAGTGTATTTAATAAATTTTATCTAAGTAAGATTGATACAAACGTATGAAAGTATGAGGGTTTCTTTGCTTTGTATATTACTAAAGTATAATATTTTTAGTATTGCGTCATATTTTTTTACTGAACCCTACAAATCTGGTAAGTATGGGGAATTAATTGGACGTCATCTAGTAACCTGAAAACGATACCAAACTTGTCTCAAAGGTTAAACGATACCAGCACATTTTTATTTCTGAGCGCCGAGGCCTCCTCGGTACTTTGAAACCCTCCTACTCCTACCTGTCGCAGATTTGAAGCTTCCTATCAGTCGATTTCGACTCAAGTGGACCTGTTTTAACCATTCATACTAAATAGTGTTGATTTACTTCAAAATCGTATACTATTTCCCAACAGAAAACCGAGCGAAGCCTGCGCCCCGCCCGCAGGAATCAGTTAGGTACGTGTAGGATTATTTTTTTTTAACGCAGAAAATAATTGAAAATATAAATAATGTTAATGTTCAAATAATCTGCATTAAATGGGCTTTCAGACAGTATTTTTTATAAAGCAAGTTGCATACAAAAATATGAAAATATGCTGGTTTGATTACATTTTGTAACTACTAAAAATTTATTATTTTAAGTATTGCGACTTATTTTGCTACGGAACCCTAAAAAACTGGTATGGGGAATGAATCGGGCATCATCTAGTTACCTGAAAATGACACCAAACTTGTCTCAAAGGTCCAAAATAATCCAACAGATTTTTTTTTCAGAGTGCCGGGAGGACTGTACTTTAACCCCCCCTCCCCCCCTCCCTGCACGGTGTTGAATCCGGCTACCGGGCGTTTTTGGCTCAGGTAGATGTATAGAATACCCGTACCTATAGGGCTTTGCTCTACGCAAAAAAAAGTACCTTTTCCCGTTAAAAAACAAGCTAATTAGACATTTTGTAATAACTTTCACCGAGTCATACAAAAGCTTTTTACATTAATTATCTCGTTTCGTTGGCCGTACTTTACCTAATATAGAGGTAGTACAATTTTAATTGTGGCGGTACTCTATTTACCTATAAAGGTTTATAAATTGTTCCTGAGTATTTTTGTTAAAATATGTAACTGGAAAGTTCACTGTCCTTGTTAAGATAATTAAGATAATACATAGTATTGGTCAGTTTGTATGATTAGTTATACATATAGTATAAGTAGGCAAGGTACTTGACGTTAGGGAAGTACCTGAAAAAACAAGTCAAATGTAAATGACATAATATGAGCATTAAATAAGTCTATATTATGTATTTTATTTTGCGTCATTTGATATTCCCCAACGTGTACAAACAGGAAACTATTGTTATTTAATTTACATTAGTTTATTTTTACACCGGTCGACATTGACCTATAGGTATATTGAGTACCTACAAAACTGAAAATAAAATGGTAGCAGAATGGACTGCAATAGTAAAGAAAGCTTTGAATAGCTTCACCCCATTTCTTTCGCAGCAAGAATTGTGTTTTCAACCGTACTACGTTTTACCTAGGACATCGCAAAGGATAAAGGTTCAACTATAGTATCGATACTATCGATATCTTTAACCGTAGGTACTATGTTTTACCTACCAGATAAAGACGTGATGTTTTTCTAATAAAGGAATAAAATAATATCGGTAGTCGGAGTATTTCTTAAAGCTTCTGTGTTCTACAAATTCATAAACACTTCCATTATCATTATCTGTAATGCCTAGTGTCTACCTATTTACACCGGGTAGTGTAGTACCAAACGTCTATGTTTCCCGAAAACGGTAGACTCAACAGGGCAAACTGAACAACTTTTTTAAAAATACATGGTTAAAAATTCCATAGAAAATTGCCCAGCTAGCAAATTTTTTGTATGGGAGGTCTAATTTTATTTGATAAAGGTCATCGGGAAAAGTTGTTCAGCTTAACGGGTCAAGCTTTTCGTTTTCAGGAAATTGGTCGTTGCAAAGGCATCCCGTACCCCTAAAGTCCTCCCCAATGGCGAAATAGTTTCTAGATGTAATAAATTAACCTTAACTACCTCCCAACTGTTATCAATGATAGTTATTGTTACTTCGATAGTTATAGTTGATAGTCTCGGTAGGTAGATAGCTAGGTACTAACCTATCAATTTATGTTTTTATTTTACCTACTGTATAATCATCATAATCAAAGATTTCATATTTTGGACGGACACCTCTATAGACATGACAAATACCTACAACATTTTAACACTGATCTTGGAAGGAAAAATAGAATAGAAGGGAAAAGGGGACGGGAAAGAATGAGGGTAAACTGGCTAGACAATATTTTGGCATACAGTTGTGAGTAGAGAAAATCTATGTCGCGTGGTCGCATGCTACGGGGGCTACGTTTCACAACTTTTTTCAGTTTCCGTCATATACCTAAGCCCATGTATGTTCCAAAAATTATTGCAGTTTCTGTTATTTAAGTTCAAGGAAATAGGTATTTGACTGTTTTTAAACAGACTAACTATTGCAAGTAAGTTCTGCGCTACGTCTCGGTTGTCGTAAAAGAGCAAACAACTTTTAACTCGCACTTACAGACTGCTAGACCTATCTACCTATCACTGAATAAAGTCAAATCGTTTTATTAATCATAGACATAAAAAAATTTAACACCTTCCATACAAAATCGCCGATCAACTGATTGATTTACAATGAGAGGTCAATTTTTATTTCATATTTCGATCCACGGGGAAAGTTATTCAGTTTCATGAGTGCCTTGACCTCCTTTCGGATTGTTACTTCCGGTATAGGTAGTTAGACATTGGAATTTGGCAGGAAAATGAAATTAGAACCAAGAATTAGAATAAAAGATCTTTTTCTTTACAATAATCTCATTCAAACCTCAATATCATCCAACAACAGCTTTCGGTTTGAAAAAGGAAGATTCCAATTAATTTCCGGAAGGAACATTCATACAACTGCCATCCAGAGCTTCCTTGCTCTCCATTAGGGGCTTTTAAAAAAGATAAACAGTGACCTTCAATCACAGTCTCGGGCCCTATCTCCACACATGAGACGTGTGATATTGCGGTGCTCGAAACTGGTTCCACATAAAATGACGTATGAAACAAAAGAGACGCGTGTACACCCGTGAGCGTCACATCACCATGAGACGGAGACGTGCGACATCGTTTCCATATAAAATGTATGGAATAGAAGTGACGCCGTCTGCACCCGTGAGCGTTATCTACAGCACTGTAAAACGGAGATGTGAGACGTGCCACATCGCAACGCTTGAACTCGTTTCCGTATAAAATGTATGGAACAGAAAAGATACTGTCACTTGATTGATAAATGACATCTCGCGTCTCACGTCTCACGTGTGAAGATAGCCTCTCAGACGCGGTAGGGTTGTGTGAGTTCGTCGGTACGACGCCGCGCCGTGCGTCGTACGGCGTGTTTACGACACGCAGCGGCGGACAGAAAGCGCGCCAACCATTTGTCAATTGATTCCCGATATAATGAAGGGTAGTTACATCGCATCAGAGCGAGCTGTCAGGGGGGTCTCAGTTCGGTATAGATTTCTGGAGGCTGTAGCCGAGGGTTGAGGGGGAAACTGCGTGCGCAGCCACGTTGCTATACCTATCTCCCTCGCACCCACGGACACGCCGTTTCCCGCGCTCGCGACCTACACAGCCTACTTTTGCGTGCTATTTAATTATACGCGTCTGTGTGGCCTCTTGTTTATATTGGGCTTGATGCCACTTTAAATTGATTAATTCCTTCGACACCTTCGATTCTTAGACACGATATGGACTCTACCGTGGTTTTCTAACGTCTTGTTCATACTTCTCCAAACAACTTTTTGAAAGACGAAACTTTGGAAAACTTCATTTTTGTCTTTATCAAACCACTATAGAATCTAGATAGAGTCTAAAATTAAAATTGATAACGTTTAACTTGCCTACCTAAAGAGTACCAAAGTGTTCCTTTCACCTTAATACATATCTATCTACTTACCTACCTACATTATGAATTCAGTACCAACAAATTTAGATGAGGAAACCGAAACCAAACAACGTCAACGTTCATAAGGCCCAAACAAAGCATCGACGTCGACAACCGCATGTAATATTCAATGGAATCAATTAGGAGCTCCGTTGAATAGGAAGAAAATCCGCACTCGTTGTGAAGGCGCCCTAGGAGAGTTTTCCACAACTCACTACCAGCGTGCCGCCGTCTCGTCGCACGCAACTTGCCACTCACACACGTGCTCGCAGTAAAACCAACCGAAACTCTACGCGCAACCGAAAAAGCTCCGCCCGTCCCGCTCACACGCAGTCCCCTGTCCCATTTCAACAGGTTTCGCCTTTCAGCAGTTGCACTGTGGAAAACGTGCCTGTAGTAACACGGCACAAACAGTGCGGGGTACACACGTCGCGCCTGAAAACTGAAAACACAGTTTCACTGACAGCTCGCGCTCGGTATCACCTGCGCTCGCCGCGCGTTCGCACTTTTGACGCAAATTTGTGAAACGGTGACATGTTCCGCGATACATAACAACTATTAATACGCCGATGTGACCTGCAGCAGTGTTCTGTCGTCGGATGGCTCGCGGTGTCTTCGGGAGGTCGCTTCGCGCGCGTCAACACGTGCGAGCCATGGGACCCAAACACGATTGTGCCAAAAACAATAGCCAAATTAACTGTAAATAAAAACCATGTAACAACCCAAACAGTGCGATGTGTGTGATATAACTGTGAACTGAAATGGAATTCGTCGTGGTGTCCGGGGACTCGAGATAACACGATGTAACGCTGGATGTAATCAATGTTTACCTCTTCTGTGTTGTGAGTAACGCTTAGTTTAAAATATTCTAGTGTAATAAACATAGTGGAAATGTAGCCGTGGATGCCAAAAAGACCTTTCTAGACTGAGATTAGAAAGCGTCAACAATGGTTGTGATAAAATAAACCAACTCTCGGACTTTATCAATAAAAAACCTGGTTGTTATCTCTCGTGCGTTGTGATTAACGCTAGATGCAAATTTAAAGCTATTTATATACGAAAAAATCTGTGAAAGTAAAGTATTTATTAGATCCATGTTGTAGTGGTGTTTTCTATTTGAATAACAAGCGATGGTTGGGGGTGCCACGTCTGAACTCGTCGCCTAATTTCCCTGGAGGTTGTGAAACTACAATAAGGTGCGGGAAGACTTGGGTTCCGTTGTCGCGGATGTGGATGTGGTCTAGTGTGTGAACTGTCGGGTGCCGGGACTCTAGGGTTCCGCAGCCAACATCCACAGTGACATCTCCACGATTGAAGGTAAGATCTTTGATTTTCTTATTTAGTTTTTACTTTTTTGTAAACTGTAAAGATCAATGACTTGTTATGTCTTTTCTTAAAAGATTTCTATTCTGAAAGATATCAGGGTTAAACTGTTCATTCGTCAACATGACTACAATAAGCAAGATGACAACATAAAGGTATTTAGGAATAGGTAGAAGCGTTGGGAATACAAATCAAGGATAGATTTCTTTATTATTTAGGACGAAAATTGTTTTACTGGCCTCTCTAACAATTATGGAAAATCAATGAAAAATTAGCGTTTTTGACTCTACCTTACGGTGAATCCCACACCTGGCACACTACCGGACGATGTTTCGCTAGATCTCATTGTCAGACGAAAGGAGCTTTCGAAATCCCAAAAAATTAACACCACGGCATACGTCGCTGCATCAATATTCCACTCAACCCTGGCTTAGTTCGATAGAAACTCTACTAAAATGTACTTCCTGATTTAATTAAATAGGTACTAAAACCAAACAATCGTATCAAAATCCGTTAGGTCCGTATTTAACAAGAACTTAGATTTCCCCCTGACAAAGGCTGCGTGCGGTATAGAAACGACTGCATTTCATGTTCGTAGAGCTGTGATACTTATTGTGTCTCAAAAATATTAGCATACTAATATAAAAATTTATTGAATTTGAAGCGGAACCGGTCGGGTTACTAAATTAATATCGTGATTATTGTGAAACAGTACATTAAATAGAAACATATTAAAATAAAGTGATGTAAAATAAATACTACCAACATATTTTACCTAAATATCGCATCTTGCTTGCGTTTAGGTATTACAGTGGCTAAAGTTTAGGTTGTATCAGGTAGGACAACGCGAAAAATCTTTGATGTCATAGGTAGGTAATTAAATAATTTAAAAATCCCTGTCTGATACAATTGTCAATATAAAACAAAAATAAATATTACGATAATACCATCTATATAGGGTGTATTTTTATTAGTGGCGGATCCGTTAAGGGTGTGTTCTGTCAATGAAACTGAACAACTTTCCCCAAGGAACATAAGTCGAAATATGAAAAAAAAATTTGGCCCTCCCATACAAATTGACCCGGCCGGCCAACACACTTAGTATGGGAAGACCAAAATTTTTTTTCGTATTTGGACCTATGTTCCTTGGGGAAAGTTGTTCAGTTTCATTGACAGAACACACCCTTAACGGATCCGCCACTAATAAAAATACACCCTATATAATTCGTTGGATAATACGAAAACATCACATTTGATGTTGTTTTCTATGTGCATTTCCATTAGGTCTATTCGTTTGAAACTTTTCGATACAGACATATCTAGCACTGACTATAAAAGTTAGTCGTGCGTAGTTGTAAAACGTAGGATAAACAAACATTATAGAAATTAATGTCTACTGATCATCAATAATTCGTTGCTACTGGGTCATTTCATTAATTGAAGCCAACATTATATTTACTAGGTACCTACCCTTGCAGTTAATGTGCCGAACACTTGCAAACCAATAACCTGCTTTTTTAGAAATTAATTCAGTTAACTAGCCATGCATAATAATTAACAAACACGTATACTATTTACCTACATAACGCAAGTGTAGTCGTAAAACTTTGTAATTCTATGAATATGACATAATATTTTCTAGAGTAGGTAGTTGTCATATCCCATACTATCGAAGTGAATGAACATTTAAATTTCATTTCTGCACTACTCCACCTAAATAAAAAAACAGAAATAATAAAATATCTCGAGTCAAATCTCACTGCAAAGCACCAAAATATTCGGCGCTGAAACTATTCGAAACAGACATATAATTTTAACATGGAGACAGCTGTTGGGAAAGCAGGATAGAATGGCTACAGAAATAGACCACAGTTCGGCAAATTGCTAATGAGTAGGGAACGCGCTTAATCGTAGGTGTATTTGCGACTTTAGTTATACTTAGTACTTGTAGAACAGTGCATAGGTATGGAACAATGGAAGGGAAATTTGACATTCGATATAAGGATGAGGATACATCGACGCTTTTATAAGATATCATGTTTTAAGATTTGATGTGTATTTTAAGTTTACCTTGGAAAATGGGTCCCCCTCTCTATATTTCTGTCTCCACACTTTTATTTATGACTTTGAATAAAATCGTAAATTATTAATTCCGATGCTGAAATTCATCAAGATAATATTAAAATAATACCAGGTGATAACAAAACAAAATGGGTCAAAAAAAAATTACCAACATTTTACAAATTGTAGGTATGCCTATAAACTAAAAGAGATACCTACACATAATAACGTGTAATGTGCTGCAACTTCAAAAAATTGTTTCAAAAATACAACGCTCTAAATAAACAGTTCGGCAAAAATAAACAAAAAATAACCTCACACGTCTAAAGCTACTACAAAAACAAAAGATTTCATTTCAATAAAAAAGAGTGCATTGCACACCGATTTATGAATGAGTTGATAGATTTGTGAATTATGAATGAACATAGTATAATGATTTGCGTATGCACGTTGACGTAGCAATCAGGCTAGTATCAGTTTTTTTTTTTTCGCATCGATCGGCTTTGACTTCACTAACTTATGCGTAATCAAAAAATAACAAGAACCAGTTATTTAAAAATTATAATTTTTTTTTACTATAGGATTTTTGAATATCTATTGGTTTTATACGTGAGAGAATTTTCTTTAAAGTGTGCACAGCCTAACATTGTGAGTTTGCCAAATTGCTAGAATCGCCGGCGACTGCGACTGCCAAAGCGAATACTATCGCTCGGATCAACACTCGACCTTCTTATTATTGTCTGATTGTCTCTGTTTGACGGACATCTTTGCATATTTGTAGTTTGAAACGACCTAAAGTCGATTTTCTAATTGTATGCACCTAATGACACGCCGACAACATAATAATACTAACTCCATATCACTAGTGACGTACTCCAGTTACAATTTAAAGTTCATCAGGTGAGCTGATTCATTTCGAACCTCATACTAAGGTCACTCAGATTATTACCTAATCTAATATTATCACTTTGGCGGAGAATTAGTGACTACATGAACATGTAATTAGATAAGTGATTTAATAAAATCATCTTTAGCACAGCACTATTTAAGTTTCCCATAAAAGTGGCCACCCTCCAAATGTCATCCTGGTCCATACGATTAGATTCGATTTTTTTTGTTTTCGTTTGACAAAGGGTTAGTCTTAGGGAATGCAATCTCGAGCCGAGATTGATGACTCGAGATCTCGGTCGAGATCTTAGGGTTCGAGATTGACCAACTCGAGATCTCGTTGATTTATTGGTCGAGATCTCGGAATTTCGAGATCGAGATCGAGATTTTGTTTATCTCATATAAAGATCATCAAAATAATCATCTTGGGGATCCATCTCAGCTTCTAGGCCAAAAGTTGCGGTGTGTTACCCGACCCGGGCCGATAACCCGGGTACGCGATTCCAGCTCCTCGAACCCTAGTCAGTAGTATATCCCAGCTCTTATACTTTTTATCTGGGCCCGAATTCTGCTAAATGAAAATCAGTCATGACAGTTGGATGGTTTCGTATTTTGTTAACAGTTTTAGTATGGAAAATCACATTGGGAATAGAATGAGAATTGAGTGTTGCTTGCAATGGCAAAAAGATCAGATATGAGGCTCTGTTATATTCTGTCCATTCATGGTCCATTCCATTAGTTTTTTCTTATAAATGTCTAACAATAAATGTATTTTCCTGTTGAATAAATAATGCGCTCGTGGTAGATCGGCAGACACAGGAAACTATGCTTCACACAGCAATAAACACGTCAATGCCTTCAAGCTCAATCTCGAAATCTCGACGGATACTGTCGAGATCTCGAAGGATTTTTTTGAAACGAGATTTCCTATTTCGAGATCTCGATCTCGAAAAATAGCTCGAGATCTCGGTGATTTCGAGATCTCGCGAGATCGAGATTGCATTCCCTAGTTAGTCTACAATTCGACCGCTTACAGTATTTAAAAATCGACAGATAAAAAACACCCGCCCGTTGATGTGATAGCCGAATCAGTGTCCCACTAGAAAAGATGATTTCTTTCGTTCTGCTTCCATAATACCAGCCACCATTTTTCAAGAACTGCAAAATATACCGACTGAGAAGGTAAACCAGTAGATAGATAGATGTGCAAATAAACTTCCTGAAAAGAAATACCAGTTATTTCTCAACTCCTTGTTATAAATACTTAGTACAAAAATGAACAGTTAGTAAGTAATTCTTATTTAACTACGAATTTCTTAATTAAGCCGCAGAATGCAAGCAAGAAACCCTTGAAGTAGATATTCAAACATATTTAACATGATGACTGCGGACGTTTGCTACGGCGTAGGGATCGTAGCAAATCGCTACGACTAACGCTATGCCATCGTGATCACAATCGAAATGGCACATCATTAAGCTACCTATTATTATACCTAGTATTGTTATACCCTAATGTAGGTATAAGCTTTAGGTTAGGCAACACACATTATGGTATTATATATTGCATTTTGTAAGAAAATTAGGTTTATTGTCTTGGCTACGAATTTTTATAACATCAATAGAGTTTAATATTTTAATAAATTACGAAAATTACGATAATTACGACATTGAGTAAAGACTTTTAAACTTAAAGACATTGAGAAAACCACTTCTCGATTTTATAAGCATTATTCGTGATAATGCAGTATATTTTTCTTACAGTGACTTAGGTACTTAAAATTAAAAACCGTACTCAAAATATCTTTTGCTGCAGCAACACTGTTGAACGTCTTGAAAGTGGCTGTTATTTTATAAAAAGGTCGGGGGATCTCCGTAATACCGTGCTTAGCAAACTTTTATCTAACAAGGAAGTAATTAAGGTTATAATTGATGCTTTTTTAATCACTTTTTAATATTTTCTCTTTGCGTTTACGCCTCCATTGTGATGTTGCAAAACAAATGGGTTTTAAAAGTTTGTAGCTCCACATTTCGTCTCAGTTGGGATCATAAAATGGTCGACTTGTAACCACTAAAGCATCTAAGGAGAGAAACATACGTAATGTTCGTTTGTGCGTCATTTTTGCGCAACGCTATCACTTTAGAATGCTTTCTACTTTATTTTCGATACGGTGTATGTCAAACGGTTTGACAGACGCTTCCGCTAGCGCTGCACATCGCAGCACAATGCTACGTTGACAAAGGAGTCTGTCCATAAAAATACTAAACCGATTAGTATTTTTATGGAAATTAGGTCAAAATTCATATCGTCCGAACGCATGCGTTACGCACCGTTAAAATGACGCACCAACGGACGTGACATGTGTTTCTCACATTAAGCTCATTCAGCGTCTAAAGTTCACTAAACTGTTCGTTCTGTTTCATTTTCAGTAATTATCTTTACTAATTTGTTATGGCTATGGCTGCCGATAAGCTGTAATGTGCTGTGCAAAATGTGAACTAGTGTTGTAGTGGTCTTCAATCCACAGTTCCTTCAATAATAAACACTACTTCAATGCGCAGAGTTTCAGTTACAGTTTACAGTAGGTATGTAGTTTCATTGTAATGTCATGAGTGGTTGTGAGAAATCGTAGAAATATTCGTTCACTAGCAATCGGTAGAACATAACATAAATTGCAGCAATATTTTGTTTTCGTAGGAAAATTCAGGGAAACAGTAAACTCTAATTTCAAATACATTCCACAAAGTAGATACGAGACGAGAGATGGCAAACGTGCGACATCGCAACGCTTGATACCGTTTCCATATAAAATTTATGAAACAGAAGAGACGATGCGACAAAGACACACGTAAGACGCTCGTCGCATCGATAACGGCTGACGATCGCTTGCCTGACAGATGTCATGTTGCGCGTCGCGTCACGCGTCCCCTTACATTCCTGTCCAATATATTTTATGACGAAAGACATATCTTTGTCTCACATGTCATGTAACATAAAAGCTTTACAAATGTACAGAAATACCTACAGTAATCTCTTATTATAGCATGCAAATAGTATCAGTTCACTCTTTATTCATGTCATCATAAATTCTATCATTTTCACAGTCGTAAAACTGCAGTGAACATGTGTGAACGAGTCAAGGGTATTTATTATGAAACTAACGAAAAAGTCGAAAAATGTGCGCATTGTAGAAAATAAGAAGCAAAGTAAACAATAAATGGGGTCAGTCAGAGGGAATCAGAAGTCATCTGCATATAGTTAAAATTCTATGAGGTAAGACAACTTGAACAAAAAATCTTTGATGCCATATAAGTAACAAGTAGGTACCTGGTTCACCAACTTTCCTCGGTTAAGGTGGGCTTAAAAACCAAGCGACAGCGACAACGACGCGCGTCGTTGCCGCTGTCAAATGACTGGTTTGTATGGGTTTGTATGGGGAACCAGAAAAACCGAGCGACGGCGTCGTTGCGGCGCGCCACGACGCCGTCACGTTGACAGCGCGCTGAGAAGCTTAGAGTTTGTATGGGATGCGGTCGGGTTTTTCTACAAGACCGCAGCGACAACGACGCCGTCAAAATTTGACGGCGACAACGACGCGCGTCGTTGTCGCGTCGCTTGGTTTTTAAGCCTATCTTTAATCAACAGATGTCGTTATAGTTTTAAAAAATATTTCAAAAAATAGGTTTTTTTTGGAAAATGTTATCTAACTAGTTTGAATTATTGCCCCCGAATCCCCTTACATACGAAATTTTATGAAAATCGTTAGAGCCGTTCCGAGATCGCGATTAATCTATCCAATATACAATTCTTGATCGTTTAAATATATTTGAATCTATCTTAATTTCACCAACTGAACCTTTATGTATACTTTTCTATCCGCACGCTGACGAGGAGAAATCTTGCTCCTTACTATGGGGGCTCAATGACCCGAAGAAAATCTTGGCCTTTGACGCCAGAAGTCGCCAGCTACCTCGGTATTAAGCTGTCGTTCGCCAGACAAGGTGCTGAAGCTGCAGAGGTCTCTCACTGTTTCGAAAAGAAACATCATCAGACAGGAGACATCAAAAATCATCAACAAAATTTTCATGAGAAATTATTGTCACTAGTTTAAAACGTCTTGGATACAGAATGCTAGTTGATTTAGGCCATGACTCTAAAATCAAGGCTGATCTCTTAAAAAACACACGCGACTATTCAAAACAAAAATAGATCTGTAGAATCTATGACACATTCTTTGCAGCTGTGTGTGGACTGCAAGCGCGACTAGTTTTGTTAGGCACATTTGGCTACTCAAAAGATAATGAAATAAAATATGTAGGTAGGTAGTTCCTACTAAAGCCACATCATACATATATCCGTCGCAGTAATTGGGCACAGGTTTAAGATAGTATGGAATATGACAACACGTTTTAAAAATAATAGGTAGGTAATTGTCATATTTTAACAATATGAATTCTGCGATCGAATCATACGCCAAGGCCCAGTTAGGGCCTATACTATCTCCACACAGAGACGTAACACATAAGATGTGATGTGATATATGAGACATCGGGACGCTCAAAACCATTTCCATATAAAATGTATGGAACAGAAGAGACGCCGTCTATACACGCGATGACAGCTGACGATCACTTGTCTGACAGATGTCATCTTATATCTCGCGGCGCATGTCTCTTGTGTGAAGACAGCGCCTTAAGTTGCAACACTTATATCTTAACATGTCGTATCAATTTAAATGTAATTTAAAACTCATAAAATATTTATTCGCATTCTGCTACAATTACTAGGAAACCATAATAATAGAAAACACCTTTGAAGACAAGACTATCCAGCAAATGTGTTAACCAACATGTGGCCAACTGCAACCACTTTAGAGTAACGCCTCATTAAAGTGGTACTAGGGATGCAAAAACTATCGATATTGATTTGTCGACCTGGGACTCCGATATGTATAGTGAAATATATCTTAAAAAATAGTTTTATAAAACAAGCAGATGTTATAAAAACAAAAACCCGACTGCGGTAATTTTAAAGTTCATCAATCGATCAAAATCCGCTATTTTGAATTTATGCATTTTTAATATAGTTAGTGTCACTTGCGCTGTTGAGACACAACAAATGACTCCTTACATGTCAAGATCCGATCAGCCGTTTGGGCTGTAGCCCGTGAAAACGAATTTCTTGTGTAATATACATACATACCTACTCTCGAAAAACATATCGATCCGGCAGTCGGGATAGGTACATTTTGCTACGTTACATTTTGCGGCATTACTCAAAATTCTGCGGCCCACAATATTTTGAAACTACACTAATTGAAATTGTACATGTATGTAAGACGAATGTTACCAATAACGTAATTTTACTAACTATGATGGATTTGATATGCCTTTCGATTCGATATTTAATTATTATATTTCGATTTGATATCAAAATGAGTCTTCGATATATCGATTTTCATCGATATCGTCGCATCCCTAAGCGGTACACTCTCGGCGGTGTCTCTTTAATGTTCAAAAATAGAATCACTGAGTTTATCCCGACCTTGCGCTTTCAACCGTTCATTACTATAACCTAGTTATGATTGTGGCCCATAATCTTGGAGAGTGCGCATAGGTGTGGAACACTTTTGCTGTGAAATGGCTAGTTGTCTACACTTATAATATCTAAAAAGGAAAGATTTGTTTGTTTGTATGTTGTCATTAAACTCCGAAACTACTAGACCGATTTAAAAATCACTTTTACCATTAGCAAGCTACAACATCCCTGAGTGACATAAGCTACTTTTTGCCACGGGAACATAGATCTTTCTCTCGAGAAAACGGTAAACAGTGGGAACAGTTTTTTACAACGGGCAATAATCTGATTCTTACGGGGAAACGGGTACCTAAGTACTCGTAGCAGCGCTGCGGGTGAAACCGCTGGGCCAGCCGCTAGTAATTAAATAAACACTTACCAACTTGACAAGTAAACCTTCAAGTATCTATCTACCTTTATAAACATAGGATGGTCTATAACTTTTGAAGCACTCGCGATTGTTTTCAACATTTTAAGTATTGAACCGGGTCTATCGCGATAATTATTTAGGTAAACTTTTATAATTTACCTGTGTCCCGACGTTTCAACACAGTTTCATGTGTTGTGGTCGCGGGTTGACTAAGGTCCCAGCGAGATGTCATCTAGGCGGTGGGCGACGAGTTCTTCTGCTACCCACATATGTCTTTAGAATTTTGATATTTTATTAATTGTTTGTAAACACTGCACTAGGCCGGCACACAACACTCACAGTATCCGACGATTGCTCCGATGATAAATCGCGCGGTTTCAACTTGTCAATCACTGGACTCCATGCGGATGACAATTTAAACCCGTCCTCTCGGTTGAAATTATTTGGGTTTTTCTTAATTTCAATAGCCTCGCGGACGACCCTTGGGTAATAATGACGTTCCACACAGAGGATTTTTGGGGCATGAAGTTCAATCCAATGATTCGGACCGGATGTTAGAAGGTGTTCTGCTATTGCTGATTTATGCATCTGTCGGTTTTTTACAGCTGCGATGTGTTCTTTGACCCGTTCGCTGACAGTCCGCTTCGTTTGGCCAATATATGATTTACCGCAGCTGCATTGTACTTTATAGACTCCTGCGTTCTGAAACGGAATGACATCCTTCGGCGTCCATAAACAGTGTGACACCTTCGACACTTCGACTTCACTGTTAGAAGACGTGAATGTGTATAAGCCCGTTAACTACAACCCGACAGCGAGAGTGTACAATCGCATACGTAGTCTCATTAAAGATCACGAAGACCTATTCACTGAGGACGACTACGTAAACTTGCATAGACCAAGAACAGTACAACCACCGAAACTGTACGGCCTACCTAAAGTGCACAAGTCTAGCGTGCCCCTGCGTCCGATTGTGAGCCAAATCGGCTCACCTACTTATGACCTCGCGAAACATGTGGCGGGAGTATTACAAACCTTGGTAGGTCGGACGTCGTCTTATGTGAAGAACTCTCGGCATTTCATTGACATTATAAGTGACCTAAGACTGGAACCAGACGAGATGCTAGTGAGCTTTGATGTCGAATCGCTCTTTACCAATGTTCCAATAAAAGAATGTCTGAAGGTGATCGAAGGCAGACTAAGAGACAAGGGTATTCCGAAAAGATACAACACTTTACTGGAGCAATGTCTGGAGGGAAACTATTTCCTTTACTATGAGCAGTATTACCTGCAGATCGATGGAGTGGCAATGGGCAGCCCTGTGGCACCGGTTATTGCTAACATCTGGATGGAATACTTTGAAGAGTTGGCGTTGAGTGCCGGTCCTTCAACTATCACGCTGTGGAAGAGATATGTTGACGACGTTTTTGGTGTCATCAAAGGGAACACAGACGCAGTAAAGCAGTATGTTGAATATCTTAACTCTATCCATCCAAAAGTCAGATTTACCTATGAGGTGGAAAGCGATAGAACTTTGGCCTTCCTTGATGTCAAGGTGATGGTGAAACCTGATGGGTCCCTTGCGCATTCTGTATACAGAAAGACAACACACACAGATCGGTACTTACACGCGACTTCTCATCATCATCCGCGTCACCTGCAATCTGTAGTTTCGACACTGACAAAGAGGGCCCACGACTTATGTGACTCAGAACATCTAGAGGACGAGTTGAACCATGTACAAAAAGTACTTGTTCAAAATGGTTACACAACGGGAGTTCAGCGTCGAATGAAAACCAGGAAAGAAAGACATCCGGAGGTAAGTAGACAGCCAGCGTACTTACCCTTTGTGAAAGGAGTAACAGACAAGATTGGGACAGTGTTGAGTAAAAATTCAGTTAAGACTGTTTTCACTCCATTGTCGAAGGTGTCACACTGTTTACGGACGCCGAAGGATGTCATTCCGTTTCAGAACGCAGGAGTCTATAAAGTACAATGCAGCTGCGGTAAATCATATATTGGCCAAACGAAGCGGACTGTCAGCGAACGGGTCAAAGAACACATCGCAGCTGTAAAAAACCGACAGATGCATAAATCAGCAATAGCAGAACACCTTCTAACATCCGGTCCGAATCATTGGATTGAACTTCATGCCCCAAAAATCCTCTCTGTGGAACGTCATTATTACCCAAGGGTCGTCTGCGAGGCTATTGAAATTAAGAAAAACCCAAATAATTTCAACCGAGAGGACGGGTTTAAATTGTCATCCGCATGGAGTCCAGTGATTGACAAGTTGAAACCGCGCGATTTATCATCGGAGCAATCGTCGGATACTGTGAGTGTTGTGTGCCGGCCTAGTGCAGTGTTTACAAACAATTAATAAAATATCAAAATTCTAAAGACATATGTGGGTAGCAGAAGAACTCGTCGCCCACCGCCTAGATGACATCTCGCTGGGACCTTAGTCAACCCGCGACCACAACACATGAAACTGTGTTGAAACGTCGGGACACAGGTAAATTATAAAAGTTTACCTAAATAATTATCGCGATAGACCCGGTTCAATACTTAAAATAGGATGGTCTCTATTCCATGTGACTGTCAGAAATAGAAATTTTAAAATAGCGCTGTCACTTTTCGTAAAATTGACTAACAAAAGGATAGGAGATGATTTCAACGAAATTCTCAAGACTTTACGAGTTTTACGCATTATCTGCCGAAATGAGCAGTTATCAAAAAGATGTCAGCTAAACATTGAAGAAAATGTGCGAAATATTGAAGAAACCACAGACATTTTAAACGAAACATGACGTCAGGTAGGTAATATCCTTTTCTCAACCTATGTTACTAAAAGTGAGAGCGCTATTCTTAAACTGTTATTTTTACAGTCACATGGAATTGGGACCAATATTTGAAAGACAATTTTTGCAATAATAAAAATGAAAGTCACAGTTCTTTGTGTTACAAAATTACGTGGTTTTTGAAGTCAAATTCCTTTGGATCCACATTTAAATGACACGGGATTCAAATAGGATTAATTATTTTAATCCACGCTACGTTTCTTTTTCTTCGTCGGTTGCCAAAAATAAGAAATGCGTTTAATTAAAAACGTAAGTGGTTTAAGTTTAGACTAGGTATCTCAAAAATCTTGACTTTCACTAATGACTTTCTTTGCTGTAAATATACAGGGAGTAACAGAAAGGGTATAACAAGCCGAAAGGAGGTCAAGGTACTCATGAAACTGAACAACTTTCCCCATGGAACATGGGTCGAAATATGAAAAAGAAATTTGGATTTCCCATACAAAATCGCCGATCAGCGATTGAATTGATTTACTATGGGAGGTCCAATTTTTTTTTTCATATTTCCACCCATGTTCCATGGGGAAAGTTGTTCAGTTTCATGAGTACTGTAGCAGAGCGCAAACTCTGCATGGACATCCTCCCTAAACCACCCTCACATCTCCCCTTTTCGAATCATTTTATAACTTAAATTTGGAACACGGCACCGAAACGTCACCGTTCTTGGCCTTTTTGACGCATTCAATCCTTGGGAGCCACACTGGAAGCCCCAGATTTGTTAATATATATTTATTCTTAGTGTACAAATAGTCCGCTTTCATTTTATACCTGATATGTGTGGTGTTACGTTGTGATACCTAGTTCTGTTTAAAATTGTATATACTGTGTCGTGTTGGTTCAAGGTTACGTTGTGATACCTAGTTCTGTTTAAAATTGTATATACTGTGTCGTGTTAGTTCAAGGAAACCCGCTAGGTAATGATCTTCTATCAAATATTCACCATATCATCATCACCGCACCATCAAAACTAATTACTAATCTGTACCATAATTTTTAGGGTTTCCTACGCTCAATAAAAGAAGTCCCGTACCAAGCTAATCTTATTATTTATGGCCACCACGGCTATAGTACCATGACCTTCTTTCGGCTTGTTATACCCTTTCCGTTACTCCCGGTAGTGCTAAATTGCAACTTTTTTAAACATTTCATTTAAACAGATCAAGTGTGAAGTAGATATATATTATTGCCAGCAAATCCACCCTTATACTTACTTATACTGGATTTTCTTACAATTTGTCTGAAAAACCATTATAAATTGGTCCTTTAGATAATTGGGTTGATGGATTTTGCGGTGTTAGTACAACCTTAATAAGTTTTTATTATCTCAGTTTCTTCTAAATATCATTTGCCTACTATGTTCCTACTGTTTCGACATCCATCCAAATTGAAAGCTGTCAAATTCATACTAGAAGTCATATTTTAAGGTTATACCTGTACTCTGATACAGCATTCACATCCTTCACATCATATTCAAATGCATCTGACTAATTAGGTTTTTAGGTTTTTTATGTCATCGTGTATTTAAGCAAAACATTGTCATATCGTAATTATAGCGATTTTCATAAAATTATAGGTACATAACCATTTGAAAGCTTTGCAAAAAAGCATTTACGCAAACATAGCCTGCTGATTATACGAGTGACACAAACGTAATAAGCATTTTTTTTAATGAATAAATATACTTAAAAATAAAAAAAAATGTTTATTTCATTAGCTGCAATGTCATTTAAAAGTGGAATGTTTCAGCTTCTCCAGAAAACAATGCGTCGAAAACATTTCATTGTCACCAGCCGTGGGCGAAAGTAAAAATAAAAACGTCCAATCTTTTTTTGACAAGTGATGGCTCACTGCAGCTATGCGACGAGACGTTTTAAAACAGTAAAATAAACGTGATTCATGGTTTTTTTTTATAAAGGTGCTTCTACACTGAGTGTTGGGAAGCGCTGCCAATTGTTGTCAACAGTTGTGACATGTGTCAAAGTTATAGTTTTCACAGTCACGTTATAACACCCTCCCACTGCACTAAAACATTGTTACTTGCCTTTTTTATGGCTATAGTTGTTTATTTTATCAATTTATTGTCCACGGGTAGAAAAAAAAACGTGTGCGCTTCTTAAATATTTGAGTGCGGTAAGTACTCTATCAAGTTGTTTAGGCGTTGAGAACGGTAGTTTTTTATAGTTGATACATCCCGTATGCAGTATCCACTATATATATACTACTACCCATAGTTACCTATGTGATATCTTATACGTTAAACGTAAGCAGTAGTTCCAAGATACCTTCATCAAAGTATTGAACCCAATTATTCGTTTTGAGAAGTACAGGGTTAAATAGTTTTGCCACTGTCGTTTTGCTACTGATGAACAAAGAGGGTTGTACTCTATAGCTTGCTTATATCATCGTTGTTTTCATGAACGGCAACGAAAATAAAATGGGAAGGAGTGTCATAAAACTAAATTTAATTTGAAATTATTATATTCCCTTTTAAAATAATTTTGTAATCTGAAGCCTGCTGAATAGTTTGTGAAAACCACAACGATATACTCTAAGAGCTTAACCCATAGTGACGTGATATATATGGATTCTGCCTTGTTGGCTTGTTGTTAGACAGCTGACGATTTATTAACTAAACTAACTTGCGTAAATTATGCCAAGTTTTTTGCCTATTCAGGATTATAGGAGTTTTGTTTCGGTTACATTGTTGAAAACTAGGGTTGGTGAATATGATGAATATGGGTAAGGCTTCGAGTACCTATAGGTAATTATAAGCAAGCAATAGAGTCGGCCTTACTGGGTATAGGGTGGCACTAGTACGAACGCAACTTTTCTGTCTGTCTATCAGTAGCAAAACGACAATGACACCACTATTGAACCTCTATACTTCTCATTTTGAAGTACGTATGTATGGAACTCTAAAGGGACACAGTGAGGAAACTACTTTGATCAATATTGATATAATTAGTAGTACATAATGTAACGCAACTCTATGATATTGTGTGAATTTGATAAAACGTTTATTTTTACCTAATGTGTCATCATTATAAGAATTAAAACCATGGTACCGTTTTCAGAAACACATTTTATTTTCGTTCCCATCAACAACAACACATCTAGTAACCCATTTATGGGATCAACATTAATACATATTCTAGTTCTCTATACAGTTTTAAAACAACCAATCAATACCTAAAGGTAGATCTCCTAAATGGGCGCGTTGAGTACAAAAGGTACGAAATCAGCATATCCGCGAGAGAATCGATTGGCTCCGGATATCGGAAGGAAAGAAAGCGCTACGGAATGTCCCAATGAGTAATGTCCCTGGCGATTTAGCTGTCACCCTCGATTAGTGTTGCCGAAATGTCGATAGTACACTATCGATAGTTTTCATTCAGAAAAACCTTAGAAAACAATCGTTAGCCCTATAAATCCTACCTATTTATAGTGTTGGGTGATACAAAAAAGAAGCTAAAAGGTGGTCAAGGTAGTTATGAAACTGAACAACTTTTCCCATGGAACATGGGACAAAATAAATTAAAAAACAATTGAGCCTCCCATACAAAATTACGATCAGGTGATTTGAATAACTGTGGGAAGTCCAATTATTTTTTCATATTTGATCCATGTGTCACGGGGAAAGTTGATCAGTTTCATGTGTGCCTTGACCTTTCGAATTTTTTGTTGTTCTGTAAAATGTTGTATAAAATGTAGCAATGTTGTATAAAACCTAGCAGACTCTACAAGTGCCTATAACAAGTGTTATTGCTCATGATTTCAAAACAATCGATACAATCGAAATGTAGCAGTATACTATCGATAGTTTTTTAAGCATGTTTTTTTATGATATCGGTACTATCAATAGTATAGCTACATTTTGAACTATTGACACTAAACGATTGTTGAATGACAGCGTGAACTATCGATTAACTATCGATAGTTCACTATCGTGCGGTAACACTACCGTCGATGGAACGCCATGATTTATGCAGCGTGCGCTGGGTCGCAGCCAGCTGCTGGCTCCAGCTAAGCTCGAGCTTTACTCTCAAGCTGTAGCTTCATACTGTAGCTTTGAACTGTCGATCAAAAATGACGTTTCATAGTTTCATATAAAAATGTAGCACTTTAATTTGAAAAATAACCTATCGATACTTACTATCGACGGTCTCGTTTCTTATGATTTAAAAACTATCGATAGTATAGTGTTTGGAAATCATGAACCACGATGATATCGATATTATTGCAACATTTTGAACTATTGACACTATCGATTTATAATCGCTTGTTGAACGCTTGTCTGAACTATAGATTATCTAACTATCGATAGTCGATAATCAACTGTCGACATCACTACCGTCGATAGAACGACCGCCATGATTTATGCAGCGTGCGCTGGGTCGCAGCCAGCTGCTGGCTCCAGCTAAGCTCGAGCTTTATTCTCAAGCTGTAGCCAGTGTAGCAGCTACATCCTGTAGCTTGTAGGTTGGAAATGTCGTTGTTTTCTTATTTATAATAAGTACCTACTCTTGTTTTCAAATCTTGCATGAGCCATCATTTCTTTTTTTCACTTGGTACAGTATCAAAAGTGTCTATTGACTCATGATTTTAAAACAATCTATAGTATGAATTGTAACTGAATCTAATCTTGAGAAACGATTGTAGCGATAGTATTGGCTATTTTGAACTATCGATATTAGCAATTCATCCACATCACTACCGTCGATAGAACGACCGCCATGATTTATGCAGCGTGCGCTGGGTCGCAGCCAGCTGCTGGCTCCAGCTAAGCTCGAGCTTTATTCTCAAGCTGTGGCCAGTGTACTTTCATGCTGTAGCTTTACATATCGATTGGAAAGTCGTTATTTTCTTATTTATAATGTGTGCTTAATACCTCTATATGTTAGTTTAGTTTTTAAACCATGAGTAATATTTTTATTTACTCTTGTTAGAGTGTCAATCATCTATTGACTCATGATTTGTAAACAATCGATAGAATCAATTCTATTGATAAGTTTTCAAATCTTGAGTAGCAATTATATAGATAGTATTGCTACATTTTAAACTATCGATATCAGCAAGCAATTGATAATCGATTGTTAAAGCACAGCGTGAACTATCGATAGGCAATCGATAGTCTACCATCCACATCACTACCGTCGATGGAACGACCGCCATGATTTATGCAGCGTGCGCTGGGTCGCAGCCAGCTGCTGGCTCCAGCTAAGCTCGAGCTTTATTTCCAAGCTGTAGCTTCATACTGTAGCTTTGACATGTCTATCGAAAATATTGCTGTATAATAATTGTTTCGTAATGTGAGATATGATGTATTGTAGCACATAACTACCTCTAGCAGTCCACTGCTGGGCATAGGTCTTCCACAAGGTAAGCCTTAACTCGAGGCATGACCTCCCGTTTTCGCCATGTACCCTTGTTAGTTTTTTACGAATAGAAAAATACATACCTATTATCTGTTAATACTTCGATACAAAATCTTAACTTTCAATCTGACAGATTATCTTACACTTGTCATCTGTTAAGCCATCGTACTGTGTAAATGTTGTGGGAATTGTTAATTTTGTATTAAACATTTTGCAGTTCTCTCGTCATTTGCGTTTTTACATTCTTATACAATGTGGCAAACGATTTCAGATTTGCAAGTGAAATAAAGACGCAAAGTGGCTGTTTTGCTCTTTGTTTTACGCAGCGAGTGTTGTTGTCAAGCTGGCATAAATCTGAGAGCTCTTTTTAATTTATGCTATTTTGAAAACGGTTCACTTGTGGCACTTTTATTTTGTCTTTTTAATTGTCGTTTTCTGAACGGTTAGTATTGAAACACAAGTGCAGATGCTGCTTTGAATTGTGGTAAAAGATTTTAGGGTGCCGTACCCAAAGGGTCAAAGCGTTATTGAGGCTTCGTTGTCCGTCTGTCACTACGCATGCTGTATCTCATAAACTGTACTAGAGAATTGATTTTTTACAGATGCAGTATTTCTGTTGCTGCTATAACAACAAACACAGAAAAATAAAAAAATAAGGTGCATTTCATACAAAAAACGGGTGTTTTTTGTTTGATTTTTTCAATGATTGTTCGGAGGCTGTATAGCTCACGGTAAATTGTTAGACAGTTGAAATGTTCAAAGAACATGTTGTTGCCGTTGTAACAACAGATAGTCAAATAAAAAAAAATGGAAATAAGGGGGCTTTCTTACAACAAACGTGATTTTATGTCATTTTTATACACAAAGTTACGTCAATGTTAATTAGGGAGTCCGACTCGCACATGACTGACTTTTTGTTTTATTTTGGAAACAGTACCCTATTATTCTAATCAGAAATACAATGTAACGCAAAAAAAAGGTGGGTCGACATAACGACGCCTTGAAAAGGTGGCAAGTGAACAATGTCGCGTCAGCTGAAGGGGTGGCACACTTCCGTTCCTTTCCCTTAAGAGAGTGTTCTCCGTGGTGTAGTGGCGCCACCACCTGATGGTAGTGACCAGGGATGTGATAAAAAAAATATTTTTTAAATAATCCATTCTTTGAAAAAAAAAAATGGATTATTTAAAAAAAAACGATCAATCGATTAATTAAAGGAGTAGAATTAATCTATTAATAAAAAAAATCATCTTTTTTCTTTTACCAATCGTCTTGATTATGTATGAATTATAACACACATACATACATAAATAAAAATCGATTTTTTGCGACTAGAAATCATTCATATCAGCCCACATCTACCCACTGCTGAGTATAGAATAAAAAAACGATTTTTTATTGCTCAAGTCACATCCCTAGTAGAGACGGTAGAGACTACTAATGTAGGTACTTTTCTTGTAATTTTGTGCTAGCCTTCCTAAAGTTCGAGAGTAACCTGCCTTGAGTAGTTCAATGGACGGAATCTTGGATGGTATTATGAGATAATATGACAAGTTGTACAGAATATTCGATGTAATATTTTGAATTTGATCTACAGACGGCCACGGGTGTGTGATGTCATATTTTGAATTAAAAATAAACTTGAGTTTACCACCACCACTCGGAAAGGGAGCGCCGTACATCTGGCATACGCCGGCGAATGCACCGAGTGGCCGTCCTAACTATAAAATGGTTACTTCAAATAAAAGGCTGTATTTTTCGTTTAGTAAACTACTAAACTTTAACAGATATGTTAAAGGTCAAGTAAGTAGGTAGCTGGTTTTAAAACTCTGACCCCAGGGATCAAAGAGGACTGGTCCGTTGCGTGGGATGACATAAAAAGTTAGGTGAATATGACTAGTTGCGAAATTCTTTGAAAATCTATCTGAAATTACGTGACCAAACTAAACGTGACCGGCTTGTTGCGACGCTGACGGCATTTTAGAAGAAGATCACATGATTATGTGACGTCCTTTACTGCGCTTTTATATCGTATATTTTCATAACCCGTGCCTTGAAAACTCAGCATCGGACGTCAAATGTGATACCCGCCTTAAATGAAAAATAAAAGATTTAAGGGTGCTACTGGACCACAGGCAAAGCTAGGCAGCGCAGTCTTAATGACACTGCCCCAATTTGGAGCATTAATATATTATGAGCAAAAACCATCCCTGAATAGAAGAGGACTGTTGTAGCAGGTGCTATGAAAAAAAATCAGTGGCGCCACAGAACCGCACGCAACTCTCGGCAGCGCAGTCTTAATGACACTGCCCCAAGTTGGAGCATTAAAATGAGCAAGCACTTATTCCTCGAGAACGACTCGCGAGCGCCTCTAAAAACACCCTTTATTATTGCACCAACTCGCTGTTTGTTTACATTCTTGAAACGTATCGTTTGGAAACATTATAATATCTGACGAACTTTGAAAGTCATCCCTTTTCAGAGGCAGATGATCTGATGTGGCAAGTTTAGGCAGAGTGCATTTTGAACTCCTGTTCCTTCAACAACTTGTTCAGTTTCATGATTATTTAAACATATTAATCATTTTGACCTATTCCCAATAATGTGGGTATTGTTCCATCCGATAAATACTCTCGAAAAATATAACCCTCCTGAGGCAGTCAGGTAAAAATGATGAATATCAGTTATCGTCCTGTAAGAACGTTCCACATTATACTGTAGTATAAAGGCTAAGTATGATAATTTTGATTCACTACTAAAATCTACTTACATAGACTTGACAATGTAGCTTTTACTTCCTCGGTGAGCTGTAAAACCGATCTCTCATTAGGTACCTGATTGCAACAAAGTTACCGACAAGAAGCGAACATGCTCAGAATGTGTTTCGTCGACTCCGGATCAGGTACAAAATACGTATCTCTACGTACCTAGTTCTAGTTTGGTATGAGTAAGAATAATCATCATCATCCATCATCATGGGGTGATATCTTCAAATTGAAGTTTGGAGGTCAGCATGTGGAAACCCACGCGGTCTTGAGCAACCTTTTTCAGTTGGTTGTAACGGAGTCCGGTCCAGTCTTTGATGTCGTCTATCCATTTCCTCCTGCGTCGGCCTGGTGATCTTTTGCCAGAAATTTTGCCTTCTAGAATCAGCCTCAAAAACTCGTTAGAATACTAATATCGTATTATTTAGACATAGATGTGTATTTACGAAAGGGATTAAGAATTCATCTGCAATAATGCAAAACCTACGTATGTTCAAAAACTACGGCATGTCAAAGTCTCAAACCACTTTACTTACCAACGATTGACATTCCCGAAAACGCTAAGCTCTTAAAACTGTTTTTTTTTTCAAATCAAAGCACAAATAAAGAAATGGTCCTCTCATAAAAAACAGCAGACCGAGCAATTTTCTATAGAACGCATTGATGGGAGGTAATTTTTTTATGTTAGACCTATGTTTTCAGGAAATCGGTCGTTCTTCCCTACCACCATGAAGATAAAGTGAGAAGAAAAATGGACTTGCCATGAGATTTTAGGTACGATCTCAACAAATTTACAGAACAAACAAGTTCAGAATATGTTTAGTCGAGTACTAATCACGTGAAGCTTAAGCTGACTACTCTGTAGAGTTCTGTCTGTAAGCAGTTGTATTTTAGTTTGAATTAGAACATTGATATGCTTAGAGCTACACGGACTTCAGATAGCCTGGTTTTAAGCTAAAATTATTTGTCCTAATTATAACAGATCAAACTACTATCAAAATATGTTTTTTGAGATACTCCGACTACACTCCCATTATAATTTTCGACTACAAAATATTAATTTCATTGAATAAAAATACATCAAAATATTTATTACCTAGTACAGTACAAGCTAATAATCACAATATGTGTTTATCAACATTATTATAAAATGACAAACACTGCCCAGTGAAACTTCATAAAGATAACCAAATAATTTTCTTATGAACAGAATTATTAAGTTCAAAATTTGGCTCGCTAAACGAAATTTTCAAGTTCTTTAGCCGGAACACTCAATAAGGCTTTTCAAATATTTGTTCAGAAACTTTCCTAGGGATGATGTCTAACATTCGATTGGTCGGTTTACTTATCAAGAACTTGATAGCCAATCAACGGAAAGTACAACGTTATTAAATAAGTTTCTAAATTATTTGAAGCTCTGAGCATATTTGGTTAGGGTACAAAGTTGAGATTATTAATAATCTGATTGTTCAGGGATAAATATACCTAATACCTAGTTACTATAAAAGAAATGATGTAGGTAATGAGGTTCCCTTAAAGACTGGGCGTGCCGCGCGTCATTCCGCTGTCAAAATTACTGGTTTATACGGGCTTGTATGAGATACCAGAAAGTCCAAGCGGCACACGGTGCATATTGGCACGACGCTGTCACTTTAACGGAGCACTACGCATCGTAAAGCGACATACAAATCATCGCAAAATAATAAAATTCCCATACCAGGTGTTTAAAAGCTCGTAGCGTGCATTGTGCTACGCCGTAGCAAAAGTCTACGTAATGATTGAGCCTCTACGCATAAAACAAATCTTAAACATTACTTTGCCTGACGATTCATCATCATCTCCAGTTTACTGAAAGGTGGAAGTGAAAAATCACGTGTAAAATCCCCTCCCCTCCCCCCACTAAGTTAACACGTGACCGGAAGTGAAATCGGTTGAAATGGCGCCGCGGTCACATCCGCCGACGTATTGACAGCTAGTAAAAATGGCTACCAAACATAAATATAAAGTTTCGTAAATAAATATGACATACAAAAGTTTTACTTGAATGGAACACGTCGGAATACTTTTACAGAAAATAAGTTGTACCTAAATATTAAATAAATTAACTGCAAATACTTTAAAGCTTGGAGGGGTAAAACAGCCCATGAAACTAAAAAACTTTTGCAGAGAAACAGAATACATACCTTTGTTAAAATATGAAAAGAGTCTTTTGGATTTCCTATACAAAGGATCTACATTTTTTATCATCATCATCCTCCTGCCTTTATTCCAAATCAGTTGGAGTCAGTGCAACATTCTTTATGGAAGGTCTAAATTCATTTTATATACTTCGATCTATATTCCTTGGGGAAAGTTGTTCAGTTTCATGGGTTTGTTCACCCCTTTAAATATGTGCAGTAAAATTTGATACTGAACTGTATAAACTGACTTTCTATGCAGTATTTCAATGTCAAAACAAAACTGCTTGCGAAACATAGAAATCCATGCAAAAATGTTCCGCTGTTCTGAATTATGAATTATAATATCCATTAACAACCGTCGTGTCTAAATCTGTTCGCTTTATTTCATTAACCTGAAAGCGGTACAGTTTTCATTTCTCTAACGCCTCGGAAAAGATTTACGGCCTCCACGTGCACGGTTTTCTAATTTCCAGCTGTCAAAAAATATTACAATTTAATCGGGACACTTTGTTGTTTTTATTAATCTGTGTTTCGGCTTTGATGGCGACTGACCGTGGCCCGTGGCTCGGGAATCAGGAAAAGCTGAAATGACAACAGTTTTCAGTTCGTTGCTGATTTCATTCTCTATGTTTTTATTCAAGATTTTCTTTGAAAATTCTCAAATTCTACTAGAGGTGATTTATAAAACACATATTGTATTACCATTTTTCTTCTTTCTGTGCAGGTGAAGATATCAAATCAATAAAGTTCTTGGACTACACTTTATACGTTAAAATAATTCGTAACTTATGACGTAAACACTGAAAGGTATAAACTTCATTTATTAAACAGATAAATGGCGCTCTTGAGCAAAGTATAAAATAACATCTTCAATCATATCGAGAGTTGCGAGAACTCTCACACGAAGAGTTTCAGTGACGCACATAAATAAGTGACAAAAGTTGTTCGAGCGCGGAAAGTTGCTCACACATAGCAAGGGACTTTTAAGTCGTCTGTCACGGACGTCGTGCCAGTCTGAAAAGGGCCGACGGATCGGGGGGAGGCAGGGGGAGACTGGCATACTAATGATTTATGTTGTTTCTCGGCGCGTCGCTCGTTTCATCCGCGGCATGATAAATGTTTGTTACGCAACCCCGGACCACTCTCTGCACGCGGGACAGACCATTTAGACTCTAATGTAGTCGGTTTTCAGTCTAAATAAATGAGATTGAAATGTTTGACTGGGATCGGGATAGATGTAGCACGATTGATTTGGGTCTAAAGTATATTATTGATTCAGAAGCAAACTAAGGGCCCGTAATGGTCCTGTTAGGGATATCCACATGAAAATTATCAGTGTCAGTTTACTAAAAAAAGCTAGAATAACTTTCGGGTATTAACATCATGAAAGGAATTATTTTTTGGAGACAAGTTTGTATTAGGGCAATTTTACATCAAACATCTTACGAGCAAGTAGTTGTCATATCTCATGTACACATAGCGTCCGTTTCGACTGTATTTTTGCGCTGCGTAACGCATGCGTTGGGACAATACGAATTTCGACCTTATTCTCATACAATGGTTTAAGTTAAATTGACAGCCGATGTGGCGCAGTGGTTAGTATGCCTGCCTGCCACGCAAAGGTTCCGGGTTCAATTCCCGGTGGGGTCACTCACAAAGTTGATATTTATCACTTTGTGAATTTGTTCCCAGTCTGGTTAGGACATTGCAGGCTGAACCACCTGATTGTCCGCAAGTAAGTTGGTTCCGTGCTTCGGATGGGCACGTTAAGCCGTCGGTCCCGGTTGCTGTCTATGATGGTGGTCGTTACACAACCATGTCAGAGGCCTGCTACTTGCAGTAGGCGGTTGAAAAACTCTGACACCAGGGTTCATCGGGTCGTTGAACGACTAGGTGTCCCACACGAAAAGAGAGAGAGAGTTAAATTGATTGCCAATCCGCCTGCCAAGCGTGGTGAGTATGGCAATACCCCCCGATTGGGGGAGGCCCATGTCCAGCAGTGGACTGTTGTGGCTGTTATGGTATGGTATGGTAATGTATGGATTGGCAAATGTTTCCGTCAACGCAGCGTTGTGCGATATTTTTGCGCTGACGGATGCCTCTGTCAAACCGTTTTTCATAGACCGTATTATTTTGTATGAAAATCGTATTATTCAAACGCAACGGATAGCGCTGCGCAAAAATAACGCACAAACGGACGTTATGTGCGTAAAGCGCCTTAAACATAAACCAAGAAACACATCTAACCACCTCACCCCTTTGCCATTAAAAGTATGATTGGCATGGCGCATTACGCATTACCGTAAAGGTGCGACAGTAAAACCGGTAAAATCCGTAATACGGTAAACTCGGTAAATCGGTTGGGGCTACAGCTACACGCTTGGCATCGACATTTTCGACACGGGTGATTTACTAGCGCGCATAATGCGTGCATTAGCTGGCCGCAACATGATTACGCAGAGGCTTAGTAAAAAGAGATCAGCTTTGTTACATGAGATTTATAGGGTCACATGAATTTGAGGTATTCTGACTGTCCGGTTAAAAAAAAAAATCAAAACAAAAGGGGAACCGTCCAGAGCCACGTATTTAAAAAATATATAGATATAGCGCCCTTAGGTTATCTTAAGCTACAATGTTATCTTTTAGACACAACAGCTATAATATTCCAATATTTATTTGGGTTCGCTAATGCAATAAGTCAACTTATTTAAAACACCTTCGAAAAGTATAAAAAGTCATTGTGGTGCTTCAAATTGATATGACATAAATTTTTCGCTCGAGATATTATTTTTCAAGTACCTACAACATTACATAACGCTCAGTACAGTTTCAGCTAAAAAATACAAAATATTTACCACGATTTCACAGTCTACACTTTCAGCTAAGAAAACAAAATATTTCCCCCGATATCATCTTCAAAACTCCATCCATCAATTTATTACCCCAAATAACGTATAGCTAATGTAGGGAGAGTGGACGTTTGGTAAATATATGCAGGCTCTTCAGGTAGATCCGACGCTAAATCTTGCAGGGTATCGGGACCCTCATCATGGGCCCTAACTATCCGAGAGGGATCAGCTGATTGCCAATGATATGTTGAGATCTACCTCTATCAATACTCGGTGTACGAAAAAGTTGTGAAAGTTTGTGGATGCGTGAGGTGATACTGGTAAATGCTACGAGGTTTTGGTTTTTTGCCGTTCCGGTGACACTGATGAAATAATTTGTATGAATGAGGTATGAATTCACTTGTAGTCACACATAACGCGGTACATCGTACGGTTGTCAAAGGAGATTATTTGCTGCCGGGCTGTCAAATACAACAATACTGCTTCAAATTGAGATATTTTATGAAATTAACTAGTATTTTGCGTTTGACATCCGACATATACTCCCCATCAAAAAAATCGAGACAGTTTAGTTTTCATTGTCCAACAAAATATGAAATCTATTTAATAAAAAGTTGAATGTAGAAAATCGACATTAGGATTTTGAAACCTCGTAATACTGACTATTGAACTACATTTGACATTTATTCCAAAATAAACATATGTCTCAGATAACGTGATCCCTACAAAGCGTAAACTTGCTAAGCGTCTCGATTTTTCTGATGGGAAGTGTATATTGAATTGTCACCTACGCTGCTGAAAAACATCTAACGATACTTCATAGGCTGCAGCACGCGAAAAAGAATTTATTGTCTGTATACCATAAACATACATACCACAGACAAAACATAACCCACATTCTGAGGCAGTCGAGTAAAAAAAAATAGAGTCTTAGCAAAATAATTTATCACATTTATATTCAAGGAAAGTCTCATTGTTATATCTAAGCTGCAACGAAATGGTATTACTATTCCAAAGAAAACGCATTCAATCGCTTTATATCTCCAAAGCTACACAAATCTTAGATACGCAGCGGCCGAGGAATTTCAAAATGGTCGTCGTAAACTACGTTTTCAGTTAGGCGACACATTTTCAAGGAGAAATATCGAAATGTTTGCTTCTTAGATGCGGATCGCTTGACTGCAATAGATATTCCATTTTAGAGGTTCTTTTCGCACTTGAAATCCATTCGTTCACAAATGTTTGTAGAGTCAAAGTTTAGCATTTTTACTTATATTTGTTGTAGAACTAAAATTGGCAAAGAGGTCGAGGTACTCTGGCTAGCGAAGAAAGAAAGGTTGAGCAACCTGACTCTCTACCTCGGCATAAGTATTCTTTTACACTATTAGGTCTTGCCAAATGTGGAAACGCCGAACGATAATATTTTTTAAGAGCAAGCACAAAGAAGTCTAGAAATAGCAGAGATCTATCATCAACATAGACTGGGCTCAGATTTTTAGAGTCGTAATTGTTTTTATTTTTAGAACATGCTGTTTCTGTATAGAAACTGGCTTCCTAGCTGGTGCAGTACAAGTATGTTGAACCCATCATCCTGACTGTGCCGCCGCATGAGGCCGGCTGAGAATAGCATCACCTCATTCCTACCCGTGGGCGCCGTACAATACGGCTAAGGGGTGGGCAGTAAGTAGCGTTCCCTGCGAGCAAAGCATCTTGCACTGCGTTCGCCAATCCAACTGCCAAGCGTGGTGAGTATTGCAATACCCCCATTATTGTGGAAGGCCCATATGTCGAGCTGTGGACTGTTGTGGCTGTTATGATTATGGTTATACCAATGTTAAGAATATAGGGAAAGTTCAGTCCATAATAGATGAAAGGTTTGTGGATGCCAACTACTGTGTCTATATTGTATACAAACTTTTCTCATTCCCAGATATAACGGCAACTAATTTCCTACAGATTAGACAAACAACAGTGATTACATCTCGATACTACAAGCATAACTTTGGCCTGTATTCCCTAAACAAATAGATAATTCTTGCTGAATAGGGTATAAGATTGATAACAGAACTTACTAATTATTTTGAATGCTAAAATTATTGACCAGAATTACCTCTACCCTACCTACATGAGAGCTGAAAGAAAAAATACACCAGTTCTAGAAACTACCTGTTTTCTAACTCCGTCGACCTTTTGGAGCTGTTAACGATCTTACGAGAGTCAAGTATAATAAAAAACCAATATGAATACTGACATGTGTTACAAAAGCATGTAAAGATCGATCCTAGTATGACTCTTTGTGGTATCATTAGCTCCACATATCATTTGTAATCATCATCATTTGTTTGTTTATGGTATCACAATAAAGTCCACTGCTGAACATGGGCCGCAATGCAAGATGTTGCAATGCGATTGCGAAATTCATCCAGGTATTGAACCCCTGGATGAATTCATCCCTTAGTCGCCTCTTACGACACCCACGGGAAAGATATGGGGTGATGACATTCTAAGCCGGCATCACACGGTATCATACTTATTAGGTATTATATTAGCTTAAAGCTGGCAGATAATCGAAAAATCTGTAAAACAATAAAAATAGCAATGGCAGCTTAGCCCCGATTCGAAAACACGGTCCCGCTCTGCTATGGCCAATAACGATTATAAAACGACGTCCAAATTGGAAGAATAATTCAAGCCGTGGGTGGGACGCGAATCTATACCGGATCTTTCGTTCTCATAATAATTTATTTTTATTATTATTAGTAATAGATTTTATGAAAATTCCATACGGGAATACTCATTTTTATTGGTACTGTTGTTTTATTTACAGCAGACTTGAGCAGACCCTTAAGAAGCAATAGTCCAAGACATGTACAAAGGTAAAAAAAAATATTATTTCTAATTTGTGTCGCTTAAAATCACGTCTGCTTACCTATATTACATTTCAATTGCGAAGTAATCTATCTGTAAATATAGGGTGAAATTTTACTAGTGACCGATAGCGAAAACTCAGAACCGGCTAGTGATAAGGAACAACTTTCCCCAAGGAACATAGGTCGAAATACGAAAAAAAAATTTGGACCTCCCATACAAACTTGCCGATCAGCTGATTTCAGTTACTATGGGAGGTCCAAATTTTCTTTTCGTATTTCGACCTATGTTCCTTGGGGAAAGTTGTTCCTTATCACTAGCCGGTTCTGAGTTTTCGCTATCGGTCACTAGTAAAATTTCACCCTATATATACTAAAGACCCTGTATAGATTTACAGGGTTGTACCAACATACCTACAAACAGCAATGGCGCCCGGATTCGGAACGGTAAAATTGGTTGAGTTAATTTCATTGATGAGATGATTTTGCGGGGTAATACTGTTCACAGATTTACTGTTATTGGTTTCAGGCGGGTATCACATCTGTCGTCCATTGCTGCGCATTTTATCGCACCCGTCACGTATACGTTAAAAAAATGTGAAATTCCGTCTTTTCCAAATGGTCTTAAAGACACACACATCGAAGCAGCATGAAGGCGAGTCTCCTCCTCGTGTTTTCGAGCAAGTTTTGAAAACATCCGAGAGAACCATCGACAAACCTATGACGCACATTGCGGCGTCATTATAGAAATGTGAATGACCACGCCTCAATGTACATGAATGTTTTCCATTTTGTTTGAAAACCAAGCTAGCAAGAGAATCGGCTTAACGCATACGACGACGCTGTATTAGTATCGCAAGCGTTACAAATGCGACAAAAATTCGTAGCGACGGATGTCACGTGTGATCCTCATCCTACCGATGCTTTGTTTTAATGATTTTACTGCGGATAAACAGCCTCGTTTTCGTGATTAGTTACTTTTGGGTTAGACTGGTACCGATGAGCTGCCAAAAGTCGTAGTGGAACGCATTCCATTCTTAATTGCTCATTGTCTTTGATAGAATGGTTCAGCAAAGTAACCTGCCATGTAAAAGGGTTACGGAGTTTGATTCCCACATGATACAAAAACAAAAATATTTTCGTGTCTATTTACCTATTATTTATTATAATTATAATATGTTTAATACAGTCAGCGCAAAAATTTTACTCATTATTATATTTCAAAGTGATATTTTATGTATCGTTAATAACATGTATTAAAAGCATGATCCTGTGGAAATGTATAAAAAAAACCAAACGTACAATTTAACGTTCGAAATTACTGCCTATCAAGATCAAACTACTAATGATGCTACTATTCTCATAGTAGAGTAAGCACACGGAGCCGACAAAAGAACGAGTAAAGCACCTATAGGTATCAAGTTGTATAATTCAGTGAAGATTTTTGCATATAAAAAGTTAGCAATTTTTTGTGTTGTTGGCCGACTTGGTGCCCCTTTTGAAGAAGAAAGAGAAGTAAAAAAACTACTGCCAATTGTACCTTTTCATATCAAAGACTACAGCAGCACAACTATCAAGCTACTAATGATTCTACTTTTCTCAATACCTACAATATTATTTGAAAATGAGTAAAACCAATTCTACTATTCTAAATCACTACTATAAGAATGTCCATAACAACAAGAATAACATTGAAGTGTACTATGAAAATAAGAAAGACCCAATTCTACCATTCATAACCATAGTTCTCAAGCCACTAATGATCTTACTTTTCTCAATACAATATTTGGTGAGTAAGCATACGGATCACGGTGGTAGCGCCGCGCTGGGCACCTGATTGGAGAAATTGCCGCGAGAATATAATGGCCCAAGGAGGGCAAGAATGTGCAAGTTGGCGTTATGTCTAGCGTTAGGGTGTGCGTCCACTAAATGTAAAAAACATGATAAGTAGGACGTAACCAAACCATTCAGATCCAGATTCAGGCTTTCGTCTATCTAACTATTCATTATCATCGGTCAAACAAAGGTTACAATAAAGTTCCCTATGATAATTATCGCACATTATTTTACACACGTACCTACCTATCAGTTAGCTTTTTGTTTAGTAAATGTTTTGAATGGTACCAATTTAGGTTATGAAAATGCATTCTTTGAGAATTATTGACACTTTACACATCCTGACAGACATGCAAAAATGTATAAAAAGAATTTTCCGCTTTAAAAATAAGTTTTTATACCATACCTTATATAAATACAGATCTACTTATTTTTTAGATATCTGTCTGCGTGCCTGGTGGACAAGCACTCTAAAGTAGCGAGCGTCCTTCCTGAAATTATTGCAGGTCCCGAAAATAGGTCAATTGCCTTGAACGAGCGAGAGGTCGGAGATTTAAAGCGAGGTGGTGCTACAGGGGTGTTAGCTAAGCCACTATCAAGGTTTTTCTACTACAGATTGCTATTTCGCTATCAACGTGGATATCTTGACCGATGACCGCGTGATGCCGGCTTAAGATAGCATCATATCATTACTAGCCGGAGGGAGAAATAAAACTCGTGTAAAGGATGAATCCAGAGAATGGAAAGCAGCGTTACCTGCGAATATCACAACACCTTGTACGTCGCTCGCCAATCCGCCTGCCAAGCATGGTGATAATGGAAATACCCCGCAATTGGGAGAGACCCATGTCCAGTAGTGGATTGTTGTCGCTATTGTATTAGTTAGTGGGTACCTTATTATTAAACATTTACCTATCGTATTCACCAAAACATACACCGAAACTATCTTAATCTAAATTCATTAATCTCCGTTTTTGAAAGTGGTATAATTCGATAAGGTTATGCAAAAAGCGAATTTATAATCAAATATCTGTGGTTGAATCAATATAATCCAAATTATGTTCAAACCATATTTCCAATTTTGCCAAACTCATTGATGAAACCAAAGCCACAAAATTTATCGTATTAAAGAATTTGTTTATAGTTCCAAAACATTGATACTTAATATGAGTCATGTAGAGCAGATAGGTAATTTTATTAGATTGACAAGCAGGATAATGGATATGTTCGTTCACTTTTTGTACGAAATGGCGGTAGTAACACAAAACAGTGTCACTAGTATCTACCATCAATGTCACTAATTGATGGTAATTCTGAAACCACGGCAAAATATCGACGATTTAACGATTTAAAAAAAGGCGCTGATTTGACTACTTAGTATCATCTCTATTGTTAAATTCGAAATGACCAACCCTAGTAGATTAAATTCGCAGGGGTGCCGCCACAGCCTCCCCCCACGCGTTCTTTTTTCTATTGTTTCACGTCCGGTTCACGCACGAGCGGTTTTCGGCCGGTCTCTTTGCTCTCTATATTATAGCCAATTCTTCCGGTACCGAGGCTCTGTTTATTATTTCAAGGAATTTATAAACTTAGTAAAAATATAAGGTGGTAAGGCAACATACGTTAATATGAAGTGTAGCTTAGACGCACAGATCAGTGGACATGCAAAAGGCAACGCCAAACAAACCAATTATTTCAAGCAATGCGTATAAGACAACATCTCCACTGGTCGCCACTGACTGGTGGAAACGCAACATTACCGATATTGTGTTACATTCGGTTGTCATGCACGAGATTTTTGGCCTATATATTTGCTCCCTATAGATACCTACACTCACTCCCCTGTTATTACTTATAGGTAATGTTGCTTATTTTAATACAGGTTTATGGACAGACCTTCGATACACTTTTTCTTACACCCCGTGTTTCAACTTTTTGGTACATAATTAAAATGAGAGACGTGTCTGTCTATAGAGATTCTTATCCTTTATCTACGATCTCGCAAAGCCGTTTCTATTCTAAAGAGTTTACCCAAAGCCTCTCTTTTTACAAATGTTGTTTCTTTGCGTTTTATTTCTGCTATTTTTCGGTCTCGATAAGGTGGTGCGGAGGAAATGAGCTAGATCAGTGTTCCCAAACCAAAAATAATAATTTCGGTAGATTCTCAGTCGAAAAATCGGTAGAATTCGGTAGATTATGAAAAAGAGCAAAATTAAGTCTTTTCTGCAGCTCGCGAACAAAAACAATAAAAAAATTAACCGAAATTGCACTGTAAACGCGCGCGACGGTGATGGCAATCAAGTGAAGCCGCGCGGTTTGTTCGCGCGAAATCGCACATAGTTCACTCGCTTCATCTGAATCGCTTGAAGAAAACTGAACTTTACGCACGGATCGTCCACATTTGGATAAATTCATGAAAATAGAAGGGTGCGGCGTTCATTTCCTAAGCAAAATCCCCAAAAACTGAAAAATCGGTAGATTTTTGTCTCAATTCGGTAGATCGGTAGATTAGTGTCCCAATTCGGTAGATCTACCGAAAAATCGGTAGGTTTGAGAACACTGAGCTAGATGAAACAAACGCCGGCGCTTTGATCTCGCCGCCAGCTTATTTTGTTATAATCAACGGCGGAAGGAGTCTGATGAAGGACTTTCTTCTGAGTATACAAGAAGTTGTCAAATACTTAAAACGAAAATAAGGAATGCGACTGTGGCCGGGAATTGAACCTGTGAGCTTATGGTAAGCACCGCGACTTAAATTTTCTATACACCTTTATGTGAAAACCCACTTGCTTTCATAAAATTTATACGATTTGATACGTCAGAAGTATTCTCGCGTGAGAATCTCTACTTTCTACGGTGTCCATCATGGCGACAGAGGGTAGTAGTTGAAGTTGAATCTCGGTTTTACCTGTGTAGTTGAATCTCGGTTCTCTGTACAAAAACGTCTCGATTTTTCAAATGTATGCAACTACTCTCATCAGATAAATTAGTTTCCCTAATTAACCAGATGTTGAACGCGCTCCACGACGTCTTTTGAGAGTCAGCCGAGTGTGAGATTAGAGAATGACGTCACGTCATGCTATAACCTTACAACCCCACTTGATGGAAACTCGCGATCTAGAATGTTCCAGAACTTTCCAAACATTGGATTTGTACATTTTGTACATTCTAGAATCCCGCTTTTTGAATCCCGTTCGTGTTGTAATATCAGCATCACTATAATGGTTATCTTAATCTACAAGTAACTGTGTAGGATTTTCCATGGCAGATTGTTGAGGTGCTGATAATGATGATACTAAGTAAGTACCCGTCAAGACCACAAAATAAGATACGTAAGTCTTGCCGAACCCAAGCTCAGCAACACAAAACCTTATTAGCCTAGACAACATACGTCTGTAGCTTTTAAAAGCATTTTAAAACTTGAATCTTTTCCTGCTTTGAAAACAATCTGAAAGTCTGCAAATGTTTCTCTAGAAGAGTAGTCCATCCGTTTCTTGAGTTACATGCTTTCGGCATTCCACCGGCTACGAGTAACCTACATTTTAGTTTGTTTGTTGTCAAGACGTGTACAGTAATTTAGGAGCGTCTTATTCTGAGCCATTGTGACTGGCTGATTAACATTGAACCTTGGCATTTTGTTTCGAAATAGACAACAAACGATGCCTGCCACTCTTGCACTTTTTTTACCCGACTGCATCAGAAAGAGAGTTATGTTTTTATAGAGTATATATGTAGACAAGTAAATTCTTTTTTACGGGCTACAGCCCAAACAGCTAGACGGATATTGACATATGAGGTGTCGTTAGATTCTTCTCAGCAGCACAAATGATACTGGTTCTAAATGGTGGATTTGAATTATGATTACGAATAGTTATGTTGTTTACAATTGAAAAAAGCTTCCTTGGGGTTTTTACAGTTTAAATGCTCATTTTAGTTTTGGACAAAACAGACATATATTATCAAACTACCAGGGCACCAGGGCAGCTAGGAGTTATTAGCGCTCATTTCGAATTCTCCAAGCAGCTCTAATGTTGTTTACTGGTACACTAGCGCACTTAATTACACACTGTTTAAACTAAATCGGTTTAGTTGGACTTCGGAACAATCCTGCTTCTAAAACTACGCGCTCGACGACATTTGCGTTAAGACTTCCAATTCTGTCTTTACTAAGACCGTTGCTTAATGTGTTTTAACCGCAGAAGCAATGGTTGACGAATGTCAGTTGTCAGTTGTGACGTCGCAAGGGTAGAGGGACTAATAGCGGACAATTTAGCTAACAATATCGGCAATATCTCGACTTTGGTGAGTTTCGGCTGGTCTCCGAAGTTTGGCCGTTATACCTTTAGTACGGAACTACGGAGCCATTGTTCGGGATAAGGTCACCTCAGGGGCCTGTAGTTTTGCGAAGGAAATATTTAGGAACCCGCGTTAATTGGTAGGCCTTTGTTTAGAGAATAATCTGTGGGTTAGTTGTGTTGCTGAATTATTGTTTAGTTAGACCGCAATCTCTTTACACATGTTATACAAATAATGAGTCTGCCTGTCCTGCTTAAAGTTTAACATTAACTTAACTCAGGAGAACCTTATTAATTATTTCAGTGCTATGACTAGACTGGTTGTTTTAAGCACATTTTTACCCGTCTGCTTCAGAAGGAGGGTTATGTTTTTCCAGCCGCAGTACGACGGCAGAATTAGGATTTTGGCAGATATCCTGGATCAGCTTAGGACGATGGCCGAACGAAGTCTTCAATTTTACCATTTGCCGGCTTTTGGTCTAAATACTAATTCTGCCATCATACAGCAACATAATAGGTATGTATGTGGACAAGAAATTCTTTTACAACGGCTAGGCGGATCTTGAAACATAAGGTGTGTGGTTAGATTCGTCTCATCTGTGGTCAACTGAACATACTTATTAAAATTTCACAAATTCATAATACCTAGCTGATTTTCAACGCAAAATATAACTTTGACACTAGGTTTTCTAATTTTTAACACATCTGCTTGTTTGTCTACAAAATGTCAGAATCTTGAAAATAATTAGGGCATGAAAGATTTGCTTGAGAAACATTTAGGTACCACAGATGAACTTAAATATGTAGACTAGCTACAGATGCGACAGTTACTTGTCCCACTACCACAGATTACATATCCCACTACATTATTGTTCATCTCTTGGCGCTAGTGTCGCGCATTAACCATAGATGTTAATTAGGACCATAAGGAGATAGTAAATCCAAAAAGGTAGTATAATTAATAGTGCTGTCCATCGAAACATTTATCGCTATCGATTATTAGTGCTGTGCGGTCATTATCGATAAAACTGCGGCGTTCTACTGTAGGGTATACTGTATTGATGTTGATTAAATAATAAGAAATTGTGAATAAAACTTCAGAAAATGGGATTAAATTGTCAGTTTATTAAATTTTCAAAATACATTTATTCAAAGTAGTTTACAAACTTACCACATTACCACTTACAAAGAGTTTTATCGGAAATTTCCATTGCGATGTTTGATAAATGATAACAATTAATTCAACATACATGATAAAGTTATTTCGGCCTGGCGTTTTAGGTAGATGTAGAAGCTTGTACAGTGTTCACAAAAATGGGCGAAGGTTGCACATGAATATTTGCTTATCCCACAAATTAGGTGAGGTCAGAATCATCATCATTATCATAAGATCGGGTCTTGAAGTAATTATGGTCACTCAAAGCATTTTGATCTGAAAGGAAAACCCTTCATGTTAAATAAATCATTAAATGCAGCAAATTGTACACAAAAAATTGCTCTGCTCACTTATGCACACACAAAGAACCACGAGCAAACATATACAAATAAAGAATCATCATATTTAGGTAATCACCCCGTAACCTAAAAAGGTACAGCTTACCTACCACGTTTCAGGTCATGGTCCACGCATCCGAAGGTTTTGCGAAGGTAGAATCTCTTATCAACAACTTGAGAAATAAATAATGCGCGAATAAATCCACTAAAGCAAAAGTAAATTTCACCGAAAATTTAATCAACAACAGACGCCACGTTGAAATTTTGATAAGTCTTGTCATAGAAGTGTCTTTGTCACATCACAGATGAATTGACTGACAATAATTTTTTCATTCCAAATTTAAATTCTGCCGCCACAGCCAAATAAGCGATAGCAGCGACGAGCGTCGAAATTTGGAACTACAACTGACACCCCCCTGTTAGGTACTTACAATCTAAAATTCAGCAAGAGGTGGATCATATTTATGTACTGGTGATAATACGGATCGTGATCATACAAATGCAAATCAGTGATAGTCGCAATTTGATGCGGTGGTGTGTTCCATGATAATGGGTTTTTATAAACTCTTTTCTTCAAAAACACTGATGTGACAAAATACCGCAAAAACCTGCGGTGCGTACTTAAATTATCTTTTCCGATGATTTGTCATCAATATTACTGCACAGCCAACCCCAAGTAATTAGGATAAGGGCAGAAAGATGATGATTACTAAGCATAGCCAACTAATAAGTTCGTAGTTTGATTTATCTAAAGTAAGGCCAACCAGACGAGATAAAAAGTGTAAAGAAATCTAAAAGAGACAGCTGACATATATGACAGATAAGGACAGATTGTAATAACTGTCACCGAGCCATACAAAAGTTGTTTACATTAAATATCTCGTTTCGTTGGGCATACTTTATTTGAACTACATTATTTAGACACAGGGTGGACTAGGCAGTGACGTCAAATAACAAAATTTTAAATTCCTTATGCTGTACCCAAATAACTCCCATTTTCCGCTCCCATTTGCCGTGTGGAGCCGGCTTTGAATAACATCGCCCCACATTTTTCCCGTGGTTGTCGTAAGAAGCAACTAAGGGATTTGAGAGTTCATGTGTATTGCAATTTTAGGCGACAGGCTGACCACCTCACACTATGGTGATACAAAGTCTGAATGACTCATATGCTCTGCCTACTCCGCTAAGGATATAGCTGTGATATACAGGGTGTTAGGAAAAGTACTGCGTTCCTTTTGAGGGATGAACCAGCCCATGAAACTGTACACCTTTCCCCAAGAAACATAAAATGTTTGGAAAACTTACTAAATTTCACCACAGGCAGGATTGGTATTCAACATAAAATGTCGAAATATGGAAAGAAATTTTGGACCTCCCATATAGGGTTCCCAACCATACTGTTTTGGGCAGTATTGTACTGTTTTTACGTCTAATATACTGCTTACTGCTCAACTAAAAAACAGTATTGAAATATACTGTTTTCACGCGATGACTGTGTTGTGTCACAAATTTCGATATTCCTCAGTGCTGCTTCTACCATGCAATTTTTATCGTAAAAAGTCGAGCTCGCTTCGCTCGCAATACGATTTTTTTACCGTGAAATGTCGAGCTCGCTTCGCTCGCAATAAGCTTTGAGTCAGTTTGACACCTCTCGCTCTTCCTCAGTATTGCTTGTACTACCTATACCAGTTTTTTCGTGAAAAGTCGAGCTCGCTTCGCTCGCAATACGATATTTTGATCGTGAGGTGTCGAGCTCGCTTCGCTCGCAATAACTTTTGCGTCAGTTTGACACGTCTCCCTCTTCCTCAGTATTGCTTGTACTACCTATGCCAGTTTTTCCGTGAAAAGTCGAGCACGCTTCGCTCCCAATACGATTTTTTTACCGTGAAATGTCGAGCTCGTTTCGCTCGCAATAAGTTATGTAATTTTTCTTTCGAATATACTGCTCAAATTTACATAATACTGTTCATTTGTGGGCGTCCGCGCATGAAGGGTCCAGTTGTAGGGTATTGAGTTAAGACCAGTTTCGGAATCTAGAATAATCCCTCTATCATACTGACTACAAAAAAGACCATATTTTGAATATGTATTTTTTTTACAGGCATCCAAAGTTGTAACTCTGAAAAAAGTGGTTTCGAGAAAATTGAGTTTAAAGGTTTAGGTTAAAAATAAACACATTTCTACTTATTTGTTACATAGGTCTTTATTTTTTCATAAAGTTTACACTAATGTGCATTCAATCATGTGCCCATAACTTTAATTTAAATAATCAAGGTAAGAAAATCAAGCGGGTCGATTTCAGAAAACACTAAAGCCGACTTCTGGTACCTTTTATTGCACGGATTAGTACTTAATGTTTTGACCAGATACATATTAACAGCCATTATGTTATCCTAGAACTTTCTTTTGCCTTTTATAGTGTTAGATTAAATATAAAGTATTAAATTATACGAAATTTTATAGAATTACATAAGATTTTATGAAACACCGACAAGTGGACCTTTTTTATGCTACACTTTAGCTAGCGTTCAGCGATTTGGTATTTATTAAAATCCCAAAAACTATAGCGTTACGTATCATTTTAAACTTACAACAACTTTATTTATATGTATATTGACACACGGTATCTTGCTACACAGTATCTCAACACACATTATCTCGATATACGTTATTTCGACACGCGTTAAATCGACACACGTTCTTTTTTTTTTTTTTGTGTGGGACATCGAGTCGTTCAACGACCCGATGAACCCTGGTGTCAGAGTTTTTCAACCGCCTACTGCAAGTAGCAGGCCTCTGACATGGTTGTGTAACGACCGCCATCATAGACAGCAACCGGGACCGACGGCTTAACGTGCCCATCCGAAGCACGGAACCATCTTACTTGCGGACAATCAGGCGGTTCAGCCTGCAATGTCCTAACCAGACTGGGAACAAATTCACAAAGTGATAAATATCAACTTTGTGACCCCACCGGGAATTGAACCCGGAACCTTTGCGTGGCAGGCAGGCATACTAACCACTGCGCCACACGTTTAATTAACACAAAGTATCTCGACACGCGTTAAGTGTGCCTTTTTGCCTCTTGCTTTTTACTTCTTTTACCAATATTGTAAATATGTTTTGAAATATGCCTAAGCCATATTTTTTCTCCACTATCGATTTTAAAGCGAAACAAGCGGTGCAAGCGATTTTCAACCTTATTGACACAACTCAGAATGACACGGATTTTCGAAATTCTTCTATAAATAATGTAATTATTATATTTAAAATAACCAAATTTGACAAATGTAAATAAGGATCAAAATTGCTTCTACCACTTTATTGGCTTTAAAATTGATAGTAAAGTCGAAAAATATGGTACAAGCAATTTTAGTACTTATTGACATAATTATGTCGATTATTTTAATGTCATGATCACAATAAAAAATATTAAATCGTTTATCTTGTCAAGGCCTACTTTCCTAAAGAAAATAATAGCTTAACATGCATTGTTCCCAAGACTAACGAGGTTTTAGTTTGACAGCTGTCATCTGAAATGTGGATGTCGTCAAGACCTTCAACTTCTTTAAAGCAACATGTAGTCTACCATGCATAGTTGTCGAGATAAACGTGTTTAAAGTTGGACAGATATCTTCAAAAATGTAGATCATGGCAAGACCTACAACTTCCTCCAAGCAACTGGTAGACTAGCGCGCATAGTTACCGAGATAAACAAATTTAAAGTTTGACACCTGTCGTCGAAAATGTAAATCTTGTCAAGGCCTACAACTTTCTCAAAGCAACTGATAGTCTCCCGTACCAAGTTATGGGATATGAAAAAAGTTTCCAGCCTCCAACACAAAATAAACCAGACCACCAAATCATTTTGTATTTATGTCCTCTCTCCCCATCCCACCAAACTTTGCCCCACCCTGCCCCACCTAGCCACACCTTGCCTCACCTTACCTCACCATGCCTCACTCTACTAAAGCTTGCTCCAACCCTGCCGAAGCTTGCCCCACCTCGCATGTGTCGAGATAACACGTGTCGAGATAACGTGTGTCGAAATACCGTGTTGAGTTAACGTGTGTCGAGAAAACGTATGTCGAAACAACGTGTGGCAAGATACCGTGTGTCGATATACTGTGTGTCAAGAAGGCGTGTGTCGAGATTGCATATGTCGTGTATCGAAATCTGTTGAGATGCCATATGTCGAGATATCGTTATGTCGACCTAACGTTGTCCACTCCAGTTTAGAGTAACAGTACAAACAGTATTTACATTAAATACCTAAACCCAGTCATGAAAACATCGACTTGTCAAGACTGGCCGACATCTGGGCCCTTTTCACTAAACTTTATCATAAAAAAAAACATACTTAGAAACAAAAATTAAAAGTGTTCATTACATGAAATTGTAGTAAATTGATTGTATAATAATATTCTTTCAAAATCTCAAAATGACATATTTTCACCCAACTTCATAAATCGCAAATATCTCGGAAACTAAAAGCCGACAACTGGACCCTTCATGCGCGGACGCCCACATTTTATTGCTTCAACCCTGACTATACTGTTCGGCTAGAAAAAAAAGTTGGCAACCCTAACTCCGGGTCGAATATTGCAAGTACGGGTTCACTTGTAAGCTTGGCAATTATTTCTTGCCGAACCTTTTCCTGCTCTGGACCCCAATGAAACGTGACATTCTTTTTAGTTAACCGCGATATACATGCTGTTTTTGTCGCGTATCCCTCAATATAACGCCTGAAATATCCAGCCAACCCTAAGAACTGTCGCACCTGCTTGACGTTGGTTGGAGGTGTAGAGTTAACTAGGGCCTCAACTTTACGAGGGCTCGGCTTCACCTGACCCTGACTTACTACCCTGCCTAAATACTCCACCTCTTTGGTCAGAAATGAGCACTTCCGAAGATTAATCGAAAAGCCCGCATCGGTGAGAGTTTTTAGTACGCGCCTCAACAGATAAATTCCTTCCTCAACTGTTGAGCTCATTAAAAGAACGTCATCGACATAGACAAGTACAGAGCCTGCCTCGATAAACTCGCGGAGTGTCTCGTTGATTATGCGCTTTTAGACTATTGGGGAGTTTGTCAATCCGAAAGGCATCTTAACAAACTCGTAGTGTCCCTCCGGAGTGACAAACCCCGTCTTATGAATCGAGTTCTCGTCGATCGGGATCTGGTAAAACCCAGTTGCCATATCCAGGCTGGAAAAGTAATTGAATTTGCCAAGGCGATCTATGTGATCGTCTATGAGTGGCATGGGGTACCGATCCCGAACGGTAAGTCGATTCAGTGCGCGATAATCCACGCACATACGATCTGACCCGTCCTTCTTTTTAACGAGAATAATCGGGCTTGAATACTGGGACTGCGACTCTCTAATTATCCCCTTAGCCTTAAGGTCAGTAATTATGTCGCGCACTTTGAGCTTCTCCTGATGCGAGAGCTTGTAAGGACGATAAGCAACTGGAGTATCGTCGGTGAGGTTGATTTTCATTGTTCCGGTTTTCACAGTTGTAGTCGCAGTTCCAGTTATCAAGTAATCGGAATACTCATTCAGAACGGATAGCAAGGAGTCACGCTCGGAGCCCTGAAGGGGTGTGTTAATGGGCACCTGTTCGGTTGCAACCGCACTGATATTGCGCGACGGCAAAGGTTTGCCTTCCTCTATTGTCAAGTATTGGCGTTCCTTGGTACGCACGTACTTAATACCGTCGCGGTCCAGAATATGACCATACTAAGTGTCTCGGTGGCCGGGTCAGTTTGTAATTTCTTTTTCATATTTCGACCTATGTTCCCTGGGGAAAGTTGTTCAGTTTCTTGGGCTGGTTCATCCCTCGAAAGGATCGCAGTATTTTTCTTAACACCCTGTATTATGTATGTATGTCCACCCTGAATAGCTACGCTACACTTGCATAACAGATTGTTCCGTAACTGAATTACCGAAATGTCAGCTCCAACACTGAAAACTGTTCTAGTTATTTGCAATTGGATTCTGTATGGCACTGAACACAGAAAAACTCGTTTTGACTTGTGCATTTGGAAATTCAATGTTACAGCGCGAACTTTCGAGAAAATAATCTGTTTTGTTTTTGTTTACAGGTAATTGTGTATGCTGTATAAATGAAGGTACAAAAAGAACAGGAACATTATTTACAATATACAAAATAGCCGGTCAGCTGATTGGTGTACAAATTTTCCATATTTTGACCCTAGTTCCATGGGGAAAGTTGTTCAGTTTCATGACCTCCTTTCGGCTTGTTATACTTACTCTTTTTATTCATCCTGGTAGTCCCGGTAGGTAACCACTTTCCCCAAGAAACATAGGCCGAAAAAGGAAAAATAAAACTTTGGACTTCCCATATAGTATGGTAGGTACCTACATTTTGTATAGAAGTTTTTTTTTCATATTTAGACCTAGGTACGTTACTTAGGGAAGGGTGTTTAGTTTCATGAGCAGGCCCAATCTTATGTTCAGTTTCTTAAGCTGTTTTAATACTTAAAATAATTACAGTTTTTATTACACTTTACGTCCGCTGCTGCGCATTTTCAGCGCATCCGCAACGAATGCGTCTTCAAGATGCCAGGAAATTTCGTTTTTTTAATATCTATTGTTTAGTCGTAGTGCAAACTCGATTCAAGAAATATGAAACGTAGCGTAGCGAACTCACACAAAGCTTTTAAACTCTCATTTTTATCAGTTTATTAATACCAGCCAGTGCAGTTTTCTTTTATTTTTCTATCGACGATGGTCCGAACGCTGGCAGCATATAAATCGTGCTCTCTTTTCAAATTGCCGGTTGGCTATCCCAGAGTAATAAAACAATAATTGGCGGTGCCATAGGGTAGGTGGAGCCACTGTTAGATGTATAGAAATTATTCGTTCTGCTGGTTTGTATACGCTACTGATGTAAAATTATCCCACGTAGTAAAAACACCTTTAACGCTACTCTCTGGGTTATGCTGATATTATTTCGTCCATGACTAATGTAACAACTTTGTTAAACACTTACTTTGTACCTAATAAGTAGGTTTTGGAAATTCCAGATTTGTTATTTCTTTTCTTTTGTTTCTTACTTACTTACCTATTTATTTTTAAATTTATCAAGTGTATGTTAAATAATGAATGGGTTAAATAACGAGATGATCTGTGTTATTCAGACATCGATCGAAGATTTGTAACAGATATATTAAAACAGCTTAAATCGATTAATTGTCACCACGATAAAGCCACTTCTACCGACATGCTACATGCTATAAACCCAAACAGGTATTTAAAAATTTAACGGCATTTCACGTTCCGATTTACCAATCGAGCATGTAGCAATATTTTGACAGCCAATAGTGTCATAAAATAACCATAACAAAGTTATAGAGCCATAAACTTTAGAGGGAGCACTAATCAATCTGGAACATTAATATGATACAGTTTTGAACTTTAATAGATGGTGTTAAAGGTCAGTTTAGTTTATACTGTTTACTAGTGGAATACTAAATGGTCAAGGACGGAGATTTTCGAAGCATAGCTCTTTGTTTTATGATTATGACTTATTCTGTTACGTTTTACACCATCCTTCTGAATAACGTAACATTAAGTTTTCAATTGTGAAACAAAGTTCTGCGGTATCATGAAAAATCACTTTCAATCTGATGTAATGTTAGCGTTTTACAGTCAATAAACGATGTGGCGCAAAGAACTAAAACTTTATAAGAAGGCAAGTTAATATACAAACGAAAATGGAATACAGTTTGAAAAAAGTTAGCTACTTTGATACTCACTTACTAAACTTACAGAATGAAGATAATAATTTTACTAAAGCAACCTCGGTACCGTGCCGTGTGATGCCGGCTTAGAATAGCATCACCCCAATTCTACCCGTGGGTGTCGTAAAAAGCGACTAAGGGATAATTATCCAGGGAATGGGCAGCAGCGTTCCCTGTGAATTAAACATCTTGCACTGCGCTCGCCAATCCGCCTGCCAAGCGTGGTGAGTATGGCAATACCCCCCAATACGGGGGAGCCCCATGTCCAGCAGTGGACTGTTGTGGCTGTAAAGTAAGTAAGTAACCTCGGTAAAGGTGTTCACACGGCGCGTAATGGATCGCTGTTGCATCTACGCCCAAAATGCCACCCTGTCAGATGAGATAAAAGTTTTAGATGACAGCGACAGACGCAACGGAGACGCAACGCACTGTGTGATCTACTCATTATTATAATATATACAAATAAAATAATGTTTTTGGAAAACTTTCAAAATGCGCCACTGCAGGCAGACAGTAATCTTGGCCACTACCCGGTAGCTGTCACAAGATAAACTCGTTTAATTCACAGACTAGGATAGAATCGCGTTAGCTCAGTTAGTATTGACGTCGGCAGTACAGATACCGAAGGTCGCCAGTTGAAGTCCTGCCTGTAGTGGGAAATTTTGCAAGTTTTCCAAAAAAAATTGTTGGTATACCGAACACGGGAAGTGTTTTATATTTTGTATGATTATTTTCCAACTTTCTCATAACTCACGGATTAATACCTACCTACTTCATTATAAATAATTGGAATTCCCCGATGCTAGAAGCGAATCTTATTAAAAGCAGTTCCGTTTTTGTCCTCTTTTGCCTTTGACAGCTTTACACAAAGGAAGGGTAATTATTTTCCCGACGCATTTTCACTCCAACAACTCATAGACATTAGAAATCAGTGATGCCCAGCTGATTTTTATATATTTTGTTATATACCTACTACTTCTTCAACGATCTACCTATAACCGATTGTATTGGACAATGGAATTTATATGTCAAAATCGGAAGTACGGAACACGTAACTTTAGAAAAACAGGTCAAGTCACGTCAATATTATTTATTGGTATATCATAGTTGATAATTTATGTTACTTTCTAAACTCATCCGGTTAAAACCATCTTTGACAGAAAGTTGCTAGTCGAAACTGCGTCTGGCTAAAACACATTTGGTCAGAAGTCAGAAAAATGAAAATTAATTGATATAAACATGAGAAGGAATAATTTTATAGCAACAGCCTCCTGACAGTCAAATATAAGATTTCGCGTTTAAGTTCAGAAAATCCACGAGGAATCAAAGCCATTGATTGAGGAGACATTTTGTACCTTTTATTTTGCGGCTTTAATATTAAAATTTTGCTGAAAAGAATTCTGTGTTAAATAGAAAACCGAGGAAAATCGTATTCGAGTGACATTTTCAATAGCCGACCGAGACGCAAAAAAATTAATAAAAGCTTCAATTTCAAAGGCTCATTCGAAATGGTTAATTAGAAGAGGACCAAAATTGTAACTTGCTTAATTTATTTTTGACAATGCATGCTTGATTGCGTTTCATTGAATTTACTTTTGGGTGCAAAGGGTCTAAGAATTTAATTATATTACGTTCTTATGTCACTGAAGTAAAAAGTAGGCGACAAATAGTTACTTGCCTTCAAATTCAAACTCCCCATAGAAGGTCCCTGCAGTGTACTTTTGAACCGTTACTATGAATAAATTGGAGAGATTCATAAACTGGTAGTGCAAAAACGGGGATTGTAGGTATGTACTTGTTTACTTATGTTTGAAAACAGAACTCAAAAATTTTTACGAAATCCACAGTACGAAATTAGATGTAGGTCCGACAACTAGCACTACCGCTACCAAATCTTTGACATTATCTTGTAAGTATAACTAAATTACAGTATTTTCGAACATGTTTTAAAAACATCCGACAAAACAAGAAACCTAACGTCGATATACATTGCGGCGTCAATATAGAAATGAGAATGACTACGCTGCAATGTAAACACGAGGGCAAGAGACTCGGCTTAGAACTCCTCGCTTGAACCACCTATCAAATGCAGGTGTTTTTCGACACGAATGCTATAAACAGCCAGCTTTAACACCTAAACCCAGTAAAACTAAGTCTTAATGAACTCTCTAAAGTCACAGTTGGGGCCGGAAGGACATACACGGATCAGTCATAACCTGCGCCGGCAAGTTCCGAACTTGCTGAAGAATATATTAAAACTTTATCAAAGCGGGAACTTCCATTTCCTTTTCGAGTGTCTCAGGCGCCCGAGGGAGGCCGAACAGTTGGGAACAAAAATTATGCGAAGGCATTTCTTCGTTTGTTTTTCTCGCATATAAGAGAAGAAATTGGATTGCATTGTTTCTAGCTTTACTGTATGCCGTGTGATGCCGGGTTAGAACTGCATCACCCTAACTTCACCCGTGGGTGTCGTAAAAGGCGATTTAGGGATAATCATCCAGGGAATGGCAAAGGCGTTTCCTGTGAATGCAACATCTTGCACTGCGCTCACCTGCCAAGCGTGGTGAGTATGGCAATATCCCAGATAAGGGGAGGCCCAAGTCTAGCAGAGGACTGTTGTGGCTGTTATGGTTTCTAGCTTATGCGAGGTGAGTATTAAAACTTGTCTTCGATGATTGACAGTGCCTTGAGTTATGAAAAATATGTGAAGGCTCTTTTTCTTATTTTTTTTCTTACTTATCTTTAGAGAAGAATTGAAATGCATTGTTTTGGCGTGTGCATAGAACTCGGACACGTTGATTGGCAGCAGTATCAGTTGCCAACGTATGATTCATCATATTGCACGGTACGTAATACATTGCATAGATTAACAGAATATTTTTGCACAAAGAGTTCTAGAAAGTTTTTTTGCAATTTTCCATAAAATGTATGAACCACCTAATACGGGAAATTTGGTATTCAATTTCAGTCTTCAAAAGCGTCAACTAAAAGTTCTCTAATCTGTCCCATGCTGTTATCATCCCTGATTTTTACGTTTACCCACCTTAAGAAAAGACATTCATACCTAAAAAAGTAGTTTCGCAAGTCGTTGGTGACTTTTATCTATCTCTTTATCTAATACATATTGTAAAGTATTTATTTATAATAATTTACTGCTAATACCTGCCTATATTTCTCGGTGTGTTACTCTCACACTATTCAACGAACATCGAAATAAACTAGGTGCTCGTTTGTGATATGCTCATCATGATAAACTAGACTGTTCCATCTCATGTGACTAAATCAAACTCATTACCTCGGTGAAGATAATTATTATCTCAAAGATATACATAGGTATATCAGTTTCTAAAGCGAGAATCACTTGTAACGTCCGTGTGTGCGTTATTTTTGCGCAACGCTATCACATCCAATAGGAAAATACGACTTTCCACCTTTTTCCATCCAAATACGGTTTCTGTTAGATGGTTTGACAAACGCATTCGCTAGCGCTACGCATTCCACAACACTGCGTCGACGGATGCGTCTGTCAAACCATTTGACAAAAACCGTATTCGTACGGGAAAAAGCTCGATAGTCGTATTATCGCGCTAAAATAACGCACAAACGGACGTTACGTGTGTTTCTCTTCTATCATCAAAGATATACATATATCACTTTCTAATAGGCTCACTATTTGCGGCATAGATACAGCAAGTAATCGTCCAAAGATAGCTGCAGCCAATCACGACTAATGGAACTCGTAACATTTAGGTTTCCAGACCGGGCGGCTAGTACGATCTGACATTACGCCTGCCCCTATTACACCTCGGCGACAAACAATGCTTTGATAGGTACAAAACGAGGACAATAGGTAGAGAGGCAGTGACGTAAAACCAAAGTGATATAAGCCGAGGATATAAGTTACATACGCTATAGATAGTACTGCGACCAGCCTAGGTGAGAGGTCAAGTTAAGCTGGTTGTTAAGTTAAACTTGCCAGACTGCAAAAAGTTACAAAATCACGTTATTATTACCTTTTTTTTGCAAATTTAGCGAATCTCAAAGAGACCTTGACCTAAATAGTCCCTACTAATCACAGTTTCTGAAAAAAGAAGAAGTAATTTTCTTCACAAAATCGTTTCTGAAGTCACCGCCGCTTAAGCTACAATCCCACCACACCTGTCCTTGTCACTCTTAACACAAAACTATCGCCATCTCTATCGACCTGCAATCACTCCCGACTCTTGCCCCAATGATATTTGTGTTCGATTATAATTAAACATGTCCTCCTTCTTTGAAATGTCAAGCTGACTTTAATTAAAGACTGACGCGTAATAATAGATCTGTCCCTTTTTGTCTTCAAACTCGGGTAACAAACGAAAACTTGAGATGTTCGCGTTCGCGCTATATTGCTTACGGTAATACAGGGTCTAAAGATATTTATTAAATTTACTGAAACGCCTATATCCGCTATATTTTTGTCTCAAATTACGCTGTATCTATGCAAGCAAGGTATCACAAACATCCTTATCAATTCAACTTCTATCATCTTTTCAAATCGCTTTTAGAAAAATTCATACCATTTAATGCATTTTCAGTTTTTCTTAATGCGATATTGAAATCGGAGAAGAGATAATTAGAACTGCTACGATAGGATATATAAAAAAAACACCCGGTATTTGTTTCCTCAAACGTCTCACTCAACTCAACTGTCAAGAGATCTAATTTAGTTTGATGTCAGAATAGTTTTTCTTTAGCGAGCGGCACATTTACCTACCTCCCACTGAGTTCAAGACTATTTTCTAGATCTAATTTTCGGCCACTTATCTGGACTTAAGAATGCAATGAATACTTCGTTTTTTTTTCTTAACTTTTGCCCGTTTAATGTTTGCACAGGCTGCTGATCGTTTTCCTGTGGGAATAAGACATTTTCCCGGCATACATTTTACATATAAACGTTCCTCTTGAATCACTCTATCTATTAAAAACGCCTTCAAAATTTGTTTCGTGGTTAAGAAGGTGTTCGCGGTGACCATGTCATGACAGACAGACATACAGAACAACACAAAAACCGACTTCTATTGAAGCCGTCACAGTTTGAAAATGGAATGAATTGGACTGGCTGGAAGTCTCGGGTCAGTGCACGTCCGACCAATCAGGACGGTCCCTTGACGCGGTCTCGGCGGGACGGCTGGCGGGACATTTATGATCAAATCTGGACAATGTATTTTAATTTACAGTGCTTCTCTTATCAATAGAAAGATGATTTCCAATTAGGGTTGGAATTCATCTGCCTAAAGATTGGTCGCATAATTTTTTACAGACTGTATAGATGTGATGTCAAAGATTTTCGCAAGATGTCATTTTTATACACATCAAGAATTTTACGCAGGTGAGTTTTGACGTCAAAGATGTTTAAGTATAGCTAGCATGCGACAAAGATTTTCTATGTAAAAAGTCTTCTCTTCTGTCTTTAAAAAAAATCAAGGAAAAAATCCATTCGATTTAAAACATCGTTGTCTCCTCGCGCGCGAGATAAGTTTCTCTACAGTGCGCATGCTAGGCATACAGGTAAGTTGTCTTATTTCGCAGTTTCGTCCTCAACAACACTATTTTATCTGTTCAAACTTTCCGTCCCATTGTGGCTACGATAGTAGACCCATCGTTGCTCGATGGTTGAAATAATGATCAGTTCATGATGTTTCAGTAAATAACCTCAATAAAAACTGATATTTGCTATAACAGCCTACAGGCACGAACACATTTTGCCAAATGAAGAAAAACTAAATAGTGCATTTACATGATAGCTATTTATTATAAGAACAACAATGAGTTTTATGAGTTGGTTGTATGTACATAAATGTTGTTGTTGTAGACCAGCCGTTTTGTCATAATGAATTTCATAAATTACACTCACGTCAAGCGAGTGATGGGGTAGCAGTAGTTGATGTTGCTCCTCGATAGCATACTATAAACAAACTATCGACAGAATCAATAGTTAAAAAAGAAGCGATACTATCGATCGATAGTCTCGTTTCTTAAGATTAAAAAACTATAGGTAAATAGTATAGATTCACTACAAAAGTGCGTCTTCTCTTAGTGTACCTCTGCCTCTCTTTCTTTCTACCTTTTATGTCATGACATAAAATAATTATTGATTTTCAAACGCACTTATTATTGACAAAGCCCAAAAGCTAAGACCTCCTTAAAATCAGATGGGTAATGAAATCCTTTGTGCACTTGTAGGTAGGTATTAAAATTTTACAGGTCATAAACTAACAAGGTATCAGATACTCGTACTTTGTCGTTTCACAGGTATATTCAGAACAACTCTAGTTCAACATTGTTTCAATTACTTCGTGGGCTCTTTTAAATGGAGGTTTGAAAGATTTTCATGAAAAAGTGGTGGCAACATTGTACTTTATAGCTTAATATAACTGCAAAAATATCTTGATTGTTAGTTTCTCCGCCGAGATAATTAATATAACTTTCTTTTTAACATTAAAGTTGAGTTGATGAACAGCAAGATGAACTGACATGTTTGTCAGTTCATTATGTATTTAAATAGTCTATTCTGTACGGCAATATCAAAAACTACTACGACTAGTTATTACCTAGTTCCCAGCGATAAAAAATAAGAGTGTTGTACCATAACCTGCAGAGATTTATACCCTCAATTCCGTGTAACATAACACCGGCTCGAAGGTAGGTGAACAAAAGCAAAACATTAACCTAGCAAGCGATTGTATTACCAACAGTGTGCCGACGTTGCTTGGCTCGTGTTACGAGTTCGACGAAAACAAGAAACGTCGAAAACACGCTTCGATCAACCACATACCTCCTATTCCCCTAATCCACCTAAAAATTCGACAAAAACATCAAACGCTATGAACGCAACCGTTAAAGAGGTTTTATTCTGCGCCGAACGTTCGAAAGACTTGCTATTTCAAAAGTTTTTATTATTGGCATCAACTGGGTGATACACGCTCAAACAAAGAGCAAAGCTTTTGGGAGCTAAGGTATCGCTGTCCTTATCGTACCACTTAGATTAGATAGAGCATTGGTCAGCCTATCCTTGTCTGGTGTTCTCCATTATACGGAGTTTTGGGGCCGATTCGTACAAACAAGCCGGCTTGGCGCAAACAACGCAATTTATCAAGAAGCGAGATACCGCGGCAACTCTTTTTGGGGGGAACTCTCGCAATAATACCGTAACCGCGTTCCCGCGTTGGGATTCCATATTCCAATATGGCGGATCGTCGCGCTGGCGGCCAATTCATGTATAAACAGCAGACGCATTGAACGTAAAGAATACTTTACTTACTTACCTTACCGATTTACGACGAGATACCTGCTCACAAAATTAATGTGTTTATTGATCAATAATCAAGAGATAACTAGATTTGAATGAGACTGTTTAAGAATATGCATTATAACCTTACCAGTCACTTAACATTTAATTAATACTTAATTGTACCTATGCATGAATAAGTCCGAATTTAGTTCAACCGCGTATAGTTCAACAGATAAATTATTGTCCTATTTGGGTCAAACTCATGTAGACATGTTCTCCTAAGATGCTTATAGGTATACATATGACCAAAAATTTTCGCGCTGATAAAAATATATACCTCATAACCTGAATTTCTGTAATAGAACTACACCCAGACTAGTTCCGACCCTTATTCGAGTGTCTCCCCGTCAACAAAGACGTGCACGTCTCTATTATTTTAGTGAAGATTCAGTTATTCAAGCTCAAGAATATGGTGCCATCTTGTTGAGGGAATTCGGCGCCGCGAGCCGAATACAAAGTGCCTTTAATGAGACTTTATGCCACACTGTTGCTGTATGGAACTAGGTACGCTAAAAGTATATCTTTGTACTTAGATTTTGTGGGCTGTAAGAACTAGATAGCTGCGGATATGAAAGTGCTTTGGCTTTGGCAGGTTTTGCACTTACTCGTATCATGCATGAGGTTTTGATAGTCACAAACAGTCTTTTACTTTTTTATAAGTCAATACACATCTCGGAATTTCGTATTTTTTTTCAGTATAACATCAAATATTATTCCGTACATATTGTCATATCTTTAATTCGCTTGTCTGAATTTCACGACCCCGAATTCCGTGGCTACGGCCATATAAAAACAAAAACTTGTATTAAGGTGTGCGTAAGTCGGTCTCCTCTAGAAGAGAAAAACATTAGATAAAATTATATAGTGTAATGAATACTTTTATGGCTTGGGATACTTAGGTACGCCTTTAAATTACCTCAATATTTCACAGGAAGCTGCAATACGTAATTCGACAATAAATAACTTAATCTCGTATGTCACATAAAAACAATAAAAAAAACTTGTAATATTCGTCATGTACAGTATTCAACCCCACAGCCACGTGCTAGCGTACGCACGGCCTACGTTCAAAAGGTCCATTATGATAATTCTAACGACGGCGAAAGGCACAAAAACCTGGCAATGCTTGCTTATAATAAAAACAATGGCACGGCATACGCCTACGTGAATGTTTTAGGGAGCAGAAGGGGCGGACTCAGGCTGCTGTAAGAATAATTTTAGGAAAAAATATTTGTTAAAAGTATCTATGACTTTTACTAAACAATTTACAGATAATAATATGAAAAGTAGTTATGTAGGTCTCGATAAAATCGTCTACGTATGCATGATTCTTGGAAACTCTACAGCGTAGCAAATAGCTACAATTGCTACGCCACCGTAGCAGTAATAGGCTACATTCAACTTAGAGTCTCCAAAGTGTGAGATTTTTATTTATATGTTATGGTGTAGGGAAAACATATATTACATCACGCATATGTCCCTTGCGGGTTAGACAAGGCGTGGGTAAAAACATTCTGAAATTAAAGGATATAATCTTAAGCCTACGAACTTGACAAATCGAAGGATTGCTAAAAAGTAAATCTCTCTTCTCTTCTCTCTCTTCTTACCATAACATCAAAGAGTTTACGCGATGGTTATAATTTTTCATGTAAGCTGAGAATATCTTGCATTTATATATTTTTTCCAAATACATACGAATTGCTAAAGATGATTACATCTCTGTGCGCTCCCTAACCTTGGTACGCGGCAAACGTTTTTACTTTTTCACGACCGCTCTCTTAAAAAGGCTGAATGAGCTCGAATATCAAAGGTTCTGTATGTTTTGTTTCAACTTTTTATCATAAATCTGATTGAGTTACTTTAATTTTTTTCTATAGTTGCTACACATAATTTGAACTCGAATTGCAATGTGACGTCAAAAATATCATACAAATTCGAGTTTTTTTTTATTGCTATTTTAAGAATCAGTTGATATTTGAATTATACCTACGTAAAACATTTAGTTCTTTTTCATGAATATTAAAATTGCTCTGGCAGTTACAAAAATCTCTTCTGAAAATTCGCTCATAACATAACTAACAAAAAGTAAAACTAAATTCCAACCGCCATCTTTGAAAATTTTAATACAATATTTGTCAATTTCTGCTTTGTGAGAGTTCTGAAACTTATTTTTGTGACATAATTGGGTTACACCCTTACGCCTGAGGGCAACAGAGCGTGATTCTAAATACAAGTTAAATTAATGTTAGAGTACCTACCTACCTACCTACTTATATAGATACTAAGTAGAGGCACTTTAGTTCTGAGTAGAATATAATTTGATGTAGGTACGTTGTGCTCGTATGGTTCGGTGGGAAATTACTTAGCGCTGTTTTTCTTCTTTAAATAAGAACTCTAATTCTTGGCCGGGAAGAGATCGCTGCAAGTGATAAGACCTTTGCTTACTTTAGCTCTAAGATTTCTATTCGTTGTTTAATATTTTGTATTATTTGTAAGCAATAAAGTGTTAATCTATCTATCTATCTAGGCAATTTTATTCTTCACCTTCTTCTCTTATTTTCGAGTCGCAGTGGTAACTGCACCATCTAGGCTGCCAAATTTTAATAGGTACCTACCTACTATACTTACCTTAACTTTAACAGCCACAAAAGTCCACTGCTGGCTATGGGCCTCTCCCTATTTGGGTGTAGGTAGGTAATGCCATAGGTAACCACGCTTCGCAGGCGGATTGGCAGTGCAATACAGTATTGTCTACAAAATAATTTACCTGTAATTTGATTTATCCATTGAATAGGTTTACTTCAGTTTACTGCCTAAAATAAATATGACACATATATCACATTCATTCAATTAACTTTACTTGGTTCAAAGTTGTAATTTATACGCAAAAACATTTCGTTGGTACTTGTTCTTACATATTTTATTTAAATATTTTAACATCGCATTCAGATGTGCATTGAGATACGCGGAATTGCATACTACAGAGAGCACAGACACAATAAATCAGTAGATACGGCAAAAACAAATTGCTACACATAAACTGAATAAATTCGAACTAAGCAAAAAGTGTCTAGTTGTTTTTATACGGAACATTTGCTTTGTATATCGGTGTTAGATTAAACAGATTGGTCAATCTGATCTAATAAAATGCGTTATTTCATTCAGCAAATAAAAACAATGCGTACCATGTAGTATACATATTAGCCCTAATTATAACTCTCGGATGCGTCCATCACCCCATTTTTAAACGAAAATAAGAAATTTAAACATGCCTCGACCGGGGCTCGAACCCGGGACGCATAAGTAAACGTCCACCGCTCTGCCACTGAGCTATCGATGCACCGATTGAAGCTTGAGAAATTTCAATCTCATAATTAGAGCCCCGGTCGATGCATGACATTTCTAATTTCTTATTTTCATTTATGAGAATTATTAGGACTGTGAGTGCATTAAAACCCCAATAGGTTCCCATTTCTACTTCATGGAAAATACGTGTTCCGTGCTTGCGGGCGGGTATGTGTTATGCCACGATGCCACGAATTTACTGCAAAAATTGCTGCAAAAATGAGATACACTGCAAATGCCATGTCACGCGCGGGTGCAATATTTCGGTCAGCGGGCCGCGTGCCCCACTTCCTTTTAAATCTTGTTTTGTATGATGAAATACAGGAACACGTGTGTACGAATTTGAACAATTTGTAGTTGTTATTTATATAGTTGTAGGAGTTGGATGTGATTTTAAAAATAAATGCATTTTACTTTAGATGACAATATCCGCTAAAGCGATTCTCTCTTGTTTTTGCAGTAACACATTACCTAGTTTAAGATTGATAGAAATTGGCAGTGGCAAAAGCAAAACACGTAAATCCTTTAAATCGGCACTCGCCAAATTTGAGTAACTGGTCTCGGTCGAGCACTTTGAAACCGCACACAAAAGAACGAAAAGCGGCATGATCGGCGGAACATCCCCCGAGCTTTTCCCCCATTTGGAGTGCTCTCACGCGCGCACAGTTACCTACGTGACGTCACTCCACCTGAGCTTACCAAAAACTCCACCGCATCAGTATGTAAAGCAGACTCTTGGTGCCAGCAAGTGGGTTGTTATGCACGACCGCCGGATTGTCTTTATTTGCGGAAGCTTGCGCCGTGCGTATGCTGTTTGCGTATGCTCATACCCTGATGACATACCGGCAACACGGCAAATACACCCGTCATCCGCAGCCTTGTTACTCGTGTCAATTCTGCGCGCGTGATACGAGAACCCAATAGAAATTGGGTTTCATCTCTAGTTATAAAAATTGACACATTTATTGGACAAAGGAAAGGGGAAACGATACTTATAATTCTGTGTGGGTTTCATTCCTTGGGGGTTGCGGAAAAATCAATTTGGTCCAATTAGTCTCATCCTGGTAGGAATCTGTTGGAATAGGAATGGTGTAATTGGTGAGCGGTGGGTGCGGGTTGATTAACCGATACACGTTATTAAGCGGATTGCTCATAGGTCTGCATTTGCCCTGGCGGCGCGCCAGCGGCCGGAGACTACGATCGAACAATAGCGTGTCGCCAACGCGCATATTTACGACAATATCACTCGGTGTGGTAACGGGTCGCGATTATTCCGTACGATGAAACATTGCCTTTATCCTTGGATCGAATGACATGGTTACAGATGCATTAAGGAAAGCCTTGCTCTTTGTCTTGTATTTCCTTCCGAGTCTCGAAATACAAATGTGTACAGTTCATACGTTTTTGATAGTGTGAATATGACATGACATTTTTCCACATTGTCATATTTTTATACAAATCTGCAATACCGCGACCGTGAACTTCCTGTACGTGTATTCGAATCCAGAAAAGAACATTCGTATTTCAAAAAACCGCTTTAGAATATATTCTTGATTAAAGAAAGTAGAGAAACCACAATAAAATAATTATCCGACCTCGTCATATGTAGGGCAAACTTAGGGCCTCTAGTAGGCTACTATCACTATTAGTACTAGGGCCCCGACGGCACGGGTCTCGCATAGAAATTGAAGGAAAGGGGTGGTGCCTTGCGGCTGCACCAGAGACGAACTCAGTTTCATCCATTTTATAATTTTAGTTACTGGTTTGTTAAGTTTTATGTACAAATTAACTTTAGGAAGATAACATTGATACGATAGAAGTTATATTGACGTTACAAAACAAATCTCAGTTAACAGCGAGTATAGGTACCGACTTAAGTTTTGATAATAAAATACTATGCTTATCAAAGGGTAAATATGAAAATTGGTGCCTACTTTTGTACCTTCCGTGCTTTGTGATGATTTCCTGACTGTGATAAAATAATTGCCTAAACTGTAGGTACTAAAGTAGGTATGTTGTTAGATGTTGTAGACTATCAATGGTGAAGATGACTGATGATATATCTGATGTTTATTTAATTGTAATTATTGTAATACCTACATAGATAACTTAATTTTACTATGTTTTAGTAATGATAATATTAAGTAACATTGATGTTTATGTGATAATTTAATTTAATTATTGTATCTAATATTTCACTATGTTCTAGCATAGTTTGATTTGTTTATTATTAATGTTATTGACATTTGACTTGTAATATTAATTATCAATAAAGTTATTCTGTTCTGTTCTGTTCTGTTCTGTTCTGTTCTGTTCTGTTCTGTTCTGTTCTGTTCTGTTCTGTTCTGTTCTGTTCTGTTCTGTTCTGTTCTGTTCTGTTCTGTTCTGTTCTGTTCTGTTCTGTTCTGTTCTGTTCTGTTCTGTTCTGTTCTGTTCTGTTCTGTTCTGTTCTGTTCTGTTCTGTTCTGTTCTGTTCTGTTCTGTTCTGTTCTGTTCTGTTCTGTTCTGTTCTGTTCTGTTCTGTTCTGTTCTGTTCTGTTCTGTTCTGTTCTGTTCTTTTCTGTTCTGTTCTGTTCTGTTCTGTTCTGTTCTGTTCTGTTCTGTTCCGTTCTGTTCTGTTCTGTTCTGTTCTGTTCTGTTCTGTTCTGTTCTGTTCTGTTCTGTTCTGTTCTGTTCTGTTCTGTTCTGTTCTGTTCTGTTCTGTTCTGTTCTGTTCTGTTCTGTTCTGTTCTGTTCTGTTCTGTTCTGTTCTGTTCTGTTCTGTTCTGTTCTGTTCTGTTCTGTTCTGTTCTGTTCTGTTCTGTTCTGTTCTGTTCTGTTCTGTTCTGTTCTGTTCTGTTATGTTCTGTTCTGTTCTGTTCTGTTCTGTTCTGTTCTGTTCTGTTCTGTTCTGTTCTGTTCTGTTCTGTTCTGTTCTGTTCTGTTCTGTTCTGTTCTGTTCTGTTCTGTTCTGTTCTGTTCTGTTCTGTTCTGTTCTGTTCTGTTCTGTTCTGTTCTGTTCTGTTCTGTTCTGTTCTGTTCTGTTCTGTTCTGTTCTGTTCTGTTCTGTTCTGTTCTGTTCTGTTCTGTTCTGTTCTGTTCTGTTCTGTTCTATTCTATTCTATTCTATTCTATTCTATTCTATTCTATTCTATTCTATTCTATTCTATTCTATTCTATTCTATTCTATTCTATTCTATTCTATTCTATTCTATTCTATTCTATTCTTTTCTATTCTATTCTTGTACAAAATGTATGAAAATGTTAAATCACGAACTAAACAAAATCCCTAGGAATACAATGAAGTTCCAGCTGCTGCCGTGATTAATAGTTTGTTTTATTATTTCTTGTCCATTTGTTAACATTCTGATATCTGAATCCGTCCTAGTGTCTGTCCGGGGCCGGTCGCCTGCTCATGCTGGTCACGACCGCGATCGAGGCCTCCCGAATAAACGCGGGATTGGTCCGCTTTTGTGTAAGTAGTCGTTTGTTTTATTATTTCCTGTCCATTTGTGCACATTCTGACATCTAAATCCGTCCTAGTGTCTGTCCGGGACCGGTCGCCTGCTCATGCTCGTCACGACCGCGATCGGGGCTTCACGAATAAACGCGGGATTGGCCCGCATTTGTGTAAGTAGTCGTTTGTTTTATTATTTCTTATCCATTTGTTCACATTCTGATATCTGAATCCGTCCTAGTGTCTGTCCGGGGCCGGTCGCCTGCTCATGCTCGTCACGACCGCGATCGAGGCCTCCCGAATAAACGCGGGATTGGCCCGCATTTGTGTAAGTAGTCGTTTGTTTTATTATTTTTCTTCTTAGCGTATCCATGAGCAAGCTAATGGGTGTCTGTATCGCTCCGGGCTGTTGTGCCTAGCGTCGGAAAAAGTTCTATAGATACCTACCTACATACGTCAAATGTAAGAGAAAAATAGGTTCACAATAGTGGTGTTGCTATTATTTTGCTACTGATGGACAGAGAGGGTGTGCTTCGTACCCATGCCAACTGTTCGTGTCAAGTACCTAAGATTCGCTCTAACTCTAATTAGAAATAGTTTGATTTCATATTTCTTGTCCATTTGTTCACATTCTGATATCTGAATCCGTCTTATTGTCTGTCCGGGGCCGGTCGCCTGCTCATGCTCGTCACGACCGCGATCGTGGCCTCCCGAATAAACGCGGGATTGGCCCGCATTTGTATAAGTAGTCGTTTGTTTTATTATTTTTCTTCATAGTGTATCCATAAGCAAGCGAAAGAGTGCCTGTATCGCTCCGGGTTGTTGTGTCCAGCGTCAGCAAAATATCTATAGATACATACGTCAAATGTAAGAGAAATATAGGTGTACAATAGGTGTTGCTATAATTTTGCTACTGATGGTTGTGTTCGTATCCTTTCCAACTGTTTGTATGTAGTAAGGCGCACTCAAAAGCTTGCTTATATATAGGTACTCTAAAAAGGAATGTTTGCTATCATATTTCTTTTCCATTTTGTCGCGTTTCATCTGAATCCGTCCTAGTGTCTGTCCGGAGCCAGTCGCCTGCTCATGCTCGTCACGACCACGATCGAAGCCTCCCGAATAAACGCGGGATTGGCCCGCATTTGTGTAAGTAGTCGTTTGTTTTATTATTTCTTGCTCATTCGTTCACATTCTGACACCTGAATCCGTCCTAGTGTCTGTCCGGAGCCAGTCGCCTGCTCATGCTCGTCACGACCACGATCGAGGCCTCCCGAATAAACGCGGGATTGGCCCGCATTTGTGTAAGTACTCGTTTGTTTTATTATTTCTTGCTCATTCGTTCACATTCTGACATCTGAATCCGTCCTAGTGTCTGTCCGGGTTCAGTCGCCTGCTCATGCTCGTCACGACCGCGATCGAGGCCTCCCGAATAAACGCGGAATTGGCCCGCATTTGTGTAAGTAGTCGTTTGTTTTATTACTTTTTGTCCATTTGTTCACATTCTGATATCTGAATCCGTCCTAGTGTCTGTCCGGGGCCGGTCGCCTGCTCATGCTCGTCACGACCGCGATCGAGGCCTCACGAATAAACGCGGGATTGGCCCGCATTTGTGTAAGTAGTCGTTTGTTTTATTATTTCTTTTCCATTTTGTCACGTGTCATCTGAATCCGTCCTAGTGTCTGTCCGGGGCCGGTCGCCTGCTCATGCTCGTCACGACCGCGATCGAGGCCTCCCGAATAAACGCGGGATTGGCCCGCATTTGTGTAAGTAGTCGTTTGTTTTATTATTTCTTTTCCATTTTGTCACGTGTCATCTGAATCCGTCCTAGTGTCTGTACGGGGCCGGTCGCCTGCTCATGCTCGTCACGACCGCGATCGAGGCCTCCCGAATAAACGCGGGATTGGCCCGCATTTGTGTAAGTAGTCGTTTGTTTTATTATTTTTGATCTTAGTGTATTGATAAGCAAGCTAAAAAGTGCCTGTATCGCTCCGGGTTGTTGTGCCTAGCGTCAGCAAAAGATATCGTTCACGTTCAGCGTTCTATAGTCAAATGTAAGAGGAATATAAATGTACAATAGTGTTGTTGCTATTATTTTGCTACTGATGGACAGAAAGACTGTGCTTTGTACCCATGTCAACTGTTCGTATCTAGTAAGGCGCACTCTAAATCTTGCTTAATATATATGATCTCTTCGACCACGGCGACCACTTACCTATTTATTTTCCATTTTGTCACGTGTTGACGTCTGAATCCGTCCTAGTGTCTGTCCGGGGCCGGTCGCCTGCTCATGCTCGTCACGACCGCGATCGAGGCCTCCCGAATAAACGCGGGATTGGCCCGCATTTGTGTAAGTAGTCGTTTATTTTATTATTTTTCTTCTTAGTGTATCCATAAGCAAGCGAAAGAGTGCCTGTATCGCTCCGGGCTGTTGTGCCTAGCGTCGGAAAAAGTTTTATAGATACCTACCTACATACGTCAAATGTAAGGGAAAAATAGGTACACAATAGTGTTGTTGCTATTATTTAGCTAATGATGGACAGAGAGGCTGTGCTTCGTACCCATGCCAACTGTTCTTTTCAAGTACCTAAGGTTCGCTCTATCTCTAATTAGAAATGGTTTTTTTTTCATATTTCTTTTCCATTTTGCCACATGTTGACGTCTGAATCCGTCCTAGTGTCTGTCCGGGGCCGGTCGCCTGCTCATGCTCGTCACGACCGCGATCGAGGCCTCCCGAATAAACGCGGGATTGGCCCGCATTTGTGTAAGTAGTCGTTTATTTTATTATTTCTTTTATTTTCCCAATACTCGTTTCGGTCTTGAGTGCGGAGCTGGCTGGAAAATTGTTGTGAATAAATAAGAAAAATTAATACAGGTTATATTTACCTTCGTTAAATACTCATTTCGTTACATATAAGTGAGAAAGTAGGTAAGTACTAAGTACACATTAACATTTAGATACTATCTAACTATTGCTTACTATTTCTAGAAGTATAGATATCTTTGCATCAATTTAGTATCAAATCAACGAGTTTTAAAAACGAATCCCTACCCACCAGAAATTTAATTTATTTTTTCTCATTCCCATTCTCAATATTGGGAGGGCGGGCGAAAACCTAATTTGGCTGTGTTCTTATATTTCACAAATCAAATTTGCCCTGAAATAAGGCGCGTCATAAAATGCCGACTCTTGGATTAACGTCACGCCGAATCTGCAGATGTCGTTTTCTACAACGAATAAACTCTGACGGAACAAAAATACTAAAATTTTCCTCTTTGTAAGTCGGTTGACCCAAAAATGTGCTCAGTAATCGTGTTTTACCAACGTTTGCAAATGTTTTTGGGATTCGAGAAATGGGTTGATAGCATTTCTGGGATAAAATTTATTTTACAACTTATTTCAACATATAACTAAGAACTAAAAAGAATGTAATGCGATTAGGGATAAAGTAGGTTATTTTATTACTTGTTCTACCTATCTACTTTCTTGAGAGAAGTAGATAATACCTAGTAAGTAGCTCTTCACGCAAAATAGGCGCATGTAGACGTGGATTTGCGGAAAACAGCCCACGTATAACCGTTACCATGTCATGTACTTTATTAGTACACAGATAAATATTATTCACATTAACAAGCTTAAAAGATTTGAAAACTGAACTTATCTTTCAAAACATTGATTTGTTTTCAAAGCAGCAACAACAATGTGAGTTTTACTCCGGGATAGTGACATTGTTGCATCCCATTCGGCATAATGATTTCATAACTATCGTCCGAAATTGCCACTGTAGTATTCATGAGAAATTACTGCTTTCCATCCAGGTTTCTGTGTGACTCTCTGCACAAAACTGTATAAGTATAAATAGGATATAATGCACTTCGTTTTTATTTCAATGATATTTATTTGGATACGTATGACACAGACAATGACAATTAGAATATACTATTCTTTCTATTAGTAAAACCACATTGAAAAATAATCGATTATGCCTTTTTATCATACCTATTATGACATGTGGCTGCTATCAGATCGCGCTCGGACAGTAAGTTTGCTGTTTTAGTTTTATGTTTATGTCCGTGTATTCGAGTGACACATCTCTAAGTGCAGTGGTTGCACTATTCCACACCTACGCATGTATACTGACGTTGTGTCACTGCCACTATTCGGAACGCATCGTTACTCGTTTGTACAAAATAGAGAATTTACAGAAGGACAGCTTGCCCCTTCTTCCGATCGTTTGTCCTTACACTCTAGGGTATCTACTTTCTTTTTATGAATTTTAATATGCCATGCCTGTGTCAAGAATACTTAGGTACTTTACTTACATTATATAGGTGCAGATACATCTATAGGTGCAGTGGTTGCACTATTCCACACCTACGCATACAGGGTGTTAGGGACGGTGTACTGAAAACTTTGCAGGCATGATCAGACCATCAAACTGAACAACTTTTACTATGGAGCCAATGGTGGGAAACGAAAAAAAAATTCCGACCTCCCATACAAAATTCACGATCAGCTTACTGACTTTGTATGGGAGGTCGGAATTTTATTTTGAGTTTGATGACTTGTTCAGTTTGATGGTCTGATCATGCCTGCAAAGTTTTCGTTACACCGTCCCTAACACCCTGTATACTGACGTTGTGTCACTGCCACTATTCGGATCGCATCGTAACTCGCCGGTGTGACACACGCGTTATTTCGGTCAGCAGTGCGTTCGAATGCGATCGCGTGTTTATTTATATTAACACTAGATTTGGCCCACGGCTGTGTCCGCATCGTTGCTGAATATGTTTATGATTCGTAAAACTGGAGTAGGTAGGAATTGGATTAATTATCAGCTCTAGAAATATTCATCTTATGAGATAACACATTTTGGTTAGGTGGTGCATTAAGTGTCTTGAGTGGAACGTTGCGTAGGTATTTGGTAGTATTCACAACTCGATATGAAGTACCTAGCAAATCCTACTAATATTATAAAGGCGGATGTTTGTGTGTGTGTGTTTGTTACGACATCACGCAAAAACGCCTGATTAGATTGACATGAAACTTTGCAGAAATATAAAAGGGCATCTGGAATAACACATAGGATACTTTTTACCACGGAAAAATATCTCATTCCCACGGGATCACGCATTTTCTAATATTTTTGAAATAGGTGGCGTGACTGAGCCGATTCGCGTTTTAAACGTTTTCGCCGAAAACTAACAGCGACATCTCTCGGCGAATAATGCTTTTTTCCCGCGGAATAATAGGTTGCAGCGGGTGAAACCGCTGACGGGCAGCTAGTACCTAATATAACTTTATCGAACTATAACATATGAGAACCTAGTTATTCCTTAAGTGAAGTAATATTGGTAATACATAAGTATTTTAAAATATCCAAAAAGAAAAAGTGGATGTCACAGCATTATTAAAGTAACCAGCTGCTCATATACCTAATATTTGTCAAAGAGTAGAAAGTATCTGAGAAGGTGCAAGTACCCAACTTGCACCATGTTATTTAAGGTGACGGTTGTATTTTGTTCAAAAATGTCTAGTAAAACATTTTCTATTTTCCTCATCAATCCGTACCGAAATCGGGACGGGAGTGACATATCAACTTGCGCTTGACGGAGCGCGCGTACAATTTGCGTTCAAAATTAATTCATTTGCGCCTAATGCGAGAAACACATGTAACGTCCGTTTGTGCGCTATTTTTGCGCACCGCTATCGTATGCATTAGAAAATTACGATGTTCACCTTATTTTCATAAAAATACCTAAGGTTTATGTCAAACGGTTTGACAGACGCATCCGCTAACGCAAGAATATCGCATAACGCTGCGTTGACGGATGAGTCTGTCAAAACGTTTGACATAGTAACGTTTGATAAAGTAACGCACATACATACATACATGAACCCGACAAACATTACACTCCTTTTTTGTGGGCAGTCGTGTACACTCCTTTTTTTGTGGTGTAAAAATAACGCACAAACGGACTTTACGTGTGTTTCTCGCCAACGCCCGCGACGGAAGCGGGTGGTGAACGCACATGTGCTTGCTTTGGGGTGATATTAATTAGCTAATAAATTATTTAACACGTTTTTGACATCGCAAGACTTTCTACATACTGTGATACGGTATAAAATAGGTTCTTTTGCTGTTCTTGAATGACATAATGTTCTAACGCTGTAACGGTTTACTAGCTTTGTAAGTATGAGTGCTGGCAGTTACATAATTGTTTCCTTTATCACTTAAGTATCATCCCTATAGTGTATGGGCATACCTTCAAAAAATTTGGGAGCATTTCACGAAAACTGCAACTAATGTCCTGCCTGCACATAGCAGTATGGTGGCACCTACTTACGCTAAGTCGGTCAATAAAGATGTCTTCATTTTGTAAATTCACAAGACACAATTGACATGTGACTTTCGTTTGGATCGCTTTCGTATACTGGTTCACTCGTTCAGTATGAAAAATATATTTGATTTAATAAAATACCTTAGAATAAAAATGTCTGTACCTAAAGTATTTCATGTGTGAAAGAGAATTTATAAACATTTTGGTTTCAGTAACTGATTTGGAATACGATTTGTATATTTTATCGAATTGACATGTTTATACAAAATAGCAATCAGGTTGCTTGAAATGAAATTCAATTTCATATTCGATTATTATTGTGAAATCGTTTCTAAAAAGTATGATAAGCTGTCGACCTACATTGAAATGGTTTCTGTTTTTTTTTCAGTACTTAGGTAAAAAAAAATTCAAGCCTCAAAGTAGTATTTGACCTCTGTAACCGTCTGACCAATGTAATGTAAAATATAACAAAGATTATTTTTCCGAGAAATTTGTAAAAAAATCTTGAATAATTTTTATTTAATCTTAGTTTCCTTACTCGAAATAATCAGCCAGTAAAGGACCTCGTACTTTTACATTGGCTGAAATTTTAGTGAAATGTGGTACCTACCTATTTATTTACTCTTACCAAAATATAAGAAAAATAGCAACCTGCTGTAACCAGTTTCAGGGATGTCGTTTTTAATACCTATGTGAATTTTGATAGAATGTGTGTATCTCATCACTTCAATTGACATACCCATTCCTACTAATTATTTACGTAGGGGTCCTTATATGGTCAAAATTTACAGAAAAAGTGATCGTACTAATAGAGACATCAAATGGCGAGGAAGTTGTGAGTTCGGACTGTCGTGACGTGATCGACAGAATCATAGGCAGAGTGTATGTATGAGGGTATGTGCGTACCAATAAGATCAAGAGTTTACCTACCCATTGCTCTGTGATATATGGCCTTTGCAACAGGGTCTAAATATCGGACAATTCAAACAAAAAGTATAATGGAGAAGAATCCTATTTCAATATTTTAGTCATTAAATTAGCCTCCAAGCCCGGCTTGCCCCAGCACCTGCTCATTTGAAGACCTTTGGGATGCCACCAATGTGGCTGTCCGCGTGGCTACACACTGGTCTGGGCACATTTGAAAAATTGTCATCGACACGATAGAAGAAGAAGAGCCTCCAATCTGATAACAAATTATGAAAGGATAGCCTCTATAAATAGAGATGAGGATGGCCCGTAAGGATAAAACTACTATAGATAATTTTATCATTCATTAAGGAGTTTCTCGACTAATTTCATGAGAATTTCATTTTCTCTAGTTAGCAAAGTATCTGCAAGTTTTCATAAAGGATAAAATCTGAAAGTAGTTTCTAAGGGATTATCTTCAAAGACTCTTTCATTTGTAAGTATTTAGCCCTGATTCACATTATAGGTTTATTTTGAAAGCGAGTGTTGATTCTAATTTATAATTAGATGTTTGATCATAAATTCATTTTGCTGTAAGAAAATAGTTCACTGTAGGTATCTGTAAGTATAATTAAGTACCTACTCACTTTTGTGAAACAGTAACCTCAAAACTAGTACATAAGTGTACTCTTTGATTTGATTCCTTTTGTAATGATAAAATTTAAGTATCTCTACGTAAATAAAAGTTTGTTCTATAAATGCTTAACTTTAATGACTATAAATATCTACATTTGTCAGTAAATGACTTTAATATAACATTTACAAATTTATTTTAAAATATTTTTTGCTACAGAATTCAAAACACACAATGTTTTGAATTCTGTTCCGCTGAAAAGTAGCAAAAAATATTTTTATAAGATTTGTAAAGTTTCTTTGATAGATAACTATCGAACAAAGATGATGCGAACACATTGCGAAGATATCTCTTGTCACGGTTGTCAAAATATAAATATGACATACACACAAAATATTTTTATGTGTCATTTACAGGGCTTTTACAATCAACAAAGTATGCTAGAATTTGTCATTGTTATTAATAACAACATCATCATATTAATACTTCAAAACTTGGCACATTTCAACAATTACCTACTTCTTGACTACAATAAATAATAATTGCAATAAAAAAACTTACGATGATTCTATAAATTAGGTGCGAATTGCCACTGAGCTATTTTAATATCACAATAAATCTAAAGATTATTAGCTCATACTGTTCTAATCGCTCAAGATTTGTGTTCTAGGATCATTATATGTAAAATAGCATACGATTGTTGAAAATGAACTTTTTTATTTTACAATATAACGACATATATAGGTTCATATCATCTGGGTCTGGGATAATTGTTTTGTAAAGTCTTTATTACACTTAGGGGAAAGTTGGACATATTGTACCAGTAGATTAATCGTACCACCCACACATTTTGCACTTAACGTACGTTTTTGTTTACTTTGGCAACATTAAATGATAGTTTAAAACACCCAATAAACTATGACGGTTTGTGACAGCACTGCAAATGAGACTATACATTCAATAAAACATAACAGGTTTGAGTTAACCCCGTTACTGATTTTTGGCTGTGTAACCTAAGGTTTTACGAAAGAACGGCAAGCTATTAAAAATTGCTATTTGATCACATTGTTACTTGGTTATTATCCTTTTGACATAACTTAATGAACCAACGCAATCATTTGAGGTTTTGAAATGAAAAATATTTTTTGTAAAATGTGGCTTGTTCTTGAAATCGTACCGACCCGTAGTTTCTAAATCGTACCAAAGGATTGTTACTAAGATATTTCAGTTTTAGTCCTAACACAATGGATCTCTGATCTGAGAGGTGTGATTAGTTGTTAAAAGTGTGGAGATGGTAAAACAACATTGACGCTTCTTTTTATGGCTTTGTGTTAAAAGAAATTTGCAATATTTTATTTTCACAATTTGTATTGCAATTTCCAAAGTACGATATAAAAACCTCGTGGTTCGAATAAACGATAGCAACTTTTTTTGTAAACTATTTTGTGACGAAACTACTAACTTATTTCAGAAAACGATTCTGGTACATCAAAGTTAATTAAATAAACTAACTAAAAAGCAAAACATCACAAGGATAACGTTAATAGTTTTCTCGCAAAACAAAATAGAAATTAGGGGGTACAATATAGCCAACTTTCTCTCTGCTTGACTATACAGTGTTTTTTCCGAATCCTGTTTTTTGAGAAGATTAATTCACTTAAGAAATCCCATACTAAAACCGGTTGTCATATCCTGGAAGACGTCGCCGTCACCGTCTTCTTTAACTTAAAAAATAGTCTCTTGTCGGTGAAGTAATTTTCATTCTTCCCTCCTACCGCCAGTGATTTGACCTATTGATATGACATTGACCTTTTCCTTTATTTGGAAGTAAGTGCGCCGTCACCTAAGTAATTGAAAAACTTCTTAGGTTGTCGGTAATATGTATGAGCAAAGGTACGTAGATACTTATTTGCTCTACTCATTTTCGACACTCTTATCTATTCCGTTTGAATGCAGAAAATTCGGAGTTCACCGTTTACAATCCAATGATTTTCGAGTCTAATATTAAAGGAACCTATCCTGATTGGTGAAACTGCAGTTTTAAATGTTTTATGATGTCACATGTTGGGATTAGAAGACGTACCACGACCTGTGTCGCGGAGATTGGGCCGTAAAATTTTCAATCCCCTCGTAAAAATATTTTACTGCACTCAGTTTGAGCGAAGAAGTTTTGTTGGATCTGTAATCAAAAGATTCGGCTTATTGCCCAAATCAAAGTAAGATGTATTGAGTATGAGATGGATTCTACATGATTCATTGAAGAAGGGAAGGATATTTTTGACATCTTGCTCAAATGTCATGTAATATGAAAAAACGCAAACATTTCTTACCTTTCTTCTATGAATCAGGTAGTACCTACTAGGCCGGGTCTGGTTAGGCGTATCAAATCGCATGCAATTAAACAAAATTTTAAGAATCCTTTTGCATAATACTCTTGGTGTTGAATCCCGCACTTCATATGTCCAGAATCATTTAATCTTAAATTTATCACCGCTAAATACCATACTTTACACGAATTTATAAAACTGGTATTTCAAAGTTGCACAACGTTACAAAAATAAATGTACGGATGACACCAACGTAACTTATAATATGAAGATGAAAAGAACGGTCTGAATCTCCTGTCTGTTTTGTAAACATTCAAATTTAGAGGACAATAAAATTTGAATAATAAAAAAAATAGGACTCCTGCTTTTAAAAAAATCAAGTCACTACGTAGGTAAATATATCGATGGCGATGGAAAACATCTACTAGTTAACAGTTCATTACATTTTCAAATTTTTTGGCAATGGCAATAAAAGTTATAGGTAGGTAGTTCTATTTTATTATGTAAAAAGTCATATTTTAATTGAATTTTTACGTGAAAACAACACTGTCGATTCCAACCAATCAATTTTAACTGTGATGTGACAACTTTCGATTTCTAAATGACTTTAACGAACTATGTCATGCACCGTGCGACTCAGTGCACGACTCATTGGGTATCGGAATGACATGTCAGTGTGACAGATTTGACGTGGCGCGGCATAAATACGAGAAGCTCGAGTTGCCACGCCAGCCATGCATATTGTAGTTTAGTTGTTGGGGAAATGGAAATCATGAGTTCGATATCTTCATTTTATGCTAGCAAAATTTATATTTTACCTATATTTATAACTAACCAAGTTTAATATTGATATTATAACTTAAGTAAGTCAAAGAAAGCTTTCCAGTATTGCATTAGTTTCTGATGAAGTCAGCAACTTACTACGCAACTGGGTAATAAACGTACATTATTGTTTCATTTTTATTTTATTGAATTTAAATTAGGTATCTACACATGCTTTAGAATCTCCACTTAGCACATCAAACAATACTAATTTTATAATCACGTAGACCAAGTTTTACGATTCATAAATACTAGAGTACGTCGGCCCAGTTAATAGTCTATGTTTCCCGATTGTTTGCGCTTAAGAAACTAGCCGTGACATGAGTTAGTGTCGGACAGATGCGCGGGCGCATTCCGCGTGGACACAACTAGTGATGTCCAGATGTCGATAGTTCGATATCGATGAAGTAACATGGTGTTAAATAATAGTGTTATCCATTGTCTGTGCTTTGGAAACTGGCCGTGACATGAGTTAGTGTCCGACAGATGTGCGAGCGCATTCCGCGTGGACACAGCTAGTGATGTCTATATGTCGATAGTTCGATATCGATGAAGTAACATGGTTGTAAATGATGGTGTTTTCCATTGTATGCGCTTTGGAGACTGGTCGTGACGTGAGTTAGTGTCCGACACATGTGCGGGTGCATTCAGCGTGGACACAACTAGTGATGTCCAGACGTCGATGGTTCTATATCAATGAAGTAAGATGGTGTTGAATTATATTCTCCATTGTCTGCGCTTTGGAGACTGGTCGTGACATGAGTTAGTGTCCTACAGATGTGCGAGCGCATTCCGCGTGGACACAACTAGTGATGTCCACACGTCGATAGTTCGGTATCGATAAAGTAACACGGTTGTAAATGATGGTGTTTCCCGATTGTTTGTGCTTTTGAGACTGGCCGTAACATGAAATAAGAGCGCCATACACTGCCTCCGTATTGTGACTTGCACGTCATCACGCGCGTAGCTATGACGTTGTATATGAAGACAATGTTGTGATTGACTAATTACTTAATTTTTCTCAATATTTTTTTCCTTGAAGAACTATCGATATACTCCTGTTTTACTGACATCACTAGAAATTAGTCCCGGAATAGTCTGAACGACACTCGTGTGCTTTTTTTGATGACGTCACCCAATGTCATCGTTTTATTTTTAATTTATAGATAATTTACGTGCCAGTTTAAATAGGGATTGGAGTAATCACACGTGCCAGCAAGATTTAAGGTTTCTTATTATATTTAAGAGCATATTGTGAATGAATACCCACTATCTGTGGTATGTATAATGGATTTCAGTTACTTTGATGCATAAATCTTACGAAATAATAATGATCTCAGCATAGTTTGCCTTACAGATAATTCAAAAAGAGCTCTTTGCTTGTTTGTGATAAAGCCAGTTCCTTTTGGCCTGTTAATTTTGCTTTACTTACTTACTTGATATATGTAATTAATCTTCGAATAGGGTCGTCTGTCGATTCGGTGTCCCACGCGACCGAAAAAGTAGATACCTAGGTCCTTCTTAATCTTACTCTCCGATTTTTCCCTACACAATAATAACTTTCTTGCGATGATATTTCTTCTACCTCCTTATACGATTATCCAAAATGCAATTAAATGATGTAGGTAGATAGGTACGATTTCCTACAGAGGTAAGTGTTTCCTGCCACCATGTTTTGTGTTTTGTTATGAGATGACGTTTACAAATGCTTTTATCATATACGCCCTCTTAATAATCTCAAAATATTAGATACCTTACATATGACGGTCATATTTCAACTAGATGTTTGGCAAAGCTCCCAAAGTTACTTACAGGAAACAAAACACGGGAATAAACTAAAACAATCTTCTAATACCGTCAAGTCTAATAATTTGTAAGGAAGAATTGTTTTTCGATGATTGTTATTTGTATTTCTGTAATACAAATCGATTTTAAAAGATATTTCCGAAGGAAGACATTCTGTGAAACTGATCGTTTGATCAACTTCCTATTTTTAAGATCATCAGATCGCCTAACCTCCTATTCGTATTACCTACTCGGTGTGCTATCACGTATTTCATGGGAAGTCCAAAAGCATCTAAGTCTGCATTATTTTAATCATCTAAGTTTTGCGCCTATATTTATTTATCTACCTGACTTATGTACCTACCTATCTAGGTCCTAGATTCTAGGAGAAAACTGTTCAACTCCTATCGGTATCTTACTCGTGCTTTGACCTTTTGATACGACACGACATCAACCTTTTCTTATAAGTATTTGCGTGAAGTCTCGTTCTACCTATCTTATCTATATATCTTTATTTCCATATACAAAAAATATGTACTTATGTATATTTTTTATACAGCTTCAATGAATCCAATCGCACGTGTGCTAATAAATTAAATGCAAATTGTTCCAGGTATCACAGCCCATACATCTAAGTCATCGCAGTCGGTTTGTAAGTTTATGACTTCCATCAGTCTATTTAGACGCAATAAATACGTAAAACGTCGTTTAAGTTTATATCTACAGGTTATGCTAATAATATGTATTACGAACGGTGTTGTCAATCTCTCTGTCAGTTTGTTAATAGTCCGAGCGACGACTGGTCTCATCCATATCTCACAAAAGAATAGAATAATTTAGCTATGTACGGGTAGAGGAGCTCGAGTACTTTGGATTGGTCGTGGTCTGCCGCGGCGCAGCTTGGCACGTTTGGCGGAGTAGCTAAAAGTTTGCCCTCTGAAAAAAGTTAAAAATATCTCATCGAAGAATAGAATGAGACATGGCTGTAGCGATAGGAGCAGTTTAGTAAAGCTTATAAATCTTGGTCTGCCGGCTGCTATCTTGGCACGTTTGGCGGAGTAGCTAAAAGTATGCCCTCTTAAAAAAGTAAAAATTATGTCATCGAAGAATAGAATAAAAATATATCGTACCGATAGCTTGCTTGAGTCTGCCTACATATATACTGGTCTGCCTGGCCACAGCCTGGCAGTTTTCCCGGTCCGACCACTTTTACTTTTTTTAGTAAAAATTTTATCTCTTCGAATAAAAGAATAAAAATATGTCGTACCGATAGCTTGCTTAAGTCTGCCTAGAAAAATACTGGTCTGCCTGACCACAGCCTGGCAGTTTTCCAGATACGACCACTTTTACTTTTTTTTGAGAAATTTTTATTTCTTCGAATAACAGAATGAAACTAAGTTGTAATAATAGTTTATTTAAAGCTGAACACATATCCCTTGGTCTGCCTGAGCTCAGTCCGGTAGTTTCTCCGATGCGATCACTTTTCACTCTCAGTAAATTTCAATTTTAAAGGACCCTGACTTTGTTTATTAGGGAGTAGGCCCCGTCAATAAAATGAAAATTTGTCGGTGTATAAAATTCAAAAATTCAAAATTCAATTATTTATTTCTTTGTAGGAATGTACAAGATTCTCTTAAAGAAAGTCATATTCTAATACAATCTTAAAAAAGAGAAAATTTCTAATGCAAAATTTTCTCTTTTTTATAACAATTTGAGTTCCTACTCTAAACGCGGCTCAGGCGGGATAAAAAAATAAAAATAAAGGCACTGCCTCGGGGCTGGCCAGGCTAACCACACAGCATGCAACTTTATGCCTCAATGAATGACAATTAAATGGAGTAACATTCTGTCAAAATTTTAAAAAGGAGTTACATTTGTATGGTTAGCCGGACCCCCTGGACAGGAAAACCGCCCAAAAACCTGCCCAGAAGTGCACCTATTCTAAAATCTACAATATTCTTAGGCCCTAAGCTACCCTAGCTAACTTAGAAAATAAATTAATAGAATAGCCAAAAACGGCTCACAAAATAAAAATAAAAATTACAGTAGATTATTCTAACTGTTTTGTCTTTAAAATATACTTTAAACATTTGAGCAATTAAGTAACATAGCAAAAAAAAGATAAAATAGTAGATTTACAGTAAATGTAAAAAATACACGTCAAAAAAATAATAAAATTAAAGAATAATATGAAAATGTCTGTAACCACTATACATGTCAATTTACATATCATAAAAGTAAAGGTATATCCACTAAAATATATGTCATGTTTATTCTTAAATAATGCCTATCTCTTGCATTGCGTTGGAGCAACTGTTGCTACTGACCAGACATCTTTATCTTTCAAATAATGTTCTGTCTTATAATACGCTTTCGAACATAAAGTATTCTTTATTTTAAGTTTAAATTGCCTCTCATTTAACTTTAGAATTTCCTCTGGAATTTTATTATAGTAGCGTATACAGTTACCCATATATGATTTACTGATCTTACTTAATCTGGTTTGTGGCGGTACAATTTTATTTTTATTTCTCGTATTACGACAATGAATATCTGAGTTTCTTAAATATGAACTGGAATTCTTGCGCACATACATTATATTATCAAATATGTACTGCGAGGAAGCGTAAGAATGCCAATTTCTTTAAACAATTCTCTTAGGGATTCATGACTTCGCAGTTTATATATTGCTCTTATTGCCCTTTTCTGTAACACAAAGATAGTTTCTATGTTAGCGGCTTGACCCCATAACAAAAGTCCGTAGGACATTATGCTGTGAAAGTAACTAAAATATACAAGCCTGGCCGTAGCAACATCGGTCAATTGCCGAATTTTTCGAACAGCGTAAGCCGCAGAGCTAAGTTTACTAGCCAGTGCTAGTATATGTGGATCCCATTGAACTGTTGCGTCGAGTGTAATCCCCAAGAAAACTGTTTCAGTAACATAATCAAGCTTTTCATTCTTAAGAACAACATCGTGTTTAATACTTTTACATTAGGCAAAGAGAATTTAATACATTTAGTTTTTAGAATTCAGTACTAAATTGTTTGACGTAAACCATTTATTAACCTGATCTAGTGCGCCGTTTACTTCGTCAATATTTACAGCCTTTCTATCCACTTTAAATATTAAAGAAGTATCATCAGCAAAAAGCACTATCTTGGCTTGATTCTGTACCATGAAGGGCAAGTCGTTTATGTACACTAAAAATAGGAACGGTCCTAAAATTGATCCTTGCGGTACACCAATTTTGACAGTAGAACCCAGTGACTTCACACCATTTATCTGCACTCTCTGCGTCCTACCTCCGAGATAAGATTGAACCAAATCAAGTGCTTTTCCTCTTATACCGTAATGGTCCAGTTTCAACAACAGTGTCTCATGATCAACGCAATCAAACGCCTTGGACAAATCGCAGAACACCCCTATGACATCCTGCGACTCCTCCCAAGCACCATAAATATGTTGCAGGAGCTTAACAGCAGCGTCGGTTGTCGAGCGCCCTTTCGTAAAACCGAATTGTTGATCATGTAGTAATTTATTGAGATTGAAATGTAGGAGCATTTGATTAAGTATAATTTTCTCAAAAACTTTGCTCAAAACTGGTAGTACAGATACTGGCCTAAAGTTACTGGGATCGGTTTTATCGCCAGCTTTAAAAAGAGGTATAATTTTACTGTGCTTCATGAGATCAGGAAATACGCCATGATCAATGCAAGCATTAAATATACAGGCTAAGTATGGTGCTAATGTATCTATTAAGGAACTACATAGTCTTACTGACATGCCCCATAAATCCTCTGTAGTTTTTATTTTTATTTCTTTAAAAGTTTTTAATATTACATTTGCATTAATGTACCTAAACTCAAATACATTATTACAAGTCTGAACATTCGTTTAAAGAAGATTTGACGCGATGATAGGCGAAGAGTCAAGTGACTCAGTAGTTTTAAATGGGATGTTACTGAAAAAACTTTCAAACTCATTAGCTACATCAGCGTCTGCAGTAACAATTCCCTGAGCAGTCTTTAACGAATGAGATTTTTCAATAGGTTTAGTTCGACCAGTCTCTGAATTAACAACTTTCCAAACAGTTTTAATAACATTTTCAGCAGAGTATATTTTATTTTTGGTGAAAATTGCTTTAGCTTGTATACAAATACAAACATTTTTGAATAATTTTTAACATGTTCAACGAATGTTTCACTATGATTATAAGACTTTTCATCATAGAGCTCAAATAACTTTTCCTACTTGTTCGAATACCTACAGTCGCCCAGTCACTGAATTTAAATTTAGGATTAATTGTTAATTTCTTTACCTTGAATTTGGCTTCAATTTCATCACGTATCGTTATAACAAGCTTTGAATAAAAGGGATGTGGATTATTAGTATCATAGTCTAGAACCGGTAGTTTTTCTGATAGTGCAGTATGGAATTTGTCTACTTGGTTGGAGCTTATAATTCTTTTACTAATGACAATCTTTTCATCTTTAGGACGACATGGAAAGAGCACGGATTGCCCATTGTGGTCTGATTTACAACAATTTACGATTTCCTGGTCTGAATAGACACAATCACAGTAGATATTGTCTAAACAAGAAGCTGTGGTTGCAGTTATTCGAGTAGGTTCTTTAAATATGTTCTCTAGATTAAACGACTTAAACAAACTGATAAAACGACTTCTAAAAGCAACATTTTCTAATAAGTTTATATTGAAATCTCCACAGACAATATGAAATTTATTCTTTGATTTTAATAATATCTTTAAAACATCTTCCATGATGAGTTCAAACCTCTCATAGTTACTATTTTTAGGTGGTCTGTATACGCACACTATAATATGTTTCTCCAACTCAACGCATGAAAGTTCACACACACATTCAACCGAAAGTCCAACAATATCTTTAATAGCTTTAATATTTTTATTAACAAGAATAAATGTCCCCCCGCGAATAGTGGACTCTCGATTGAAGGCACTGACTATTTCATAATTTTCGTAATTAATGAGCATTTCATAATCCTTTAACCAATGCTCCGAAATACAAAGAAGGTCACATTTTCTTGCCTCCAGGAACAACTCAATCTCAAGCTCCTTGCCGGGAAAGCCCTGAATATTCTGATGAATAACACTAAGCGGCTTTCCCTTTGTCGTTTTGTTTAGTTTAAATGTTGGGATTTGTTATTCCTGGATGCAAGAGGGCTAAGTCCAATATCATCCGAAATACAATGTATTACCGGGTCAGAAATATTCATAGCTAACATATTAGCTAGATGTTTACGGTAAAAAGAGATAAGTACATTGTACTGTTCGTCATGATAAAATTATTATCTAAATTAATGTCCACTGTGTATAACTTGTCACTATGACTACATGTCAATTTATACAACATGGTATTAAAATTATAAATTCGACTATTATATTCATCTTGTCCCTTAATATACGGTAATGTGCCTATAATACAGTTATGGACATTTAGGGTGGCGCACGAGTTAATAAAATTAGTCAAGTTCTGCTTGTCGACCCCACTACTATGACTTAGTAATAACACAACTGTGGTGTTTTTTGAATAGGTATAGCTAAGCATTCGTTTAGTAACTTGTTCAAACGAGGCCTGGGGTAGACAAACATTTTCACCAACCTGATTAAGCTGGTTGTGCAGTAAATAACCTAAACCTTTTCCTATATTGTCACTAAAAATAACCGTCCTAGTAACATCATTAGTGTCCACGGGCTTGGGCAGCTGCTGAACCTGCTGGCTACGAGTACACGGCGTGGGCGTGCTTGTGTGCAACGCTGCTATGTTACTACCGCGCTGAACCATCGAGGCGCACTGGGCTCCTTGCCCGGCGACGCGCGGCGTAAGCAGAACCGCAGGAGGAGCGCGCGGGACGCGCGGTGTAGCGAGCGAGTCACGTCGCCCATGCGCGGCACTACCTGGGCCTAGCTCGTTTAGTGGCCTAGCTGGTTGGGGCCCTTGTTGTGCATGTAGACCCTGCTGGTACTGCGGCGTCTGCGCCGCTGGAGTACTGGGCTGGAACCCGGGCCTCTGCAAGACGTGGGGGCCCCACGGAATAAGATGTCCCTGTGAAGCAGGACCGCACTCAGGTTTTCGTTCTAGCGGAGTGTGGCACTCCTGGAGGCCTTTCTGTTGTCTTGATCTATTTTCGTCAGTTGCAGGCTGCTGACTGTCACGCTTATTTTTCAACGAACGACGGTGCCTCTTTTTCTTAGCCTTAGGGGGTCCGTTGTCATTTGATGAAAAATTAGACAGGTCTCTTGTGTCAGTCAGCAATGAAACATGAGCCTCGTCCGTGTCATTTTGTAGTAAGGCCATGATTTCATTACATTTTTCTTTAATTAAATTATTATTATTCTTTCTTATAGGTGCAGAGGAAGGAGATTGAATTCTCAACTTGTTTTGTGCTTCTTTATACTGGTCAGATAAAGCTGAACAAGCTGCTTTGAGTGTGTTGATCTCCCGATGCAACACTACACATTTAATTAGAATTTTCCGTTTATTTTTGATCTGTCTCCGTAGTAATCTATTTCTATTCAATGCTTTTATTAATTTTGCTTTATGTTTCTGTGGTCTGTTCGGTCTTGCATGGTGTTGCACATTTACTGATGTTGGTTCAGTCCATTGAGCGAACTGTTGATCGCTGGTCACATTTGCAAAAGATAGCTCCTCGTGTAGGGCAAATGACAGTTCATGATGGAGTGATTGTGACTGGATTTTATCTGCTGAGCATTTCTCATTTTGTAACTTGTTGAGGCTGCTGTGTGCCTCTCGAAGCTGTTCTTCCAAAAGTCCAACTCGGTCCGAATTAGCCTGCAGTTTACAGTTCTCTACTTGTAGAAAGTCAATGACTGATTGTTTGTGCTCATTATCTACTTTAGATTCTTCAAGTAAACAAAGGGTGTTAGAAAGTTTCAGGTGTATTGTCTCTTTGCTGGACTTTAACATTCTCACATCATATTGCAAGTTATTTCTTTCCTCGACCAGCTGATCAACTTGAGCTTCATAGTCCTTCACTTCTATAATAAGTTTTTGTAATTTTTGCTCTTTAGCCATTGAACGCGTTTCAGTAGGCATTTTAATACTGCTGCTTGAGCTGAAATTATAAAAAACACTACTTAATATACAATTTACACTTGCTAGCAAGCTAGTGAGTAGGCACTGTAAGTAAATAAACCGTGTGCTATGTGTATGAAAGTAAACAACTGGTCAAGTGTCATCAATTTCACTTCCCCAAGTGATCTGAGACACTAAAATCTAGACTAAAACAAAACTAGCAGGTAAAGTAAGACATTTGTGTTCCTATAGGTATAAAGTATTTGTTGAATAACTTGTCTGAGCGGCAGTTGACCTTCCCGTCAGGTATACTTCGTTAAAAGTAACCTGAGGCAAGTTCACGCGGCTGTGTTATGTATAGGTAGTAAATTCCCACAATAAGTGAGTTGTGCTGTCGTATACTATTGTATTATATGATACTAATGTGGTAATTGATTGTGAATTGTATAAAAGTTATCAAAGAAACGATACTCCCAGGGGATAATCCGTTGCTCGTTCAAATCTTGATTCAAATCCTTTGTCTGTTATGTATGACAGACAGTCGAAAATCCAAGTATTTCCACTCGAATTTGTATCGGACTGCATCCGATATATTATAAACTTATCACTTTCACTATTTCACACGGATTTTAAACAAGAAAACGTATAAAAACACTAAATTAAAATTAAATTTTATTAACAGCTGATTTTGACGACCGCTCAGCTCGGGGTTGCCAGAGAAAAGTCATATAGAAGTGGGATTTACAGAGCTGTAATCTCTCAATGTCTAGATGAAGAATAAGTATGTTAATTTCAAGAATCTACAACTTCAGATGTATTCGTAGTAATTATTTCAAAAATACAACACTTGGGAAAACATTTTCTTCATCTGGACATTGAGAAATTACAGCTCTGTAAATCTCACTTCTATACACTGACAAATTTTCATTTTATTGGCGAGGCCCACTCCCTAATAAACAAAGTCAGGGTCCTTTAAAATTGAAATTTACTGAGAGTGAAAAGTGATCGCATCGGAGAAACTACCGGACTGAGCTCAGGCAGACCAAGGGATATGTGTTCAGCTTTAAATAAACTATTATTACAACTTAGTTTCATTCTGTTATTCGAAGAAATAAAAATTTCTCAAAAAAAAGTAAAAGTGGTCGTATCTGGAAAACTGCTAGGCTGTGGTCAGGCAGACCAGTATTTTTATAGGCAGACTTAAGCAAGCTATCGGTACGACATATTTTTATTCTTTTATTCGAAGAGATAAAATTTTTACTAAAAAAAGTAAAAGTGGTCGGACCGGGAAAACTGCCAGGCTGTGGCCAGGCAGACCAGTATATATGTAGGCAGACTCAAGCAAGCTATCGGTACGATATATTTTCATTCTATTCTTCGATGAGATATTTTTTACTTTTTTAAGAGGGCATACTTTTAGCTACTCCGCCAAACGTGCCAAGATAGCAGTCGGCAGACCAAGATTTATAAGCTTTACTAAACTGCTCCTATCGCTACAGCCATGTCTCATTCTATTCTTCGATGAGATATTTTTAACTTTTTTCAGAGGGCAAACTTTTAGCTACTCCGCCAAACGTGCCAAGCTGCGCCGCGGCAGACCACGACCAATCCGAAGTACTCGAGCTCCTCTACCCGTACATAGCTAAATTATTCTATTCTTTTGTGAGATATGGATGAGACCAGTCGTCGCTCGGACTATAACGAGTATGATGAAATCTTGTACTGTCGTATTTTATCACGATAAGAGGCCCAAGGCATGTAAATACGTACACACGGTGTGGCATGTTATCTAAGTAATATTGGTGTTTTGAGACAAAGTAGGAAGTGGTATCATACTTCTATGCATTTTTATGGGGTAGGTATTTATGTAAAACAAAACCTATTCACTTACTCATTTAAGCTGAAGCGATGAGTGCCGAAACACCGATGGCGACAGGTCCTGGTTGTTTCACCTTCATTTCGGATCATCAGGTATGGAAGTGTCCATACGACAACCTTTTAGGATATGCGCAGATTCGCATTCATAGTCCATCTGGACTATACATATCCCAAAAACTATTCAGTAGACTGATCAGTTGACGAATATAACATTGGATTAAAGTTCAAATCTTCGTTTCTTTACTTGTTATGACACCCCTTGTACATACCTAAGATCGTAAATAAGTAGGTACGTAGAATTAATAGGCAGTCTGCTTGCACCTACAAAGTCGATGAATCATTCGAGTAATATTAGCTGGAATCGCGTAGGTAAATGATATTGCGCTTCATAGCCAGTAGATTAGACAAATTAAGCAGTCACGCCCAATTTTCTCTGTCATCTCATTGGCTATTTATGTGTCCGTGCCAAGGATAGTCGCACCTGTATACGAAATGTGTTAATGTGTACTCAATATAAATTCACATCTTCATTATCAATACATACCTAGTAAAATTAAGTCGCTTTTTACTTTTCTCTGTCTGTCTGTCGTAGAATTCGCTAACTCCTCCTAAACCACGCGACGTATGATGCGATTTTTAGTAGGTAATAAAGTGATTCAAGTGGAAGGTTTACAGGTATAACCAATGCCGAGTTGCAGCTCGGGCCGCTGCTGGTGTTTCTTAACACTTAAGTCATCATCTTCCTGCCCCCGGCCGCCTGCCTGACGTCAACTCTCCATGGGAAGGCTATCGTAGGTGGTATTACCGCCACCATACGGTTGACCATGGTCGGCAGATATTGTAGCCGCTACCACACGGCACCCCTTTCTTAACACTTACTAAAGTACCAGCATAAAATAACGACGAATAGTTCCGTAAGATTGTTCTTCTCCAAATTAGTTGGACACCTATACGGGTAATAACGAAATTTAGGTATGAGAAAATGCAACCAGTTCGAGAGATGCATTTTACAGTTCCTTTATTATGGGGAATTATAAAACGAGCGAACAAAAAAAACTTTGCGACTGATGATGACATACTGTTTTAATAACTTGAGCGGTATGAATTTGAGTAAGCGAAAAATTAACTTAACTGACGACGAATATTGATTTATAATAAAATCCAGAACGAGCTTACAAAAAGTAGATTGTGATAAATCAATTTCAGATATTAAAATTTTATCCGAGCGACTTCATTACTAAGTGAGCGACTGGAAATACAGAGAGGGCAACTTCAATATTAAGATAGATTCGATTTTTCTAAGTGAGGTTATACTTAGCGAACTACTAAAAAGTTCACTTTGAGCAAAGTTTTGTAAGCTGCTTTATTAATGATAATTGATTACTGATATTCTATTTGAGGGCTTATGTTTTTTATTTTGATATGCTTTTTTAATGAAAACTACAGATTTTTAAGTGCGCGCGAATTCAAATGGGGGCGGGGCGACGAATCGTTGCAGTCAGGTGAGTTGGGCAGTCAGGTGAGTGAAAATGCTACAGATTTAAACTACAATGATCGTTGGCAGACTTTTGACGAGTATAAAAAGCAGTCAGTTGCTTTCCTTTAAGTTTTTTTTTGTTGACTGAAGCGTCTTATTTTATTTTTTGTTCATTTGATTGAAATAAATGCATGCATATTACTTTATTTTTACGGAGTACATTGTTTTATTTAATTACCCTTATATTTCGATAATAAAATTTCTCAACTAATAGAATAGTGTTTCTTCAAATAGTTATTACATATTATTTTTGTTTTTTAAATGTGAGCTCATTATACTCTGCTCATCACTGTATTTTTCAAAGTGGTTTTTGTACTCGAAACACTTCATTTAAGATAAAATGCCGCTCAGTATAAAAAATACATTTGCCAAATATTTAAAAAAATGCAGGACGTAACGTTGACACGCAAACAAATATTAGGTCGCTCAAATATTATGAAGCTGCTCATTATGTATTTTAAGTAACTCAAATTAATGTTTGTAAGTTGCTGTTCTGTTGATTTCTCGTCACTCGCAGTCAGTCGCTCACTTAGTAATTCTATAACCCAAATTAATTAATTTTGACACTTAGAACTGTAATTTACAGTCACTCATTTTATTGCTACCCCTTTATTATTTGTAGTAGGTACGGTCACCTGCTGAGTGGTCGGGGACGAGTTAGGTAACTCTGCATCTGACTGTACGAAATCGGCAGTATCACAGGGAATAAAGGTACACATCTACATCAACCCAACACTAGTTCAGTTAGTTGTCGGAACTTTACCGGGATTAGTTGGCGGGTGAGAAGCCCAGGTGAACCCGGTCAAGTTGTGGACTTGTTCCCACTAGTTCCTACTAGTTCGTTCTTGTTCCGTCCTGTTCCCAACTTGCGTGCCACGTCCCGTGAACGCTTTTCACTCTTAGTTTTCAATCAATAGTTTGAAAAGATGAAGCGGGAACGGTTTCTGGGATTGAAAGGAAATATTAGTGTTTTGGTTCTATTAACGGAACGAAACACAGAATATTCAGTTTTTTCTTCCGTTCATGCAAGAGACCCAATCATTAGATTATTTTCAATGCCTATCTGTAGTTGAAAAGGCACAAATAGGCAAAGAAAATAAAGGTTAGCTGCAGGATATTACATAATGAGTACGTAGCTAATTTTGGCATCAAACTCGACTTGGTCAGGAGTAGAAGTGATCACCATGACTGGAATCGGTCAAAGATATCATAATCATCAATGAATAGCAAAATAGCAAGGGATTTGATATGACAACGCGCGTTGAAAGTTTTTGATATCATACTCAAACTCAAAAGTCTGGAATTTGCAAAAACTCATCTTGGCAAAAATTTACGACTGCACATCGATGATTACTTAGGTATTATGCCGGTGTATTTCTACCCCTATACTTACTATATGAATTTGCGTAACTGAACAGTAGGTCGGTAATATGTGGGGCTTAGACCAACTTTGCAGCGAACTTCTGAAGCCCTTGGATTAGAGGGAATCGCAGCAAGGCCCAAACAAACCGGGGATTGAAGCGATAAATAAGTATAAAGGTAACATGGAGTTTTAGGAAGTTTTAATGGGATATATAGATTGGGGAAATTTCACTACAACACTATTTTGTATAATGTGTAGACAACTGTGTTTAATTCCGTGACTAACCAAACAGAAGTCGTTTTCACCTCATGACAGATGCAGTAATAAAGTCGAATCATCAAATCAAGCCTATTAAATACCTATTTACACTTTTTTAACATTAAAAATTAAAACGATACTTATTAGCATGGGTAAAATAAAAATAAATGATGTACGATACTCATTAACATAGCCATTTAAAACGGTAGGTATAATATGCACTGCCGGTGAGAAATACTAGTAACGTCCGATTGTACGTTATTTTTGCGCTGCGTATCGTAATGTGGTAGGACACTACGAATTTTAACCTCATTCTCATACATATACCGGGAGTAACAGAAAGAGTATAACAGGCCGAAAGGAGGTCATGAAACTGAACAACTTTTCCCACGGAACATGGGTCGAAGTATGAAAAAGAAATTTGGACCTCCCATACAAATTTGCTGATCAGCTGATTACCTAATTTACTATATGGGAAGGCCAAATTTATTTACCTATTACTCCCGGTAGATTAACAGTTTGACAGACGCATCCGCTAGCGCTGTGCATCGTACAACGCTACGTCGACGAATGAGTCTGTCAAACCGTGTAACATAAACCATATAAATATGAATATAATGTGGAAAATTGCATTTTCTTAACGCATGTGATACCGTTGCGAAAAAATAATGCACAAACGGACATTACATGTGTTTCTCGCGGTTCCTAATGAACCCAACACGAGAACAGAAAATTATTTAATATTTACTACAGTTATTAGTGCGCATATTTTGTTACACAAAATTTTCCCAACTTCAACTGAAATCATATATCTCGTGCAATATTATTTATATTACAGCGTACACGTAATATGAAATGGAACATCAAATTTATTTTATCTACACTCAGTTCGTAATATTCGTTTTACAAAATCGAAAGTACGAACGTAATGAACTGCATTACGAATATACAGCCTTTAAAAAAAAACTTTCATACTACTGGCAGCTACATAAAGTAACTCGATTTCTAGTATTTGAAAAAAAATTAAACGAATTGACCCGCGTACCAAATTGTAATCTGTTCCAATTTGACACTGGCCATCAGTAAGTCGAATGAAAAAAAAAACAAGTGTCACCCGCGGCGGGACGACACTTGAAATTATCAGGACTTATTTATTATTAAATCTTTGCTTCAAATCATTTTTCGAATCAAAATTCACCGATAAATGCTATTTAATTTTAAAAGTTGTTCAGTTTTTATGAGCCTCCATTTTAACGTTTAGTTAAAAAGTTACTTATGTACAAAAGTCGTTCAGTTGGTGGTTCAGTAGATAGGCTTGCAATCGCCATAGTGCAGTGCGGAGGTTTGAATTATTTTTCATAGTTTTTCTTGTAGAGTGTAGATAAAATAGTGTATGCAACTGCAAATAATTAGGCTTTAGAATGCTCGTGTCAAACTATTATCACACTCGGCTGCGCCTCGTGTGATAAACAGACACTCTCATCCTAAAGCCTCTCATTATTAGGCAGTTGCATAAACTACTATTAACAAACTGTTGACGGAACATTAAAGCTGTGTTTCGGTACAGTTGTTTTATTTTCATATAAATAATTATGCTCTCACGGAGCGACACACCCACGGACCTAATTCTGTTTGTTTTGGTGCAACTATATACACTGAAAATAAACTATACCGGGAATAACAGAAAGGGTATTACAAGCCGAAAGGAGGTGAAGGTACTCATGAAACTGAATAACTTTCCCCATGGAACATGGGTTGTAATATGAAAAAAAAAATGGACCTCTGACTGATTTACTATGGGAAGTCCAATTTTTTTTTTTAATTATGACCCATGTTCCATGGGGGAAGTTGTTCAGTTTCATGAGTACCTTTACCTCCTTTTGGCTTGTAATACCCTTTCTGTTACTCCCTGTATAAACTTAGCAATTCTGCCAATAACACACATGAAGTCATCCATGTATGTAGATAAACGAAAGTCACCTCCGAAGCCTACATGTTTACCACGAGTGACGTATGTATAGGATAGGACATAGCAACTGGAAAGTTTCACACAACTTATTTTATTTTATTTTTATTTTGCCTACATATTTATAAAATTGTATGCACCGAATATGTACAAATGTATAAATGGGCGTAATGCCAATGAATAATTTTAATATGACATCAATTATTTGTCATACATACCTATAATTTATTAAGTACTAGCTGCCCGTCAGCGGTTTTACCCGCTGCAACCTATTATTCCGCGGGATTAAATCATTATTCGCCAAGAGATGTCGCTGTTAGTTTTCGGCGAAAACGTTTAAAACGCGAATCGGCTCAGTCACGCCACCTATTTCAAAAATATTGGAAAATGCGTGATCCCATGGGAATGAGACGTTTTTCCGTGGTAAAAAGTATCCTATGTGTTATTCCAGATGCCCTTTTATATTTCTGCAAAGTTTCATGTCAATCTAATCAGCCGTTTTTGCGTGATGTCGTAACAAACACACACACAAACATCCGCCTTTATAATATTAGTAGGATCTATCCCAAAAGGTCGGTTACTGAACTGGGTATTTAAACCCAGCAAGTGAAATCCGTGGCTGACTCATCCACACGACACAACTAAATGTGCAACGAATATTATGCTCGGTAATAACGCGCAACATTCTGAGAATTCATTTATCTTTGTCTAGTCTAATAATATTGACTTGTACCGAATGCCAAACTTTGTAGAATCCATTTGTCCAAGTTCAATATAGTGCATCTAAATAAGATATCTCTTTTAATATTTCACTCGGCCCATTGTCCAAACAAAGCAATTACCTAAATAGTTATAAAACATAAATATATTATTTTATCTCTCGATCTCTTAAACAATCGAATCATGCCTGTCAATTAACATTAGCGCACCAAAGATCTCCGATTTCAAAACATCTCTTCAAATCTGCTGATTTTAAAGTGGAGGAGGGGAGTAGGGAAAGTCCTAGACCAGCCCACATTTCGCCCCAGACCGAGGGATGTGACTTTAGTTACAAAAAATCGAATGAAAATAAATCGATTGTATCCAAAGATAACATCGATTTTCAAAATTTTTATTGCTTATTTCATGTATATTTTCTTCTTGATCTTACGCTAAAATATATCAGACTGACGAAACAAGATATAACCTTAAAATACCTCTAAATAAGGTGTCATGTATTTCAATTGATGCAAGATACGAAATAATTTGTTTTTGCGATCGAATCGATTATTTTTTTACATCCCTACCCCACCCATCTCCCTCCCCACGTCACCGTATTGACGTAACAAATTATTACAAAGGACCTAAAATAACTAAGGTGTCAATTGTCATGTATTTTAATTGATACTAGATACGAAATAATCCGTTAGTGCGATCGAAGCGATTATTTTTTTCATCCCTACCCCAACCCTCCCCCTCCCCACGTCACCGTGTCACCCCCTGCCCCAAAGACGTGCCGCCTGCTGTCTAGAGGTGACGAGGTTACTACTCTCACGACTTCACTAGACTGAACTCAAATCTGCAGTCAGCATCTTATTTCAGCTCTTAGGTTTCATTCTGTTTTCAAAGCAGTTTGCCGATGTTTTGTAAAAAATATTTCGTAAATTAGATTAAAGCTATTGTGTTGTTTTCACTAATTCCAAGTAATTTATTTAAAAGCTCCTTAATTTGTTTATTTATTATCAACATTAGGTTTTCAGACATTTACCATTTAGGCACGCTTGTAAGATTTACAAAAATGTTGCTTATGACGATCTTCTTATGACTTCGATCTGAAAGACGAAAATATATTTTGCACTGATTTTGCAGATGTATTTCGTAGTTCGACGTCATACAAATTGTTTACATTCCAAAGCTTTTTTTCACTAGCAACGTTTCTATTTAAATAAAAATCTGAAAAACCGACTTATTTTCAAACAACTTACTTTGTTCAAAACACAACGCACAAATAATATTTTGGGGATAGGTATTTGTAATTGGTAGGGTTGGCTGCTACAGAAGTATCAAGTGCTAGAAGTGCTAACAATGTTACTAAAATTGAAGAAGGTATAGACAAGGCCGTCTGGCATTAATTTAGTTTAGGTACGGGCTAATTGAATTAGTTGAACATTTAATTGATTCCAGAACTGCCTTGAACTGACTTAAGCTCTTTGAAATTAGAGTTTATTATTTTATTTAAAGTTATGAAAGAGTTAATGAATTCATAGTTTGCTCTTCTGGCATGGCATGAACTAATTTTGTAGTCAACCGTTTATTTATTGAAAATTAGTTGTACAAATCTGCTTTGCTCTATGCAGCCCCTACATTTTGTGCATAAGAAAAACAGTCGCACATCATGCCACACGTCGCTGTATAATATTGCGGCTGTCACACATTATCATTATCGTGCTGTCGGAAATAGCAAAATTGATTCAAAGATATTCAAAGTAGAGGTGTTTTCATTATTATTCTTGTTGATATAAACGTTTTAAGTTTCAAGCAGTAACTAGGACGTGTTGTAACTTTATCTCTAGTGCGAATCTTTAAAATAGGTATTTGTGTAAGTACATTCATAAAAAAACATATGAAGGAAAGTTAGACACTTCTACCGCTCTATTGAGCTTCAGTTTTAATGCGATCACGTCATGAGCACGCATATTTCAGCAATGCTACGCTGTTTTATGCGTTAAAAATATACCTATTACTATCAAAGAAAGATAGACACTTCTATCGTTCTACTGTTTCAGTTTCAGTGCGTGCGTTGTCACGTTTTGGCACCGGTGCGACCACGTCACTAACGCACATATTCCAGCGCCGTTACGCTGTTTTATGCGTTAAAAACTTATTACCATCAAAGAAAGATAGATACTTCTATCGATCTACTCTTTCAGTTTCAGTGCGTGCGTTGTCACGTTTTGACACCATTGCGACCACGTCACGGGCGCGCATATTCCAGCACTGCTACGCTGTTTTATGCGTTAAAAACATATTTACTATCAAAGAAAGATAGACACTTCTATCGATTTATTGTTTCAGTTTCAGTGCGTGCGTTGTCACATCTTGGCACCGATGCGACAACGTCATGAGCGGCACGTATTCCAGTACTGCTACGCTGTTTTATGCGTTAAAAACTTATTACCATCAAAGAAAGATGGATACTTCTATAGACTTATTGTTTCAGTTTCAGTGCGTGCGTTGTCACATCTTGGCACCAGTGTGACCACGTCATGGGCGCGCATATTCCAGCACTGCTACGCTGTTTTATGCGTCCAAAACATATTACTATCAAAAAAAGATAGACACTTCTACCGTGCTACTCTTTCAGTTTCAGTGCGTGCGTTGTCACGTTTTGGCACAGTTGCGACCACGTCACGGACGCGCATTATTCCAACGCCGTTACGCTGTTTTATGCGTTGTTTTTGTCACGCAAGCGCACTCGTCGCTCGCCAAGAATGTAATCCGAATAATGGACTCATAACTGATGTGTCACTTCTGTCCTGCTGAGCTTGCTTTTTTCCTTACGTAAACAACTGAGTAATACTAAAGCTGCGTAATAAGCCTGTAAGGCCAACGAAACGAGAAAAGGAATGTAAACAATCTTGCTGCATTATGTAGGTATCATAAATAATAATGTGGCGCAGTGGTAAGTGCGACTGCCTGCAATGCAGAAGGTTCCAGGTTCTATTCTCGGTGGGGTCACTCACGAAGGAGATAATTATAACTTTGCAAATTTGTTAACAGCCTGGTTGAGACATTCCCGGCCGAACCAACTGATCGTCCGAAAAGCAAGATGGTTCTGTGCTTCGGAGGGCACGTTAAGCCTTCGGTCCCAGTTGGTGTCTATGATAACTTACACGGCGATCATTAGTCATATCAGAGGCTTGCTACGGGTAGTAGGCGGTAGTTAATCTCTGACACCCAACGATTCGGTGTCCCAAACGATGACTGATTTAGGATTTGAAGTGATAGCAACTGTCTGTAGGGGTACTTTAAAACGCTTACAAATTAAGATTAAAAAAGATTCTTTTAATTTACCGACTGCAAAACATTCGAAGCATATTTCATACATGAACACGTTTCAAGTACTTAGGTAGCATCTGGTATCTACAACTAAAGTGTGAATAATTACGAAACTTTAGAAACCCGACTTCAAAACTGTCATAATCATACTAAAGTTCTAGAAGCATTTTAGGCGTGAAATGTGAAATCACCTCTATGTTAAGAGCCTGTCTAGGAGTCTCAGATAATACTTACCTACCCACTCAATTTTACTGTCGCTCCTGACTTAGATTAGAACTCGTTTTCCAAAGTCAAACAGTGGAGGTTGTGGGTTCTACGCAGCGTAGTATGCCATCAATGTGTTAGCGTCGCGCCAATACTGTCCGCGTGGACATTCTGGGCCCCAAATCTGCCACTGTGATTTTCCATACAAAAAATTGTTAGCAGAATACGAAACTACCAAGCTGCTACAAAGACCATCCAACTGACATGCGATCCAAACACAACTCAAACGACTTTTGTGTAGCAGACTTGGGCCCGTATCTCATAGTTACAAGCCCATACGAAGCAGTCTTTTTTGACAGCAGCGCGCCCAGTCTTTAAGGGGACCTTGAGACTCTTTATATGCAATGACGTAGGTAGTGTGTCATTTTACCTAGCTTTGCGGCAGAAAATGAGTAAAAGATCAATGCAACGTCATACAAAAATGACTTCTGTGCTACCGCACCGCTCGTGGTAGCCCACCAGTTTAGTAGCATGTCTGAAAACAGCGTACCAATTTACTGCTTTAGGTATATTTAAGTAGCTAAATTCGATAATACATACGAGGAATTTTGATGTGACACGTTTTTCCAGTCGCATCTTCCATTTGTCAGGCTTGAACCTTAAAATTCAGTATTAATTATTATTCATGGTTTAATTATCGGAGTGCTCTCGGCCCACTAACATCTGAGTCGTAGTCTAATTGGCAATCATTACTGAATTTTGGCAAGCGCCCTCGATATAGATGTCTATGTCGCAGGTTTGTGATTAAATCAGGTTTTTGACAAAATACCTGAGACATTGACAAAATGAAAACTTACTTTCATCTTAAAGCTAGATTTTTGATCAAAAACCTGTTTCAGGTTTGTGTTAATTTCTATTTTCTATTTCAGCCTATTGTAGTCCACTGCTGGACGTAGGCCTCCTCCAGGGAACGCCATAAGGCACGATCTTCCGTTTTTGCCATCCAGTCGCTAACAGTATTAATTTATTCTTCCTAAAAACATAAGTTTTCTTATTTTTCTGACATAAATACTGCATACAGTGAACGGCACTGAGTAGATGGCAGCTGGTGACTGCTGTTGACCGCTGTCATCGACCCATTGCCAGATTCTATTGAAAGGTATTGACGACTGGTACATATTTGTTATCGGCTGCCGCTGGCAGTTGTCGCCAGCTGCCATCTACACAGTGCCGTTCGTCTGTAAGCAGAATATTTTGTCAAGAAACTAAACAACCTCATATTTTAAGAAGAATAAAATAATAGATAAGATAAATTCAGTTTCAATTCTGCCGGTTTTAATCAAAAGCCTAATTTTATCATAAACCTGTGACATCTATACAGACGGTTTCATCTTCGGCCAATTATAGACATCGCTCTAAATAAACAAATACCTTTATTGAATTTCAATCACAATTGAGAATGCCGTTTATACCGTTAAAACAAATCACGAACCCCGAATCAATGATTACATGTTTTGATTTGGTAGTATGTTTTTAACTGTAGGTAGGTATCTAATATACGTGCGTACGTGTAGCTGTAAGATGGGTCCCTACATGCCGATTCTCATCGGCTGCCCTTTCAGAAAATAGAAATCTATACACTGGTAGGTAGGTACTTATGAAGTTCACGTACGACAGAGATGTAGTTGGTATATAATTTTTTGAATCAGCCTACCTTCGTTCAGCTACCCTTTTATAGGTTTAAACTTTTTTTATTACAAAAAATGATTTAGGGTTACTAGGAGACCTAAATGTACCAGAGTTTTGAACTGTTACCTACTTCAGATGTTATCACTCCTGAACGGCCTAATTGTACGTACCATAAATAGTACGTAAAGTACGTAAATTAGTACCATTAATTACTTAAAATTTGTAAAATGTTTCTGTTGAGGACCTCAAATGAAACACCTCGGGTATCTTCGATATGGACTGTATTTACACTGGTTGCACTACTTTACAAACTATTTAATACAGGGATACTTCACTAGACTGGACTACTTTTCACTTCTACTTTTCACTTTTTCTTCACTGTACTGGATACCGAACTGAACTGTGTCCCACCCAGGATGTACGTCAATATATACAAAATCAGCCAAATCTAGAATATTCTGCACTACCTACGCACATCCGGAGAGGGCGGAAGTTATTATATATTATATATCATAGCTATAAAAATCTAGAACTTTCTTATAAGCATCCAATCAGAATCCGTGATTTTTTGGGCAAAAATCTATGTATCTCTCTCGGTAGGTCTCTTTCTTATGACTAGCCAATCAGAATTAAGAAACATTGGGCAAAACTGGCAATACTGACAAAAAAAACTTCTCGCCCAAAAGCCATCCAATACAGAACCATCAAAAAGTGATGACGGACCTAAAAGTTCTAGATCTTTCCCAATTTATCAGCCAATCAGGATAAAGGTCAAATTAACAACTAATACGAACGAACTCACACAATGAAATAGCCACGCCTCAAACTATTACAAATAAACAAATCACTCGTCTAAACGCTAACTAATTCAGAACTATTAAAAAGTAATGACTTATCTGACGAAAGAAATTAGACAATTAGAAACCAACTATATACATAAACAATGCCTGTATCTAATGCCTAAACCTAATGCCTAAATGCCTAATGCCTAAATGCCTAACCTAAGCCTATGTATTTTAGCCTATGTACAGTCTTCAGGGCGGGTTCGCGCTCGCCGTCCGCAACATCCTCCCCCCCCGGCGAAGTCTCCGAAGCCATCTCGGACTGGTAGGGCGGCGAGCTTGCCTGCGAACTGGCCGCTGGGTGTTCCAATGTGGTTTGGCGTTTAGGGCTTCGTCTTTGGCGAGTACTTCAGCGCGTGGGTGCGTCTTCTCCTCGTGGCGGAGCAGGTTGGCGTCGACCACGATGTCCTCTTCTCCGACGTCGCTGGAGTTGTTTGTCGCCTCTCGGTGTCGGGAACTTCATCGCGCGGGGCTTCCTCGTGGAGTGCCGTCCAGATGAGGCGTTGCCAAGCTCCCCCCTGGTTTGTCGCTCCAGGTGCGATGATCTGCCGTTCGGTCTTCTGCGCGTAGTTTTCGAGCGCAGGCAGCGTGTAGGCGGCTCGTAGTTCGGCGTCTTCTTTCTTGCCGTAGTCTGATCATGTTGGTTGGCGCTGTCGGGCAAGCGGAGCGGTTTGTCACGGCTGGCTCCCCCCGTGTAGCGCAAGCGGTGTCTTCGGTGTCGTCTGGCTCCCCCCGTGTCGGGCAAGCGGAGTCGTCGGTCGTCTCCCCCCGGTGCGGGCAAGCGGAGTTGTCGTCTTCTTCGGCCTCGTCTTCTTCTGGCTCCCCCCGTGTTGGGCAAGCGGAGCTTCTTGCAGGTCGCGTCGTCTCTCTCGTTGGGGTTCATCGGGATCCGTCGCCGTCCACGCTGGTTGGTGGGCCCGGTGATCTTGGTGACGCGTTGGGTGGCGCTATCGGGCAAGCGGAGTCGTCGTCTTCGGCGGGCTCCCCCTGTGTCGTGCCACGTCTTCATGTGTTGGTTGGCGCGATCGGGCAAGCAGAGCAGCTGTCGGTCTTGGCTGGCTCCCCCCATCTTGCGCTGCATCTTCAGGCGTAGGTCGGCGCTGTCGGGTAGGCGGAGCGGTTGGTCTCGTCTGGCTCCCCCGCGTTGCGCCGCGTCTGGAGGCGTCGGCTGGCGCTGTCGGGCACGCGGAGCTCGCGGTGTCGGTCTCGGCGGGCTCCCTCCGTGTTACGCCATGTCTTGCGGTGTGGTTTGGCGCCGTCGGGCAAGCGGAGCTGCTGGTGTTGGCTAGCTCCCCCCGTTTTGCGCCGTATTCCGTTGTCGTCAGGGTTCTTCGATGACGTCTTGACCGGTGCGTCGTCCCTCGGTAGCTCCACGGCGGTGACTCCCAAGGCCTTGTGGGAGTAAGCCTTCACCCTGTCGTGGAGCTCGACGTCTTCGGCGGTCTTCCGGTCGCTGCAGAGCCGTAAATGCAGGACGGTGCCATCTTCATCTTGCGGTGCCGCATTGTCCTGTCGTTGCAGATGCGGGGTCAGCTTGGCGGTGACTTCGCGGGCCAGCTTCGGGTTGCGCAGGTAGCCTTGGTCGTCAAGCGTCGACAGTACGCACACGATGTTCTGCAGCTTGACGGCGAACAGGTTGAGGTCGTGCGACGAATTGCCCAGGCGCGGCAGGTTGGACAAGTCCTCCAATGCTTTGTCGATAATGTACTCCGGCCGGCCGAATCGCTGCTCCAACGTCCGCATTATGATCTCTGGGTCGTTGGCCGTCGACATGAGGCAGTACACAGCTTCTCGGGCTTCTCCACGCAGGCTGTAGCGCAGTCGTGCTAAGTTCTCAGGCCGGGAGAACTTATACAGGATGGTGGAGTCGCGGTAGGCGGCCTTGAAGGGTAGCCAATCCTCTGGGTTGCCGTTGAATGTCGGTAGCTCCTGCGCTTGACGTGGCGGCGGGCGCGCGGTAACCAGCTTCATCATAGCTTCAGTCAATTTGTCTATCGCCCGCTCTCTCGATCGGTACGGCGTTGGCGAGCGCGAGCGTCGTCGGTGGTCGCGGTCGTCATCGTCTCTGTCGCCGTCCCGACGGAGGTTTTCAGCGTCGCGCTGGCGGTCGTCATGACGCTCTTCATGTCTTCTGTCTTCCTGGCGCGGAGGTGGCGGCGGGTCACGGCGGCCATCTTCCTCGACGCGCGTTGGTTGGCGTCGCTCATCGCGCGGAGGTGGCGGCAGGACACGGCGATCATCTTCCTCTACGCGCGGTGGCTGGCGGTGTTCATCGCGCGGAGGTGGCGGCAGGACGCGGCGGCCATCTTCCTCGACGCGCGTTGATGGGCGTTGCTCGGCACGCGGAGGTGGCAGCAGGACACGGCGGCCATCTTCCTCGACGCGTGCTGGCGTGCGTAGCTCGGCGCGCGGAGGCGGCGGCAGGGTCCTGCGGCCGTCTTCCTCGACGCGCGCTGGCGGGTGTTGCTCGACGCGCGGAGGTGGCAGCAGGTCACGGCGGCCATCTTCCTCGACGCGCGCTGGCGAGTGTTGCTCGGCGCGCGGAGGCGGCGGCAGGATCTGCGGCCGTCTTCCTCGACGCGCGCTGGCGGGCGGTGCTCGGCGCGCGGAGGCGGCGGCAGGGATCTGCGGCCGTCTTCCTCGACGCGCGCTGGCGGGTGTCGCTCGAGGCGCGGAGGCGGCGGCAGGGACCTGCGGCCGTCTTCCTCGACGCGCGCTGTGCGACGATAAAATTCGCCGAAGTAGCGTTGCATGGTCTCATCGAAGCTCCGTCTGCGATCGTCTTCATCGGCGGCGTGGTCTGATTTCGCTCCGAAGAAAGGCGCGAAGTCCAAATGCAAACTGGCTGCTGGTTGCACACCACCCATACGGCCCGGGGTAGGCGTGCCGAGTATCCTGAACGCTCATCCTCAGCCAACCAGTAAATTCTTCTTCCGCTAGCCTCGGATCTTCATGAAGAACTTGATTTCTTTCTTCTTCATCGATCGCTTCGATTTCTTGACGCAGGCGAATATTTTCCGCTTCCAACTCGTTGAGACGCATCTTCTCTGCTATCCATCGGCGTTTGGCGCTCTCCGTAGAACGTGCGGAGCGCACAGATCCTCGGGCGAACGGCTGGTGCGTGGCGCGAGGGCGCGGCTGCCGGCCGCGGCAGCTGGCGCTGTGACGGGCTCGCCTGTGGCCCGTAACATGCCGGCGCCAGCTTCACTCTGCGTGTCGTAGCCAGTCTCGTATGCTCGTCCTATCCTGGGGGTCCCTTCAGCCGCGGTGGTTGACGGTGATGCCGGCGTGTCGGCGAGCATCTTCCCCTGCCTTGTCAAAACCATCCTGATCGGCGGCTTCCCAGCGAAGAGCTTGAGTATCCCTTGCGGCTGCTTTTTCTGTAGCAACCGCTCCCCGAAAGTAGTGACCGAGGATCACTGCCCGGTGCGGCGTAGAACGGCGGCGGTGCGCGGGCTGTGGTGCTGTGGCAGCGGCGGCGTCGGCGGTGCAGCGGCGCGGTGGTAGCGGCGGCTGCGGTGCTGCGACGGTAGCGGCGGCTGCGGTGCTGCGGCGGTAGCGGCGGCTGCGGTGCTGCGGCGGCGGCGGCGTCGGCGGTACAGCGGTGCGGTGGCGGCGGCCCTGCGAGCGGCCCTGGCAGCGGCGGCAGCGGTGGCGGCGGCCCTGCAAGCGGCCCTGGCAGCGGCGGCGGCGGTGGCGGCGGCCCTGCGAGCGGCGGCAGCGGCGGCGGCGGCGGTGGCCCTGCAGCGGTGGCGGCGGCCCTGCGAGCGGCCCTGGCAGCGGCGGCGGCGGTGGCGGCGGCCCGGGGAGCGGCGGCTGCGGCGGCGGCGGTGCGGCGGTGCGGCGGGGCTGCGGCTGCGGAGCGGTGGCAGCGGCGGCGGCGACGCGGCGGCGGTGGCGGCGTCGGCGGCTGCGATGCGGCGGGGGCTGCGGCTGCGGAGCGGCGGCAGCGGCGGTGGCGACGCGGCGGCGGTGGCGGCGTCGGCGGCTGCGATGCGGCGGGGGCTGCGGCTGCGGAGCGGCGGCAGCGGCGGCGGCGACGCGGCGGCGGTGGCGGCGGCTGCGGCGGTGACCCGGTTCAGCGACGTCTGAGCGGGCCCGGTGATCAGCGGCAGCGTCGACGGGGTGCGCAGCACGGGCAGCAATCCGGCGCTCGAAGGTCCAAACTTGTAGACGGTGCGCAGCACAGGCAGTAGATCCGGCGCTCGGAGGACCAAAACTTGTTGAGGACCTCAAATGAAACACCTCGGGTATCTTCGATATGGACTGTATTTACACTGGTTGCACTACTTTACAAACTATTTAATACAGGGATACTTCACTAGACTGGACTACTTTTCACTTCTACTTTTCACTTTTTCTTCACTGTACTGGATACCGAACTGAACTGTGTCCCACCCAGGATGTACGTCAATATATACAAAATCAGCCAAATCTAGAATATTCTGCACTACCTACGCACATCCGGAGAGGGCGGAAGTTATTATATATTATATATCATAGCTATAAAAATCTAGAACTTTCTTATAAGCATCCAATCAGAATCCGTGATTTTTGGGCAAAAATCTATGTATCTCTCTCGGTAGGTCTCTTTCTTATGACTAGCCAATCAGAATTAAGAAACATTGGGCAAAACTGGCAATACTGACAAAAAAAACTTCTCGCCCAAAAGCCATCCAATACAGAACCATCAAAAAGTGATGACGGACCTAAAAGTTCTAGATCTTTCCCAATTTATCAGCCAATCAGGATAAAGGTCAAATTAACAACTAATACGAACGAACTCACACAATGAAATAGCCACGCCTCAAACTATTACAAATAAACAAATCACTCGTCTAAACGCTAACTAATTCAGAACTATTAAAAAGTAATGACTTATCTGACGAAAGAAATTAGACAATTAGAAACCAACTATATACATAAACAATGCCTGTATCTAATGCCTAAACCTAATGCCTAAATGCCTAATGCCTAAATGCCTAACCTAAGCCTATGTATTTTAGCCTATGTACAGTCTTCAGGGCGGGTTCGCGCTCGCCGTCCGCAACAGTTTCCTTTGGCGTGCAAATATAATAGATATTTTTATCTTTATAAAAGGCTCCGATTATTTTTCTTCTTCTTTCCTAGTGACCCTCAACCTATTTTCTGTAATAAAAAAGGTTAAACCGCCCCACGTTTTTTATAAAGAATTTCAAACATTCATTGACTGGAATATACAACAACAAATAAGAATATTTTTATTATATTTACACCCATACAAAATATAAAATACGCCGCTCTGCTCAAATTCAACGATGATCATTAAATTTATGCCCAACAAGCAATTATAACGCCTGATGGGATAATTAGCTATCGAGTTTTACAAATTTTTCATTTTCAGTAATTCACTCAATTAATTTTCAGGGATTCAGAAATAAATTATGTTCCCGATATTCCAATAATTTGTTTTTGTACCTAATTTATATTTCGGATACTCAATGAGTAATTTATTTGCCAATAATCGAATCAAATCATAATCAATAATTCGATGGTTTGTTTGGTAAACAAAATTACGTGCGAGTTGTATTTGTGTAAGTATTGCTGCGGTTTACTTTGTAGATTTTGTCTTATTTACTCAAATTACGAGTAGTCTATAAGTCTGTTTAGCGAAATAAATTTCGGAGTATATTCGTCCGCCGTTGGATGACTTTCATGGATGGTAATGTAAGCAACATGTTGCAACACATTTTGTTTAATATATCATTAAACATTCAATTCTATTCGCAACAAAGACAAAGTACTGACACAAAGGGAACTCAGCACATGCAAGTAAATCTAACGCTAACAGCGTTTTAGGCAGGTCCCACACGAAACATCGGTTGTTGCGCATTTTTACCGCAACGCAAGCATCTGTCAGATACATAGGTAAATTTCGAATCCCCTTATCTGCTGAACATGGATGTTAAAATAACGTAACTCAAGTTTCTGCGCTGCTCTGTTTTAACACAAGTTTTTCCGTTGCGTTTTTTCGTTATTTTAACTTCGGTTTTCTTCATGGGGAATTCGAAATGTCCTTGCATCTGACAGACGCGTCGCTGCGCTAAAATAATGCAGAACTGTTTCTTCTGCACTCTATTTTTTTACGTGTGTTCCCCAATTTAAGCCAACAGCGCTTTAGCAAAGCGGTGACGTTGTTCTAGCAAATTAGCCAAAATCCGCCATTCCGAGCATTGGCGCAGAACGAGGCAACTCCTCAACTGGCTTATTGCACTCAACTTCATTTTCTAGTTGTACTGTCGTCGCACGACTGGAAATTAACATAGAGATATGTTTTAACGGATTTAAGTTTGTATTTATTTTGGATTTTTAAATACACTTATCAAATGTTTCGGACAATTTTCAGTGTCAAAAGATCCAAAATAACATACATACGTGATGTGTATACGAATTATTCCAGAGGTATTGAGGGGTAGGCAGAGCGTTAAAGGCCGTAAAATATGGGCGTTATCGCCACGTTTAACAAATATAAAATATTTGAAGACCTTTTCCGAAAATCGTGTATGAAACAAAACATGACTTAAATTCGTCAAAATTGTTTTATTGTAATTAATGAGTGATAGTTCTGCAAACAATGTAAAATAAAATGGAGATACGTTGTAGGATTCCTTGTTAAAAATAAAATTAAAATGTATCTGATTATAGTTAACAATTTTTTTTTGAAGTACTTATTTAAGCAAGAGTTAATAAAATAGGCTTATTCTGGGTAAGCCCGCTCCATCAATGAATCTTTTTTTGTGACCTAAACTAGAGCCAAAGTTGGTAATCTCATTTCTCGGCAATCAAAATGGGAATCAAAAATATCTGCGCTCGTAAATATGGGGCTACTGAAAATGCTAAATAATTACCTACCAGCAAGATCAAAGATTATATTTGCGCGTTATTTATGCAATATTAATAAATCTATTTACAGCTAGGTACTTACACGATCACCGTGATCTCACAACTGTATCTTCGTATGTCGCCAAAACACCGACTTACCTATTTAAGGGATCAATCTATGCTGGCTTTCATACAAATACTTAGAAATACCATTATGAGTTGGTCCTTTAAACGAGTAGGTTGATGTGCAAGCGATGTACAAACCACGAAGCAGCAACATCTGCGAAGGTTGGAAAATAACGACGTCTTTAAATTGGGAATCCCCATCAAAGCGGCCGCAATTCGTTTTGATCAGGATTTCGATCCGAAGTTTTGATTGCGAACAGTCGCGCACACCCGCCCGCACAAGTTTACAGGACGCCCAAACAAACATGCGGGCTTGTATACATTCACAGTACCTAGTTGACCGAGATAGCTCGGTTTTTTAACATATGGCGTTGTTAGTTTGTAAAAACAAAATCAGTGAAGCAACGATTTTGGGAAAATTAAACTTATCTAAATCGATTTATCGCCCCCGAAAACACCTAGGTATATACTAAATTTCGTAAAAATCATTGGAGCCGTTTTCGAGATCTAGATTATATCCTACTATCCTACTTCCTACTAATATTATAAAGGCGGATGTTTGTGTGTGTGTTTGTTACGACATCACGCTAAAACGGCTGATTAGATTGACATGAAACTTTGCAAAAATATAAAAGGGCATCTGGAATAACACATAGGCTACTTTTTACCCCGGAAAAATGTCTCATTTCTACGAAATCACGCATATTCCAATATTTTTGAAGTAGGTGGCGTGACTGAGCCGATTCACGTGCAGTGGGGAAGCATATCCGTTTAGGGATTGCAATCCCGCAGTGCGGGATCCGCAATCCCGCGGGATCCCGCGCTATTTTTGGCCTTGCGGGATCCCGCACCTTCAAAACGCGGATCCGCGGATCCCGCACCAAAAACAAGTCAACTTTTGCTTCCGAATGGCGAAAACTCGACATTCATTACCTAAAAATAATGTCGTAACTATCAAAACATTCTAAACTATTAGCGTATAAGCTGAAAGAGTATTTGTTAAATGTAGTTCTTTGAGACGTTGACTGGGTAATACTCGTAAAACCAATAATACTCTTTGATTAAGAGCATTCTTCTATAACTTATCATTTATCTAGACGCTAGATTTAAAAATCTCTGACACCAGGGTTCTTCGTGTCGTTGAAAGACTCGGTGTCCCACACGAAAAGAAGAAGTTATGTTATCACCATTGGTAGTCCAAGCTGTTGGTAGTAAATTGGAAAGTTATTTGATAAGTATAATGAAAGTTTTGATCTAAATTTGCCCCCTAACTCTGATTTTTAGTCAATACAATATTAGAATTCATTCATATTATTAAAACAAACTGGCTAAGGGTGTGTCAGATTAAGGATCTAAGGTTTTTTAGTTTAAATATTAAGTTTTTAGTGTTACAAAATTAATTTTAAACGCAGATAGAAAATCTTTTATATTTTTCTTAAAGCTTAATTGGTACATTATCCGTTGTACATATTTTTCATGATGACTTTAGATTAAGACCTATATTATAATCTTTTTTCAAATTTATATGCTTTAGTACTTACAGCTGGAACAATTTATGACTCAAAAACGCCCCTTTTAAAAGTAAATATCTTGAGATAGTAACATTTTCTCCCGAAGTTTTAAAATACCTATTCAACGATACCCTGTTAAATATTGTAGACAAATAAAAACAATTCTCCCCCTGTCACATAAAATAATGAGAGTGGGTTAAAAAATAAATATTAGCAGTAGTAAGAAAAAAGGGTAATATTGAACACAGCTCTAAATACGAAATAAATTTAATTTGATTACACTTATCTCAATTTTATTTAGTTATTTTGACATGACAGGAACGACAACTTTTATTGAAGTAAAGTCGATTTTTGAAGAAAAATCTGTATTTCACATAAGATTTTTAACATGATTACAAAGATGCGGGATCCCGCGGGATCCGCGCGGGATTGGACCAATCCCGCAAATGAATCCCGCGGGATTGAATCAGGTGCGGGATTGCAATCCCTATATCCGTTGATTCAACGGTCATTCTAGAAGTCACTGTGGCGTGGTCGTAGTGCGCTTGCCTCTCAAGCAAGGCGCCTGGCGTTCGAATTCAAATCGGAAAATCCTACTTTTTTGTTTTTATTTTTTTGAACTTTTATTTAAGTTTTGTTTTACGACTATATTGGCCAATGGTACACACTGGTCTTGCTATACTTCCTAATCCTACTATTCTTATAAAGGCGGATGTTAGTGTGTGTGTTTGTTACGACATCACACAAAAACGGCTGATTGAATTGACATGAAACTTTGCAGAAATATAAAAGGGCATCTGGAATAACATATTAAAGATTTGATAAGGATACTTTTTACCACGGAAAAATGTCTTAATCCCACGGAATCACGCATTTTCCAATATTTTTGAAAAAGGTGGCGCGACTGAGCCGATTCGCGTTTTAGAAACTAACAGCGACATCTCTTGGCGAGTAAGTAAGGCAAAATTAATATATATTCCACAACACATGTACATACAAAAATTACAAGCCAATGAAAATGTTTTAACAAGATGTTGGATTCGATCCCACAAATCCTACTTATTCCTACTATATCCTTCCTACTAATATTATAAAGGCGGATGTTTGTGTGTGTGTTTGTTACGATATCACGCAAAAACGGCTGATTAGATTGACATGAAATTTGCAGAAATATAAAAGGGCATCTGGAATAACACATAGGCTACTTTTTACTCCGGAAAAATGTCTCATTTCTACGGAATCACGCATATTCCAAAATTTTTGAAATAGGTGGCGTGACTGAGCCGATTCGCGTCTTTGTGGGGAAGCATAATCCGTTAATTCAACAGTCATCTTAAAGTCACGATAGCTGCAGCGGTAGTACGCTTGCCTACCAAACAAGGTGACTCGCGCTCGAATCCGGATAGCGTTCTCCTTATTTTTGTTTTTATTTTTTCGAATTTTTATTAAATTTTTGTCTTACGATATTGGAAAATCTTACGCACTGGTCTTGCTATACTTCCTACGTGTGTGTTTCTTACGACATCACGCAAAAACGGCTGATTAGATTGACATGAAACTTTGCAGAAATATAAAAGGGCATCTGGAATAGCATATACTTTTATTCTTTTACCAGGGAAAAATGTCTCATTCCCACGGGATCACGCATTTTCCAATATTTCTGAAAAAGGTGGCGCGACTGAGCCGATTCGCGTTTTAGAAACTAACAGCGTCATTTCTTGGCGAGTAAGTAACGCAAAATTGATGTATATCCCACTGCCACAACAAAACACATGTACGTATAGTACAAAAAATACTTGCTAATGAAAATGTTTTACCAAGATATTGGATCCCACAAATACATACATATGAAGTATTGATGTATATGGCACAACACAACACATGTACGATTGTACGTACAAAATAACATGCCAATGAAAAATAAAAATAAAAATAAATAAATAAATGTTTTAACAAGATTTTGGATCCCACAAATACAGTATAAAAATTACATGGCAGGTAAAAACTTTTACCAACCAATACCCATTCGAACCAACCAATACATACATATTTCATACAAATATGACATGCCATTAAAATGTTTTATCAAGGTATTAGATCCCACAAATACATACACATGACGTTGAAAAATGACAGTGCTGTGTTTTTTTTTAACAATGTATTGGATCTTATCTTACAGATACATACATACTACATCCAAAAATAACGGGGCTGTAAAATTGTTTTACCAAGATTATTAGACCCCGAAATACATACATCCTACTAATATTATAAAGGCGGATGTTTGTGTGTGTGTGTTTGTTACGACATCACGCTAAAACGGCTGATTAGATTGACATGAAATTTTGCACAAATATAGAAGAGTATCTAGAATAACACATAGGCTACTTTTACTACGGGAAAATGTCTTATTCCTACGGGATCACGCATATTCCAAAATTTTTGCAAAGGTGGCGTGACTGAGCCGATTTGCGTTTTAAATTATAAGCATGTAACTGTACCTTTTTTGTTTTATGTTATCTGAATTTGATTCTATTTACATGCCGTGTGGTTAGCCTGGCCAGCCCCGAGGCAGTGCCTTTATTTTTATATTTTTATCCCGCCCGAGCCGCGTCTAAAATTGTTATAAGAAAAAGAAAATTATGTCATTCAATTTTCCTTTTTTTTTACAATGACTTATCATTATTTTTGTAATGACTATCAATAAGTGATATTTTTTGTATCCAACATTGAATAAATGATTTTGTATTTGTATTTGTAAACGTTTTCGCCGAAAACTAACAGCGACATCTCATGGCGAGTAATGCTTTTTTCCCGCGGAATAATAGGTTGCAGCGGGTGAAACCGCTGACGGGCAGCTAGTCATTATATACAACTAGCTGCCCGTCAGCGGTTTCACCCGCTGCAACCTATTATTAGATTCTTGTTCGTTTAGATTAGTAGATAGATATATAGGTACTCACTCCCACCTAAAATAAAACAGAAATAGGTAAGTAGGTACCTAGGTACCTAGTAGAAGTACTTAGGACGTATTTTTCCTTTGTTTTGCTGATACTTCCGTGGTGTCTGTTATTATAAGTATGTATTATCGTATCTTCTTTTTTCATTGAAACAGTCGTGAACAGCCGCCCTCACAAGTTTATAGGACGGCCCAAACAAACATGCGGGTGTACTAACATACTCACACCCACCTAAAACTGGGGTAGTAAAAATAGAAGTAAAGATAGGACGTACTATTCCTTTGTTTTACTGATGCCATGCTGATATCTCTGTAATATGTACGTACTTATAATCGTATGATAAATACGGCTACAAAAACATCCACAAGGGCTTAGAAGTGTTAATTGCTGTGTTCTGCAGATTTGCTGCAAAAAAGACAGTTCAATCGCAGAAAGTATTGACTTGGATAAAATACCTATGACAACTCGCAAGGAAAATACTTGATGATTTTAAAACAACTCAGAATTCCGCGTCTGAACTACACGCGGGCTTGTATTTTGTTAGGTTTTTTGATGAGTACTTATGTTTTTAAGATGATTCTCATTTAGACCTCATATTTTCCAGTGATTTTTCCGATCCAATTTTCAGACGAAAGAACAATACAAAAAACGAATACCATGGCACAAGTTGCCAAGTCTAAACTGCGGTTGTCAGATGTTATCATTTACCCATAATTATGTTGGTTGTCTCGAACTGCAATATTGTATACATGTACCTGCGGGTGTTTGGTTGATGCGCTTAAGGCTCGTTGCCACAAAGTAAGTATTGGCTAGCGCAATCTCTCTATTTTGTGTCGTTGCTGCCTGTCTTCGGGTCAATGACAGACTACTGTGGATGTTTATTCACAGACCCCGCCTTGCTCTTTTGTAGACTTCACGTACATCAAAAACCAACCCTAAGGGTACGCTTATTAACCAGGCTTCGCGACAACGACGCCGTCAAAATTTGACGGCGCCAATGTCGCTGCGGTCTTGTAGAAAAACCCGACCGCATCAACTGACAGCGACATAGAAGCGCCATACAATCCCTGAGCTTGTTAGCGCGCTGTCAACGTGACGGCGACACGGCGGCGTCGTTGACGCTGACGCCCGGTTTCTGGTATCCCCATACTAACTAGTCATTTGACAGCGACAACGACGCCGACGCGACGCCGCGACGCTTTTATTTTAAGGGTATCTTAAGGATCGCAGCATACGCACGAAGTGATGCTGTAAAAGTGTTGATCGCTGCGCGTAAGGCCATACTGTCGCGTCAATGGCCGTCTACTGTGGCTGTTTACGTCACAGATTACGATTACGACCCTGTATGTAGGTAATCCTTGGTAGAGTTCAAACAAAAGTTCCAAAACAGTAATTTCGAGGTGGTGTTTGATAGTTGTTGTTGTGCGGAATCAGTCGAGTGCCAGACGTTGTGCCACGCGTGCCTGCTCGGCTACGCAAAGGTTTCAGGTTTGATTGTCACACATTGACTGGACTGTTGAAACTCAAAGTCAAAACATTTATTTATTAGTAGAAATTAACAAGATTCTCTATAGGAAAGTTACATCCAATTTAATTAGTAAAATAACAAAGCAAAAAAATAGTAAAACAGCACAATGAATAATATAAATAGGTAGGGGAGAGCGGGGTTCAAACGAACGAGGGTTCCGCGGAACAACTAGCCCCTGAACATCACGTTATACATTTTGCTTAGTATTTTGTCTTAGAATACGTACGAAAATTACCAAAAGGGCTTGCTTGCCAACCAAATCGTGCGACAGGTGCATTAGCTTGCACGGCTGCAGCAAGCAAATGCTTTCATCACGGAAACTAAGCTTGCTTGCGAGCCGGATAGTGCCGCGGACGCATCAATTTTGTTGCGCTGCAGCAAGTAAATATTTTCGGCCCAGCAGCTAAGCTTGCTTGCGAGCCGGATAGTGCTGCGAGTGCATCAGCTTGCAGCAAGCAAACGCATTCTTCTTTGTAACTAAGCTTACTTGCGAACTGGATAGTGTTGTGGGTGCTTTGGCTTACACCGCTGCAGCAAGCAAATGCTTTCATCACGGAAACTAAGCTTGCTTGCGAGCCTGATAGGGCTGCGGGTGCATCAGTTTGTAGCACTGCAGCAAGCAAATGCTTTCATCCTGGCAACTAAGCTTGCTTGCGAGCCGGATAGTGCCGCGGGTGCATCAGTTAATATTTTCGGCCCGGCAGCTAAGCTTGCTTGCGAGCCGGATAGTGCTGCGAGTGCATTATTCCTGGTAACTAAGCTTGCTTGCGAGCCGGATAGTGCTGCGAGTGCATTCTTCCTGGTAACTAAGCTTGCTTGCGAACTAGATAGTGCTGTGAGTGCTTTGGCTTGCACCGCTGCAGCAAGCAAATGCTTTTATCACGGAAACTAAGCTTGCCAGCGCTGGTATTTGCCACTGTTTGCCAGATTTCAGTAGGTACATTACATGGCATTGATTACTAGCGAGGAAAAAAATTACTAGTTTGCTGTCACTTTTTTCAAGTTTTATAATAAGACTTGTGATACTTAAAAGTAATGATTTTAACCAATGTATACATTTAATATATTTATGAACCAAATATTTTAATTTAAGAACCTTTCAGTTTTCCGTAGGAAAATGGGGGAAAATTGTAAAGGAACAACTGACCTCAAGGTCGGAACAAATTACCCCGAGTCGGGGCAAAAAGTTCCTTTCCAATTTTTGTTAGAAAAACCTCTGTAAAAACTAAAGTTCTTGTCACACGCCAAAAGTGATTGGCTTATTTAAAACTAGAATCTTCACTGATTTCAACAGTATATAACAAGTTCATATTTAACGTTATTCAGGGACTAAATTTGAAGATTGTTTCAAAATCGGCACTTTGAACCCCGCTCTCCCCTATGTCTTATTAATTCACTAAAATACATGTCAATTTACATAGGTACATGTTAACTAATACCAAAATACATGTCATATATAAGTTTAAATACTGCTCTTCCATTGCGTTGGAGCAATTACTGATGCTACTGACAAGACGTATTTTCATTAACAATTCTTGGCTGAGCGCAAATCAAAAATTAAAAATAATTGTATTTTGTTTATATATGTCCATGACCATTACATGACAACACAGTTCAGAGAATCCTAGAGAAAGATACCTATGAATGATCGAGTTTTCTATTTGAAAGGTTGAACAGTTGTTAAAGCTGGGACGTCATTCTATTGTTATACAAATCTGAATAAAACACAAAACAATAAAACGTGGGTAGATTTAAATATATTCATATTGAATTAGACATATGGTATAGGTATGTTTCATAAAGGTAATGTTTTGCCCCAGTCCCAAGGAAAAAATATTTGAAAACGCATATTGACATTCCATTTATAGTTGAGATGGTCACTCGCTGCATTCTCGTCATTATGACAGTTGTATGGCTCTCCCTTTCTTACTTGAGTTTACCACCAAGTGTTTACTGCATTGTTTTTATGTGGACTGTAGATTATGTTGGGGAGCTGGTCTTCTAAATTGGGTGCGTGTGTGGAGATGATTAAAAGATGGTTTTATGGTACACTAATATCACTGTATTGACTATTTAAACACAGAGAAAATAAATATTTTATAATAAAAATTACACGTACGTGCGGCAAGGACGCCGTTCGGAACGAGAAGAAGGAAACAAAAGACAAATTCGAATTCCTAACAATTTTGAATTTTCCTACGTGCCAATTGCACTAGTAAAAAGTTTTTATGTTTTCAACATAAGTTGCCGCCTCAAAGAAATAATATAGAGATCCATTAGTTAGGTACTTTATAAAAATATCATAAAAGTTTTAAAACTTCTGTAAAGCAGCAACTTATTCACATGAGTTAGATAAAAACAATTGAATAGCAAAAGCTTATCATAGAATTTTGAAAAAAAGTTATTTTAAAACTTTAAAAAACCAGACAAGACAATTTATGAAAAAGCTTGACAATTTTTGTTACTAAATTACAAGTAGGTATGAATGAACAAATCAAAACATTACGTTTCAGTGAACATGCTATGCTATGTACTTACCTACCAAGCTCTTGTAAAAATATAACCTTAGCATTGGTCAATAGGCAATGAGTAGACTTGAAAAACAATCAACAGTCTAAGAAGAATCTATAGGCAACTTGAATCAAAAACCTAGCTGAACTTATCACAAGTGAAGCAAAACCTACCTGAACTTATTACAAGTTGAGGGCTCCACCTCAGAAAATACAAGTTTAATATATTCAAATACCAAAGTACAGTAGGCAGCAGCTTAGCCAAGAAATCACCCATTTATCTGATAAAATGAACAACTTACAGTAGGGTCAACATACCCTTAGTACTTGAAATACAGGTATTTCAGAAGAAAAAAAATTAACAAAATATTACAACAAAAGTACAGTGAGCAGCAGTTTAACTTAACTAATAAAGCTAACAACTGGAATGTTCACTTGGTGACAGAAAAATACAGTCATTTTAATAAAAAAAGAAACAAGGTGAGTAGGTATCTATAGCCAATACAAAAATCTTTCAAATGGCCCTGTTACACATAGTCAGCAAAATAACAGACCTACATTACTCCAGTAGCACAAAGTTTACTAATCTTACAATGAAAAGAATTAGCTTTAATTGCCGTTGGCCACTGAAGAGAAATTGTCCTCATAGACTGTCACCAAACTAACTACTACAAGTACAACATTCGGCATAACATTACATGTCAGAAGGCTAATTAGACAGTAGGTACCCAAAATAATATTAATATTTCTAAAATATTTGAGTCATGCTTAGCCACTATGCTTTACTATGCTTAGCAATGTTTTGCCATTCTTTGCTAAACATTCTTAGACCAAACTTCAGTAAATTATTATTAATAAAGTACATCAATATTGCATACAATTTACGTTGCTACGAACAGTACCTACATTACAACAAGTACATTGAAAGTACATTATGTAACAAATAACAAAATAATCTATCATGACATGAAATTACATGAAGTATGGCGGTTGATCAATAATCATTTCACACTATTTGTACTATGGAACATCATTGTGAAGATACATAAAAAGGCTTACAGTTAAATGTTTTGTTCATAGATAGAGTACAATCACATCGGTTACTATCAGGTCACAGTATAGAAACTATGACTTGAATACCTATCAATGTTTTGAACAAAAGTACAATGAATACATAACATATAGGTGAAGTAAAGATATTTACTACCCAACTTTACTCGAGCCAAGTTAACATAGACTGTTCCTATAATACAGGCCGGTGCCTCAAAACACACCAGATTTAGTATAAGGAAAAACTTGTATGAGAGCGAATGAAAGGATAGGATATTTACAAGATAGTAGTTCAATAGGCTGTCCTCTGAGAACATAAACACAGATAAAGAGATAAATATGTTAATAAAATAGGTTATTTTCAGAGAACAAACTACTGAAAGTGAAGGTGCAGAAAGACATTTTATAGGTTATTTTCTAAGAATACAGATGACTGAAAGTTTATACAAATACCTTTTAGCGGATTCCTACCTATTTGTGATAAATCTGCACTGTGGTACTGTTCAGCTTGTTAACATACTTAATCCACAAACCTAATAGCATGATTCCTTGTGGTCTAAGAGCACTCCACGGTAAATGCAAACGCTCTAGTCCTTTGGCAGTAGAAGCTACCAAAGTAGGTCGTCACTACTTTTAGGATGTTTTAACTTTATGTAGGTTCGCTAAACATGCAACCATAGGTAACCAAACGGCACACTTGAAACGTACAAATGCAGAATTGACGCAGGTTTTGACGTGTATCACTGTATTTTTAGATTTAGTTCACTGTTGTCCTTTTAATTTAGCACTTCACTTCTTAATTCTACGATTATTTTTAGTATTTTACGCGAAAACTGGTGTTTATTTACATTGATATCCGATGAAGACTGGCGGGTGACAGCTCTGCAGCTGCCGTGTCACGTGACTCTGCTGTCTGTCACCTGTCGAAGCGCAGTGTGGCCAATTGGACGACGACGAAAATAGATGTCGGATGTACTCCCAGCCGCGAAGAACAAATAAATTCTATGACCTCTCTTGATGAGGTACTTCATTATGAAATACATGAAATATTTCTCACGCCATTATGACAGCTGCGTCCTAGGTCTGAGCGCGAATATTCAAACCCAATACATCAACGAGTCGATGAAGAACGCAGTAGGGGGGGCAATGGACGTCTTGAGTCGCCGCTTCAGGTCGTTCGTGTTGAAAAAAATACACGTGAAGAATACGCCGTAGGGATATGCGCCCTGGGGTACGAGCACGAGAAAAACTCCAAGCGCGCCCGAAGTGAAAAGGAACGCAAACGACGTACGCGTAACACGGCGACAAAATGGCGGCGAATTCAAACAGCAAGCTTGATTTTGTATGGGAACAAAATTTATTAGAAGCAAACTTACTTGCTTGATTATTAGTCGTCGTGCTGAAAAAAATACACGTATGATAAAGCGCCCCATGGTCCTTGCGCTCCAGGTACGAGCGCGAAAAAAAGTTGTATCACGCCCGAAATAAAAAAGAGACGCAAGAGGCGTACGCGTCACGACGACAATAACGACGTTATATTATAGCGCCGGCTTCTCGCCCAGGCAAAACATAGTCCACGACGTAGTGCTAGTAGTTTCTCTTGAAGTGAAGATTTACAGTCCAATCACACAGCACGCACCAATTTCTTGAATTCACGGTGAGACGGACCAAAATGTTTAATGCAATGGTTTTATGTGGACTGTAGATTATGTTGGGGAGCTGGTCTTCTAAATTGGGTGCGTGTGTGGAGATGATTAAAAGATGGTTTTATGGTACACTAATATCACTGTATTGACTATTTAAACACAGAGAAAATAAATATTTTATAATAAAAATTACACGTACGTGCGGCAAGGACGCCGTTCGGAACGAGAAGAAGGAAACAAAAGACAAATTCGAATTCCTAACAATTTTGAATTTTCCTACGTGCCAATTGCACTAGTAAAAAGTTTTTATGTTTTCAACACCAAGTAGGAAAGGGAACGCCGTACAACTGTCATACGGCGGCGAGTACAGCGAGTGGCCATCTCAACTATAGGATCTTTTCATCTGCAAGGTAAGACCAACAGTTTCTTGATTGACACAAATTGTGACAAAATTACAAAGTATCTTTATTAAAGCTCGCATAATGAATGCCGTCAAGTTTTCCTCAGCCTAAACCTCTAGCAACATTTAGTACCTAATCTCCCTTCTTTACGCGACTGTTATATTAAAAAATACCCCCCGTGCATAAAAATGTAATATCTCACCTGCTGTTATGTACTTACTGTGTCTCCACTTTATTAAAGTTTTCAAGCAAAGTGATAAAAATGATGGGCGCGCCTTTAGTGTTGCCAGGTAAGGCAGGCTAAATGCTACCTATTTAATAAAGTTTTTTTTTTTACAAATATATCTCGTCTAATAACGTTTAAGCTAGCTCTAGAATAAGACAATAAACGTGACAGTGATACTTCTACTTATTTCAAAGACAGATTTTATTAAATATTGAATGAAAAGCTAGTTCCAAAATAAGTACCACTTTCTTTTACTTATTTTCTACGGAGGTAAACTTTTAGTTCTTCAATAGAATCTAGTACCTAGGTATTGTTCGTGAAATAAAATACGTCCGGTATGTTTTTTCTGTTGAATTGAAATAATAAATCTTATACCAACGGGCCTGGCAACACAACCTCATAAGAAATACCTAGCTAAGTTTTGTCCTTATTTTGTCAACGTTTTTCACAAACTGAGCTGGCTTTGTCGTCTTATTCTTGAAAGTTTTGCTTGTTATTGTTACAATATAATTTAATACTCATTCTCTTTCGAAATAAAGAACATTGAAATGGAATGACATGCACTGTGTTAAAGATCTTGTCTCCAGTCAAGCATAATAAACTTGAATAAAGTTAATCTCATAAATAAAGATAGTTCATATAAAGTCAAGTTGGTAGTCGATCTGAATTTTTGAAGTTTCATTATGATTAATTAAATTAATAGAATAGCATTATTTGGATGACTGTGGTTTGTTACACCGTGTGGTGCATACTGCCACCTCTAATCCACTCAGGATGTTTCGTAAAAAGTGACGTAGAGTTTTGAAATTGACTGAACATCTGTCGACTATGGTCAACCGCATGATGGCGGTGATTCCACCTACAATAGCATTCCCAAAGAGGGTTGACGTCAGGCAAACGGCCGGTCGTAAAACATAGCCAAATCCTTTTGCAACATGATTTCGTGTTCAAACAAAAAGTGTTGCGCCGACCCCCAAGTACTTGGGATAAGGGCAGGAAGGTGATATTTGGATGAATGACTTAATCAGTCATGTTCCTCTTGTGTAGGACCTAGACATAATTATTATCTAGCACGGTATTTATCTATTGCTAATTTTGAAATATAGGAATCAAGTAGGAAAATAAAGCCGTAGATAGAATAGAATACAGATGCTTGCGTAATATTTTATAAAAAAGATGGGGTAACTAAGGCAGGTGCCATTTTACTTACAAATATTTTGTAACTATGTCTTGGATTTGCAGAGTTTAAGGAAAAAACGTCATTGTATCCAATTATTGGCTTGCATACAGATCAGGGGTATTTATTTTATTTCAATCCATTACGTGTTACTTAAAAATTAAGTAAAAAGGTACCTTTACAATTATTTTCTGCCTCATCAAGGCGATTAAATACAGTCATCACATCACTGGTCCCACTAATGTATCTTCATTAGCATCTACACTATGCGGCAGCAACCCATAGCTAGCTACATAATTCATCGTGTTCTAAAATTAAACCTACTTCAAATGACACCCACATCTAGGGCGACAGAGTATCAATCAATCTCCAGGTTTTGGCACGGCTTACACTCGTAACAAATGGATTTTTAAACCCTCCCTCCCCCATTTTGCCTCCCCCTTAGCCGGAGGACATCATAATATAAAAGTTCACGTTCATTTTAGCTGAGTAGGACCGTCCAATTTGTTTGTCAAACAACTTTTTCTGGCACACTTTTTTATTGATGAGCGCATAATCTACCTTTGTCAGCTTTAGAGCGTTTGCGCATTTTAGGAAAATCAATAGCACACCTACCGGACAATATTGACGATTTGTGACAGACGCAAATTCATAAAAAAGATAATTTTAAGAAATCAAATGGGACGCTTGAGAAAAGGGCGCTACACACCGGGCGCGTATGCGTGACGTGTACGTCACCACGCGTGTAGAGATGACGTTGTATCGTATGGGATTGTATTGGGCTGCACACCGAATACGCATGCGTACGCGTAACCACGGCGTAATCACGCGCGTAGCGCGGTGTGTAGCCTCTCATACAATCCCATACGATACAACGTCATCTCTACGCGCGTAGTGACGCCGTGACTACGTGCACGTCACGCATACGGGCCCGGTGTGTAGCGCCCTTTATTCGATATACACACTGCTATTTTAATCTAAGCATTTTATTAAACAAAGCATGTTTTTCAGTAATGTTCCTAGTAGAAATTCCGTGTCGAGGAATTCCTGTCTGACGTGGAAAGATAAGTCTGGTGGTGAGCATGAGTAATCTGGCAAGAGGAACCGGAAGTACGTCACACTTACTGAACAGACGGAGCTATTTCTGTCAAACTGTCTTATTAATAACTTATTTTCATTATTTTCATAAGGGTCGAGGGTTTAACTGAAGAGCGATTTCACAGTGTGACAAAAATTACGTCCATTTTTTTTATTACGAGATTTTAATATCAGACGTGGTGTTAATAGCCGTCTTCGCTCTGCCTACCCCGCAAGGGATATGTTATTTTAAATCAAACCAATGAATTTGGTAGATAGTTACTTATTGTACTAGCTAGTTAGATCTTGGCAAAAATAACAACATTTTTATCCATGTCACGATCCTTACCTTATCTCGTAGACCTATACTACGTTGTAGACCTTAGCTACGACACCGTAGTTGGACTCCGCATTGGAAATTTTGATTATCTAGGTAAGTACTTACACTATAAAAGTTGTAAAAGAATTATGCAATGCACTATAAAAGTTCGCGACGAATTGAGAACCTCATCTTCTTTTGCTTTTTCGTCGGTTCAAAAGGCACCGAGAAGGTAAAAAAAACATACGTAAGTCTTTTATCACTTAAAGATTCTGCTGGATTAATCTTCTTCTTCTTGACGGCAAATAATGGCAAGTATGAAAATTATTACATATTTTAAAAACATCGGTATAATCACATTTCCCTTAGTAAAATAGTACCATAGAATCAATTTCCCAAAGTCAATCGAAATAAAATCAGAAACTAAGGTACAGTCGACAACACAATAATCCTGCACGTTTTACTGGGAAATAAACTTTAAAGTAACAGCACAGAGTGCAAAGGCAAGACACACACGTAACGTCCGTTTTTGCGTTATTTTTGCGCAGCACTATCGCATGCATTAAGAAAATTTGATTTTCGATCTTATTTTCATACGATTACCTACGGTTTATGTCAAGCGGTTTGACAGATGCGTCCGATAGCGCCGCGCTTCGCGCAAAGCTGCGTCAACGAAAGTGTTTTTCGAACCTTTTGTATTTGTATGGGAATAAGGTAGGATAATTCGCATTGTCCTCACGCATAGGTCAAAATCATACAAGCCTATACCTACAAATCAGTCATTTGACGCCGCGCTTGGTGTTTAAAGTCACACTTTGTACAAACGGATGTTACCTACATGTGGTTCTCCCTAAAGTTCAACACCTACAGCTCTATTTTATAATAATAATAATAATAAAATAACTTTATTTACGCAAAAAGGGCATACATGTTACAAACTAGTCTTTAGCAATCATTTTGACTGTAATTAACAATTGGTGAATCCCTGACTCCCAAACTAAGTAAAAACCTGTGTCTTGGGAGACAGTGTTCCATGGATGTTACGTAGGTAGGTAAGTACAAATATATAACTACATTAAAATGCGTAAGTTGTGATTTAGGCCTAAGTACATTGTACAATTTAAACAGAGTATGAATACTCTAAAACTTAACATAAAAGTAAAAACGAAATAAACAAAAAATGTAAAGTGAGTAATGCGAGTCGCCGTGTGTACGTGTGCTTGTGTATGTTAAATGTGTGTGTTTGCGTGTGTGTAGATTAAGTTAAGTAACGTTACGCGTGCCAGCATAGTTCTATATGGGTAGGCAGTTATTATGTCAACTAAAGAGGGACAACTACGAAACGAAAGCGATTAATTGTTCTGTAGTGTAACCGTCTTGATTTAGTAGCCATTGCATTAATTTGTATTTCATTTCATGCCTATTCAATTTTGCTAAGTTTAGTATTTTGTGGAGTTTTGAATAGACGTAAGGACTTAGAACGTAAAATTGGTGTTCTGCAAAGGACGTATTATGTGGAACGGTGATTTTGTCTATTCTGCGTTTGTCACTGCGAGGGGGCTGTACAGTTCGATGTTGTCTCAAGGCAGATTGAAGCACAAAGAGCTGCCTGACAGTGAGAACTTTGCAGTCTGTATATAAGTCAATAGTTGGGTAGCGAAGTGGCTTTTTTAGCATTACTTTTAACACAGCTCTTTGTGCCCTCTCTACCTTGAGAAAACGCTTCTCACACGTTCCACCCCAAACGCAGATGCAGTAGGTCAGCGCTGACTGGTATAGCGCATAGTACGTCATTTTCAGAATATCAAGTGAGGCCGATTGTCTAAGTGTTTTTAGAATGTATATAAGACGCACCAACCTTGTCGAGAGAACATCAATTTGTTTACCCCAATCTAGACTGCTATCGATTTGAATTCCCAGGTATTTTATTGACTCAGTTTTTTCGAGGGTAAAGCAGTCACAGTTTTGTTCTGAGTCACTGCATGTGTGGGCCTGAATGTAAAAATTCTCTGGTGGTTGCGTATTACTCCGGATTGAGAAGGTGACATACTTAGTTTTGTCCAGATTTAAAGTAAGGAGGTTTCTATTTAACCAGGTCATTACTTGCTTAAGAGCCCTTTCAGCACTGACTTTGGCTTCATTCCAACTACGACCATGAGCAAGAATCGCAGTGTCGTCTGCATAGGTGTATATGGTACACTGGTTTAGTGTCATTCTGCACAGTTCGTTAATATAAACAAGAAAGAGTGTTGGCCCTAGAATACTCCCTTGTGGGACACCGTAAGTCAGTGTTTTTGTCTCACTAAGCCAGCAATCTATTTTTACTTGTTGTTTTCTGTTTATAAGGTAGTCTTTGTAAATGCCAAGAGCAGTGCCGCGTATTCCAATTTGTTCTAATTTGTGAATCAAGATGGGGACAGAGACCGTATCAAAAGCTTTTGATAGGTCCAAGAAAATACCCAGGCATTTACTTTTACCATCCAGTGTTTTAGCTATATCTTGTGTTAGATCTATTACAGCATCCTCTGTAGATACACCCGGACGAAACCCGTACTGATTGGTTGCAATAAGCTTATGTTTCTCCAAGAAGTTATTTAATGCTTTATTTAGTATTCTCTCTAGTATTTTTGAAAGGGCCGGAAGAACAGATATCGGGCGATAATTATTCACACAGTCTCTGTCCCCTCCCTTGTAAATTGGATGTACAACAGCCAGCTTAAGCGCCTCTGGAAAGACACCTGTTTTGATTGAACGATTGCAGATATGAGTTATAGATGGAATCAAGAAATGACGGCAGTTTTTGATTAAAGAAGATGATATTCCATCCCAACCAACAGCGCAATCTTGGCGTAAGTTATTTATAATTAGTTCTACTTCTTCTTCGTCTACTTCAAGTAAAACTAGCGAATTTGTCGGTGAGTTCGTGACTTTATTTTCAGGAAAGCTGCCACAGCTGTCTACAGAGGAGAATAAATGGGGATTTTTGGACACAAGCTGACTAGCCAGATTTTTTCCAATGCCACTGAAAAAGTCACAGACATCATTAGTTACTAGTTGAGCATCGGTGCCTATATCAAGGAGTGGTGTGGGTGATTCATATGGTTTGTGCGAGTTAGTTATACCTTTTATAGTTTTCCATAGCTTTTTAGGATTTCGTCCTGCTTTTAGAAGCTCATTTTGTTCAAATTGGGTTTTTAATTTACGTAGGAGATGGTTACAGAAGTTGCGGTACCGGGTATACGTTGTTTTAAGTATAATATTTTCAGGTGATTTTTTTGACTTTGCATGTAATCTGTCTCTGTGTCTAATACATCTTATCAAACCCGGAGTAATCCAGGGTTTTATATTTCTCTTTCTCCTAGGGACGCTGGTAGTAGAGGTATATTTGTTTATAATTGTGCGCAAGATGTTTATAAATTTATTGGTAGCAAGATTAGCGTCGTCCGTGTTTAAAACTTCCTCAAAACTTGTGTTTTCTATTTCTGCTTTTATAGCCAGATGATCAATTTTACTAAAAGTATGTTCGGGTTTTCTGGGTTGATAGGTTGTCTCTAGTGCTAGTAAAATCGGCTTGTGATCTGTGATGACGGTGTCAAGAACCAGTGTGACGCTGTTTAATTTGGATTTCAATAAAACATGGTCTATGCACCTTTCTTGTCTGGTATTAAAAATATGCGTTGGTAATAGTCCGTGGGACGCGTTAACAGTAAGATAATCTGTGTAATAATCGTCTATGGAATCAGGTTTTATGTTTATATTTAGGTCACCTATCAGAGCGATGCTGTTAAATTGAGATAAATTTTGATATGTGGTATTTAAGCTGTCTAGGAAATTTTTTATTTGTTGTTTTGTTTTATAAGAGGGGTGACCTATAGATTGCTACTAAAGCATATTTATTTTCTATTATGCAGGTAAGGCAAGTACCGTTTTCGAAATCTGGCTCATTAATCTTGCACTTCAGTCCAACCCTGGTATAAATTATTATCCCATCATTTTGATTCCTAATAACAGATGTACAGCTAGAGTTATAGCCGTATAAGTATGGAAGTTTGGATGTTTTACTAAGCCAGCATTCTGTAAGTACAATAACATCTATTTTTATTTTTAATCTGGCTAGTAAAATTTGTAGTTCATTAACATTTTTATTAATGCTGCGTATGTTCATGTGTAGGACAGTTATGTTTTTAGATAGTTTGCGTATGTGGTTAACAGAATTTTCAGGGGTACAGTTCACGGCACTCAAATTTAAGGTGTCAAGTTCATTTAGAATATTATTTAAGTCTGCCATAGTTTTTAAGTAGTAGATATAAAAGTTTATTGTATAAATTTATTTACAAAAATATTCAGGCACGCGTAGAGGTAGTGGCTACGTAGGATGAGTAGGTAACGAGTTTATTTGTATGTATGTATGTGTGTCTGTGAGAGCAGTAAGTAGGTATGATGCGATGCGAGTGAGTATAACTGTTATGTAGGCGCTATTTAAACTAGAATAGGTATGTATGATACAAAACTTAGAGACTAATAAAACGTACACGTAAACAAGATTAGTAAACAAAACGTAGGTATTTTGTGTGTGTGTGTGTGTGTATGTGTGTGTGAGCAGTAAGTAGGTATGATGCGATGCGAGTGTAAATGTTATGTAGGCACTCTTAAAAACTAGAATAGGAATGATATAAAACTAAGTGTCTAAATAATTATGTGATAGGTAAAAAGCGTAGGTATTTATAACCTATATAATGCTAATTACTCCGTAGACAGTAATTCCTGTAGGTTTCGCTCAGATTTAATTATCAGTTGCTTGCTGCCTTCTTCCTTACGCATAAAAATATTTCCATTTTTGACCCAGCAGAACTTGAAACCGTGTTCATTGGCAAATACTCTTGCCAGATGGAATAATTTTCTGCTGGAACCGGGAACCTGCTCCGAGACGTATACGGGCTGGACACTTCCTGGTATTCCTAAATGTTTTGTGTTCAGTTTATTGTCTTTTTCCTGTATGTTAAATTTACGGACGGCACTCAGAAGGTCCTCCTTATTTTTGACCGTAAGAAGTTCTGCCACAATAGGGCGCGTCTTAATGGATTTACCAGGTAGGCGATAGATATCTCTTATCTGAAGCTGAGTGAGTCCCACTGTCTGGCCAATCACGATAAGCAATTTTGTAAGCGATTCATAGGTTTCGTGCTCATCTAATGGTATGTTTCTGATCTCAATCCCCGATGACCGCGATTTGTATTGAAGGTCCTGGGTTTTTGTTTCAATGTTTTTTATGTAAGCAATTTGCTCCTGGCGCTCTTTTTTCAGAATTTCTACCTCTTGCTTCACTTCGTCGTATTGTTTGGTGAGTGAGGTTATAGAATTTTTTATTTCAGCATTTGACGCTTGAATAGTAGTATTTTGACTTTTTATATCAGCCACATCACTCAATAATTGAGATATCATTAAACTTTGCTTAGAAAGTAGATCCGCTAAGGAAAGGTCTTGGCCATGTACCATGTTGTCTGGCGAGAGTTCAGATCTCAACCGTTTTGATCGACTGTAGTTGTTTACGTATTCACTCTCGTTAACTGCCGCAAAGATATCGGTTTTGGACGAACTTGGAGTGGACTGATTAGACATTTGCCGTAGTATAACTTGTTGTGTGTAATATCAGTCCTAAACGGCTAGGAAGCAAAGAGTTTTAAGGTTGATCGTGGTCATCGAAAGTAATAAACATACGATCGTGGTACAGGTATCATATAAAGTAATGTTCTGTCGCTAATCCGTCGCTCACGTGTCGCTAGCTCCGTGGTACAAGGCGAACCGGTCGACTTGCAGCTTGCAGTAGGTACTTAGAGGTGAGTGAGGTGAGTCGGTATTTCGTCGCTCGGTGGTACGATACTTTGGCGTAGCGGTAGCGCGGCAGGCTGAGGACAGCGCGGGCCCAGGTTCGATCCCCTCCGGGTTCTCACAAAACTTGTGATGTTAACGATGAATTGCGATGACACTTTGCCTTCCGACTCGGAACGTCGTCAACTCGTCACGATGCAGAGCAGGACGCAGCAATACAAATAACAATATGGCGCGGGCCGTAAATGCAGTCTTCCACAAGATGATAAGAGAGGCACCGATAACTAGTTCACTTCGATTACTATCACAATATTCAAAAAAATAAATGCAAAAATCAATCACAGAAGCACACGTCCACTCGCCAAAACGGTATGAAACGGTAATTATCGCGAATGTGAGCAAGTTTGAGCTTAAGTAATAAAATATTGGTGTTTATGTGTGCTTTCATTTCACTGACAACATTTTTATTGCTTTCAATGTTTATATTTCTCAGATAGAACTATGATAGGTTTTAACTAAGATTGGTTTTAAGAATACGCACTTAATAACTACCTATTTATCTAATTAGTAACTACTAAGTTCCTATTTAAAATCCATGACAAAGATCGATTATAGTGTCATGAACAGAAAAGGTGTAAAAAAATCAAGCACAAATATTTTTTTAGATGTAAACTAAAGGCCGGAAGTCATACAAAATGTACCAGCCGACTGAGTCAACGTGTATGGATGGACACTGGTGGTCTTTGGGGAAAGTTTTTCAGTACCATGGACTGGTTGACCCACTAAATATTTGCTATTTTTTTTACACTGTTTGATTCCGAAGCTGATCTTAGCGCAGTGGAAGCAAATTAAAGTTATCTTAAAATCTAAAACTAAATGGTCGATCAGCCTCGGAACAACATTTGACTACGATTCGTAGTGCTCTTTACTATAGCTAAATAAAATAAATTTAATGAGAGAATTTTGTTCCGGAAAGTTTCCGGCCGAGAAATTCTTGTTTCCAAAATCTACTTAAACAGGGCCCAGCAACGAATTGCTTACCGAGCAAACGATGACGCCGTTTCTTTGTGAGTTTAAGTATGACAGGAATCAGGTATTCAGGATATTTTAGGAGCGCAGGAATAGGGAATAACCTAAACTCACAGCACTGGAACATCCGCTCGTTCTCGAACTCCTTTCCTCCAATTTGCACTATAGTTCACAGTTCGACATCACATAATGTTTTTTAACACAAAATAACTAAAAGATTTCTCTCCGAATGAGAAATCGGCCCCGTTGGCCTCAATTCATTTATATTTAAAATACGTAGCTATCGGCAGCCACGTCGCGATCGACGACTCTAAGTGTGGTTATGTTAGCGGCGACCACGTTGGCCTCAATCAAAAAGCCGAAACCAAAATTCACTTGGTTCACTTCCCACCGCACAGGAAGCCATGGCTTGTGGCAAATAGCACACGAGAAAACCGCCAAAACATCTTAATTTTACACCACTTAAAACTAAAATTCGCTTCAACAACGCTAGCGTAAAGATGACAGACGGGCCGGACCGAAAAGTGTTGCCAGCACCGTCCGCTCAAAAAGATACGAAACCGTTTTTGATACGAAACTAAACATTCACCCGCCCCGGACCGACACATCGGTCCGCTCTATGCATGGCAGGCGTGATAATGTAGCTACTGCTCGCTTAAGGACTGAATCCCCCACCTGAACTTCTGCAACTCGAGGAGTGCCATCACTACCCGGAAACAGGTTGAGAATGCGCCCCGGCGCCAACGCAGTGGCGGTAGGTTGGCATCCTTAACCAGAACGAGATCCCCAATGCAGGGGTTCAGTCCTGTCCGTCCACTTAAGGCGTTGCTGCAGAATGTGCAAGTACTCAAGCGACCAACGCTTCCAAAAGTTTTGAGTCATTTGCTGCAGCAACTGATAACGCGACAAACGATTGCTATTCACCTCCGTATAGGGATATTCCGGCAAGGCGTTAAGTGGGCGGCCAATTAAGAAATGCCCTGGCGTCAGGGCCTCTAAATCATTTGGGTCTGAGCTGAGCGGACACAAAGGACGTGAATTGAGTACAGCCTCAATTTTACAAAACACGGTCGCCAGCTCCTCAAAAGTCAAAATTGTTAACCCTACGACGCGCAACAAATGCGTCTTAGCGGACTTTACAACCGCTTCAAAATACCACCCCAGTGAGGGCACGCTGGTGGATCGAACACCCAGGTAATGCCCTGACGGGAGGCCCGTGCTGATGGCTTCTTCGTTCTCCCGTAAGAACGTTACAATTTCTTTCATACACCGATCAGCACCCTTAAAGTTGGTACCACAATCCGACCTGATCAGCGCTGGTCGCCCTCTTCGCGACGTAAATCTCTCCAGCGCTGCCAAAAAGGCCTCCGTAGATAGGTCGGCCACGAGCTCCAAGTGGACGGCCTTGGTGGCTAGGCACACGAACACGCACAAGTACGCCTTGATAGACTTTGCGTTCCGTAGGCGTGATGCCTTTACCATGAAAGGGCCTGCAAAATCCGTTCCCACACCTGCAAACGTCCAGGCCTCCGTCACCCGGTCCGGTGGAAGATCTCCCATCTGTGGCTGCATTGTGGCTGCCTTCAAGCGGTAACAAGGCAAGCACCTAAACACAACGCTACGTACCGTTCGTCGTCCCGATAAGATCCAAAACTCGCGCTGTAGAATGGCCAATAGCGCATTACAGCCCGCGTGCGAGTTTTTCTCATGACGATCCCTGACTAAGAGCTCAACTAAGGGTCCCTTTTGGAAGTAACAGTGGATGCCGAGCCGAAAAGGGCAGGCTAGCGTTCCGAAGTCTGCCTCCAACCCTGAGCATACCTTGCTCATCCAGGAATGGGTTGAGGCGCACAATTCCTCCCTTCAGCTTTCCACGTCCATCCCTGAGCAGCCTGACCTCCTCTTCAAAATGTTCCGCCTGGACGACTCTAACCAATGAGCATAGAGCCGCATTCCGCTCCGCAGGCGAGAGGACAGGTGTAAAGTTCCGTTCTGCTTGAGGCTTCCTGCAGTTGTTCACGAACCGCTTGATCCAACCTGTCACCCCAAGAAGTTTGTCGAGGAGCTATACCGTTCCAGCAAGAAAGCTGGGTTAGGCTTCGGTACGAGTTGCCCCACGTTCACTCGCAAACCTCGATCAGGTGGCCCAAGCGGCGCCCTGCACTCGTTGAATGGCCATTCCTGCGGCGACTCAGTCAGCCATTGAGGTCCCCACCACAGTGGGTGACTCACCAAATCAGGTGCCCTGCACCCGCGCGAAGCGCAGTCCGCTGGGTTCCATTCTCCCGGTACGTGCCTCCACACTAACGGAGTTTCCGACCCCGTAATCTGTGACACCCGATTTGCCACGAAAACCTCAAGTGTATGTACCGACGTCTGCAACCAGCACAGAACTATCCGACTGTCAGTCCACGCGTACACCGTTTCATCCAAGTTGATGGTACCACGCAGATTGCAGGTTACATGATTTAGCAAGCGCGCTAGAAGAGCTGCCCCTGCCAATTCCAATTTGGGGATGGTCCATCTAGTTCTGACTGGTGCCACCTTACTTTTGGCCATAACCAGACGCACGTGCACAGTTCCCGTTGAACTTGCTGTCCGAAGGTATACAGCTGCCGCGTACCCTCGCTCCGAGGCGTCACAAAACCCATGTAGGGTAGCCTTACATCCCACCGATGGGACTAACTTGCGGGGTATCGCGATGTGCACAATCCCTGGTAAGGTGGTCACAAACTTGAGCCAATCCTTCAACAACTCTCCGGAGAGTTGGTCGTCCCATCCTAAGTTGGCTAGCCACAACCTTTGTAAAAGCACTTCGCCATGAACGTAACCGGGGCGATCCATCCGCTAGGATCGAACGTTCTAGCGATTGTCGACAGTACCGACCGCTTAGTCCAAGTTTTCTCCAAAAGGTCGGGCTCGATCTTGTACGTGAATACGTCATGCGTTGGCCTATATTGCACCCCGAGGATGCCCAACGTGTTTGGATTGTCCGGGTTCTCAAAGAGGTGCGGGTCCTGATGGAACTCGCCTGGCAAACCGGCCAGGAGCTCTGGGCAACTGGACAACCATTTCCGCAACTCGTAACCTCCTGAACCCATGATCGCGATCAACTCGTCTCGTAGAATTAGCGCCTGCTCCACGCTATCAGCACCCGTGCAGATATCGTCCACGTAGACGTCGCGATCCAGTACTGCTGCTGCTCGAGGATATCTTACCCTTTCCTGTGCGGCCAACTCGCAGCGTACGTACTGCCAAATACGGACTTGGCTTAAGTCCATACGTCACCGTGTTAAGTTCGTATGTGACCATCGGCTCATCTGGGCTCTCACGCCACAAAATCAGCTGATACCGACGGTCATCCGGATGTATCATGGTTTGGCGAAACATCATTTTGACGTCTGCGACGAACGCTACCTGGTGTAACCGAAAGTCTGTGAGAATGTCCACAATGTCCCGGTTCAATTTAGGACCCGCGTGCAAACATTGGTTCACAGACACACCATTCGAGGTAGGAGCAGAACCGTCAAACACCACCCGTATTTTCGCCTCAGGTGACTTCAAGACAGCCAGGTGTGGAATGTAATAATGCTCGACACACCTCCAATCCAGGCTGGACACCGACATGTGGCCCAATTGAATATATTCCCGCATGAATTCTATATACTTCTGCCGAAGTGCTGGGTCTCGCCTCATCTTCCGCTCCATTCCGAGTAGTCTCCGTTCCGCGAGCTGTCGCGAACTACCTAAAGCGGGGCGGTTTGGGAGAAAAGGTAGCCTGGTCACGAATCTGCCTGACGGGCATCTCGCAGTGTTGTATTGATAGAACAACTCGCACTCGTCATCCTCTGGCTTCCGTCTGTCCGCCGTGGGCGGCTCTTCAGACTCCCAAAACCTCTGCAGCACCTCTGACAGCACACTACCATAGAGGACCGGATCCCTTCTGGTAGGTCCTGAGGTCTCCAAACTGGGCCGAAAACAACATACCCTCCTGTGGTATCTACGGCCACCAAACCAGTTTCCTGGAGTACCTTCTTCCTACCGCACCATAATCTCCCGAGGACGTCTGACCCGAGAAGTACGTCCACCGTACCAGGAGTATCAAAATCAGGATCAGCTAACTCCAACCCTGTGGTTAACCCTCGTACCGTTGGTGGTAACCTAACCTGAGGGAGTTTCCCAACCACTTCATCCAGCACCACGTCTGAGACTTGATAGCTGACCCCTGTACATGTGCTAACTAATGCGAACTCAAAGTTCGTCTGACACCGAATGTCAGGCACATTTAGGCCCCTGATGCCTACAGCTTCATCCTCACTTGGCCGTACATTTAGGCCTAGCCTACTCACCAGCTTACTCGATACAATACATCCCTGAGCCCTGTATCCAGTAGGGCTCTTACTTGAATGGTCCGGCCACCGTATCCCCATACCCAAATCTTAGCCGTTGGCAAAAGTACCGTGATTGGACGGGGAGCCGAAGCTGATGAGTAGGCGGCGATTACCTAGCGGGAATCTAAACGCGGTGAGGCCGCGTCCCGCGAGGGTATCCCCTCACTACCCAAACCTGTGTATGGGTCCCACTCCTGCTGGTAGGGAGGTCTGCCCATAAAGGCCATGGCTGGAGTTCTATAGTACCCCGACGGCAAACGTCCGTACCGAGGTTGCGCCTGTAGCCGCGGGTACTCAGGCATAGGCGGGGGCATGCGCGGGTCTTGAGACCCAACCAGGTGGCTCAAGCCCGCAGAATACTGCATGTACCCTGGTGGCTGCCTAGTGCTCCCTGACACCCGCCCGTTGAATCCCGTACCTGGGATGGGTGTCCTTGGCCACGTTCCTGTGCCGCTCTTCCCAATCCGGCACCTGCTGCCGTGGTGGGGATTGTCCCCACGTCCTTGGGTAAGTGGGCTCCGTCTGTTGACGTCCCCTGCCTGTCCCTGTGACCGATGCGGAGGTGGGCTCCTCCTTGGAGGGTGGGGAGCGTTGCTCCCTCCCTTGGTGGGCAGGCTCCTTCGCTGATCCGATCCAGCGCTGCCCCGGCGCCTCCGGAGCGATTCATGCAGAGCAGCGGATGGTGTGCACCCTGGCAGTACCTACAGTTGGTGCTTGAAGGGCACTCGCACCTGATGCGGCCCCAGGCACCGAAAACACCAACGCCTCTGCTGTGCCACACCCCGTCTCCTCTGAACCCGCTGCGCAGCAAACTCCTGACACGCTGCCACCCCGTGGCCTGTCTCCCTGCAGTAGGCACACCCTGATTCCAATGCGGTGTTGTACCGCCTGGGTTGCCCACTGTTGCCTCCTCGCGCCGGTGCACCCGGCCGTTCCGGGTGGCGAGGGCAGAGGTCTCCTTGCGAGGGCTTCACCAGCCTGGACGTCCACTCGCCTGCTTTCGGCCTCGAGGAACGACTTCAGATCCTCGTAGGTCGGGAGGTGGTCCGAGGACTTGCCCCATGTAGCTGCTCGAATCGAGCGACCATTTCGCTCGGCAGGCGGCGAAGCACTGTGTGGACCAAGATATAACCGTAGCCCGCCACTGGCAAACCCTGTCGCTCTAGTGCGCTGACCGCGACACTGACTGGGTGGAAGATTTTCTCGCGGAGGTCCGTACCTCGCGTTATGGTTGGTATTGACAGCCACTGGTCTAACAGCCTGTCTACAATCAGGCGCTTGTTTCGATACCGGTCGGTAAGGATCTTCCACGCCACCTCATAATTGCTATCCGAGACAGCCAAATGCGTCAGCAATTCATGAGGCTCTCCATGTAGCCTGGACATCAGCTGAGCCATCTTGTACGCCGGCGTTATGTCCGTCCGTGTGTGGACCACACTGCTATACAGGTCCTCAAACGCCGGCCAGTCGGCGTAATCGCCTGCAAAGACTGGAACCGTAACAGGCGGAAGAGGCACCTGTAATCCTTGTCCCACTTTACCACGGAATGGCTTTTCCTTTCCGTCACGTCGCCTAGATATGTCCGCAGCTGCCTGCGCAATGTCCTGTGCCAGCTCCAAGCACTGGCTTACATCGCCCTCAACCAGCTCCTTATCTTCAGGGTTAGGAGCTTCCTCAAGGAGCATGAGGCACTCTGTGAGGTGTTCCGACACAACCCGAACCCGTTCATCTGCCTGTAGTGCACTTTTCAAGAGCGCGTCCTCCCGGTCCTCGCGGCCGATCATTGCCGCTGTGGTAGTAAACCACCTTAATTCTGTCTTTATAGCAGCCTTATACCTGGCGATCGAGGAGCCATGGTACCAACTTTTACACACTCGACTTAATAAAAACGAAAACCAATAAACAAATACCACAAAATAAATGTTAGTTGACTGGCCTAGACCTTACCGATAAGGTACCGTTCACTAGGCAAACAATACAGTCACAAAAAAACCGAAACAATATTTTCCAAAATTAATAAAATATGTGGGTAATATAAAAACACGCTTAATACTAAATTACGGCTAACTATGTTGCAATAAAGCAACCACGCTCTGCTACCAAAAATGTTTGATTCCGAAGCTGATCTTAGCGCAGTGGAAGCAAATTAAAGTTATCTTAAAATCTAAAACTAAATGGTCGATCAGCCTCGGAACAACATTTGACTACGATTCGTAGTGCTCTTTACTATAGCTAAATAAAATAAATTTAATGAGAGAATTTTGTTCCGGAAAGTTTCCGGCCGAGAAATTCTTGTTTCCAAAATCTACTTAAACAGGGCCCAGCAACGAATTGCTTACCGAGCAAACGATGACGCCGTTTCTTTGTGAGTTTAAGTATGACAGGAATCAGGTATTCAGGATATTTTAGGAGCGCAGGAATAGGGAATAACCTAAACTCACAGCACTGGAACATCCGCTCGTTCTCGAACTCCTTTCCTCCAATTTGCACTATAGTTCACAGTTCGACATCACATAATGTTTTTTAACACAAAATAACTAAAAGATTTATCTCCGAATGAGAAATCGGCCCCGTTGGCCTCCAATCATTTATAATTAAAATACGTAGCTATCGGCAGCCACGACGCGAGCGACGACTCAAAGTGAGGTTATGTTACCGGCGACCACGTTGGCCTCAATCAAAAAGCCGAAACCAAAATTCACTTGGTTCACTTCCCCACCGCACAGGGAAGCCATGGCTTGTGGCAAATAGCACACGAGAAAACCGCCAAAACACCTTAATTTTACACCACTTAAAACTAAAATTCGCTTCAACAACGCTAGCGTAAAGATGACAGACGGGGCGGACCGAAAAGTGTTGCCAGCACCGTCCGCTCAAAAAGATACGAAACCGTTTTTGATACGAAACTAAACATACACCCTGTACTACACTAATGAATACCTGGCGACCGGAAGTAGTTATTTTATAGAATAAAACACCTCTTTGTACCATTTGTATGCCGTTGCGGTTGGCTGTGTTTTAACAGAAGAAGACTCATCAAAAGAATTTAGTTGATTACAATCGCAAGATAGTGATGTACCTACACACGGCAGTAATAGTTCCAACATCTTTAATTAATGATACATTTGATACATGGAATTTAGTTGTTTATATACCTAAGCATTTCTTTTAAACCGTTTAAACAAAAAAGACATGTTAGCGTTATCAGTTATCACAAAAGACACAAAATAGTAGTTTATGCAACTGCCTAATAATGAGAGGCTTTAGGATGAGAGTGTCTGTTTATCACACGAGGCGCAGCCGAGTGTGATAATAGTTTGACACGAGCATTCTAAAGCCTAATTATTTGCAGTTGCATACACTATTTTATCTACACTCTACAAGAAAAACTATGAAAAATAATTCAAACCTCCGCACTGTACTATGGCGATTGCAAGCCTATCTACTGAACCACCAACTGAACGACTTTTTGTACATAAGTAACTTTTTAACTAAACGTTAAAATGGAGGCTCATAAAAACTGAACAACTTTTAAAATTAAATAGCATTTATCGGTGAATTTTAACACGTTAAACGCCATGGGGGGCACCAGTGACCTCATGTTACTACTCCGAGCACGCCGTGGGGGTCACCAGTGACCTCAAGTCAGACCTGTTTTCAAGAGGCTCTCCCACGCCGTGCGACGCCGTTAACAACTATTCCATGCGTTAGGATGACCGGCACGGCGCTCATAAGCAATAGTTCCCGATGGGACTTAGGTACCTCAAGGATAAGTTATAGAAAACTAACTTTTTTATTAGTTTCAGTATTTTACACTGAAATTATGCATTTTGATGACAAAATAAGCATATTTTTGTAACAAATTTATCTAAATGACACTGATTTTAGCACATATATGATTAGTAAGAAATGCGAGATGCGAGGTCTTGCGCCCCGAGGGCAGGCTACGCTTCGCGCGGACCAGGCTAAAACAACAATCAGTGATGCCCTTCAAGGACAACAGCGCCCTGCGCTACTCAAGGACCGGACGAGGTTGTACGGTCGCTCGTACCTCAGGCCGCCCTGCAACGCGTGCTCGACGAGCTTGAGCGCGATTGCCGACCAATGACGCCGTCCACTCCGGGATCAGTGGACCCCCCGCTGGTTTCTTCGCTGCCTACGGCCGCCGCAGCAGCGATAACCGCTGCCTTCGCCGCGATAACCGCTGCCTTCGCCGCCGCACCCCCACTGCCGCCGCTGCCTGCTTCTCCCTCGTTGCCTCCGCTGTCCCAGCGTGAGCCGAGGGACAAGAAGCAGCTCGACCTGCTCGCCCTCAAGCGCGCCGCCGCCCGGCACACCGCCCTGAATGCCCTCAGGGAGAGTGCTGCAGCTGTGCAGGCGGGAGCGCAGAATGCGCAGCGCGCCGAGAAGCGCCCACTTGATCAACCTCACCGACCCCGCCGAGGACCCGCACGGTTCCGGCTACGAGGGTCACGCCGCCGCTGCCCATGCTCCTGCTGAACAGCCCGGGTACTGGAGTCAGCCAAGCGCCGTCATCTGCCAAGACCACCTACACGTCCTCGTTGACCACCCCGAAGCCTGCGACCAGCAAGCCCAAGGAAGACGCCAACAAGACGCCGTCACCCGCACCCAAGACGACCATGAAGTTGACTGGGTGCATGAAGAAGCCGCCGCCGATAGTGGTCGACCTGCTCCCGAACTGGGGCCACCACTTCGGCGAGATGAAGAAGCAGCTCGGACACGCGCCAAACGTGCGGCCCTATGGGCCCACAGGGTTTAGATTCCTGGCGAAGAGCGAAGAGGAATTCCGCGTCTACCAGCGCTACCTAACCGCGCTGGAGGGCTCCGGGACCGGAATTTCCTGGTTTGCTTATGCACCCCCGAAGGAGCGGCCTGTCAAGGTCGCAATACGAGGCCTCCCAGTCAACACTGACCCCGAGGACATAGAGAAGGAGCTGACCACCCTGGGCTACGAGGAGGACTACGTGCGCCCCATCAAGGCTCGCGGAGGACGCCCAGGGTGCATCTTCTTCTCCCAGCTCATCCGCACGCCAAACCTCACCCCGGGCATTTACAACGTCACAGAGCTGATGTGTATGCCCGGCGTGAAGATCGAGGACTGGCGAGAAGGGAACACCACAGTGCCACAGATGCCAGCAATTCCGGCACAGCAGCAAGCACTGTCACCGCAAGCTGACGTGCGTGATCTGCGGCGGTGAGCACGCTGCCCGGGACTGCAAACGGCCACGCGAAGAGCCCGCCACATGTGCGAACTGCGGCGGCGCGCATCCGGCGAACAACCTCTACTGCCCCGTACTGCGCCGTGAAGTAAGGAACAAGAGAGGAGGCACTGCGCCAATTACGAAACCCGTCGAGCTGAAGAAGACGGAGGCGGCACCGCATGGGGAAACCAACGCAGCTGGATCCATGATCTGGATCATGGCGGCTGCCAACGGTCCCTTCGGAACTTCGACGAAGAAGCGGAAGCCGAGGAGGCGGAGGAGGCGAGCATCGCCCCCGCCCCCCCAGGACGCGGAAGCACCGGGCCAGCCACGTCAAGAGCCACCCACGGGTCCGTTGGATGTGGTCGGCACCCCTCAGGGTATACCTCAGGGGGAGAAGCCGGAGCACCAACGGGCTCCAAGACAAGAGAGCGCACGAGCAGCCGTCCTAGAAGAGGACAGAAAGGTCCTGATCAGCGCAATCAGGACCCTTACTGAGGTCCAGGTCGCGCTCCACACGGGCGCAGACGCGACCTCAATTGTCGAAAAGAGTCTCCAGCGCCTGATATCGTCATACGGCGGGGTCATGGCCGCCAGGGGCGAACTTGAGGCTCTGGGACCCAGATAGGCTGCTCAGGGTGGTGCTGTCCAGCACAGCCTGACGTGGCCTTCACCTGTCCACATCCACTACTCCACGTCGAGTAGTTAGGATCGTGGGCACAATCCCAGAAACGCCCGGCCACTGCCGCTTACTGGACTCGACCGCTGCCTCGGGACCACCTTGCGAGGAGGATGAGGCAGCCAACCACAGGACCTGACCACCAGATATAACGAGCTGCCGCTGGCTGACGGGCACTAGCTGGGCCTCCCCCAACGGGGAATCACCCGGCTGGTTCGACCTCGCCGCGGCGTGAAGTTTTGCCTGGACCATCACCGGATTGACCACAGTCGCGCCCAGCGCGACCCCCAACGCCCCACCTGTTGTCGCAGGTGGCGACTGACACCACGTTGGAGTGGCCATTGCCACGTAGACGTCTCCCCGCCGGCCGCAAGCGGCCGTCGAGAAGAACTCCACGATCGCGAGATGCGAAATGCGAGGGTGGGTGGCGGGCGGCGGGGGGCCCGGCAAGGGGACCGGCGCGGCGCCACGATAACGAAGTTGTAAATTTTACTTCAAACGCGCCGTGGGGGTCATAGATGACCGCGGCGAGATTTTTGACAATTAAAAAAAAACAGTATGTTTTATTGGAAAAGAAATCAGTTTTCTTTACATATTTCGAAGTAATAAAGAAATGGACATCAAAATGATTTTTGGTAAAAATGGAAATTTTTGTATGGCGTTTAACGTGTTAATTCGAAAAATGATTTGAAGCAAAGATTTAATAATAAATAAGTCCTCATAATTTCAAGTGTCGTCCCACCGCGGGTGACACTTGTTTTTTTTTTTCATTCGACTTACTGATGGCCAGTGTCAAATTGGAACAGATTACAATTTGGTACGCGGGTCAATTCGTTTAATTTTTTTTCAAATACTACAAATCGAGTTACTTTATGTAGCTGCCAGTAGTATGAAAGTTTTTTTTTAAAGGCTGTATATTCGTAATGCAGTTCATTATGTTTGTACTTTCGATTCTGTAAAACGAATATTACGAACTGAGTGTAGATAAATAAGTTTATTTTTAAAACCATTCAAATCAGTCTTTGAAATACATAATAATTATTAAACTACCACAGTCACAACAGTCTGACAAAAACTTTTACGACAGTCTAGAAAAACTTATAAGGTTATTACTTCTACTATGGAAAATACCAAACCAAGCACATCACTAGCACTTTATTTATTTCTACACGTGAAGATATTGTGCTAGGAATGTTCGTCTGATTCAATCTTATTAATGGACTTGGATGCTTGCCCCACTGACTGTGGACTCGACTATTCTATTTGTCGCGGCGAATCGTGTACACTGTATTTTGAAACTTATTGCACTAAGAATAGAACACACATTTCTATTTCATTGTAGACTATCTGTAGTTCTCTATGTGGGTTGTGTTTGTTGCCAGCATTAGAGCTTGAGGAGAGCACGTTGCATCGACGTTTGTGAATGTTTAGCTATTTTACAAATTAAGAATAAACGTCAATGTATATTGCATTAAACAGCCAGTAGAAAACCTAGCATGGCTATCGTATTCTACCTTTACTTCCAGTCTACTTCATAGCATGAACAGTCGAATGATTTTAAAACGTATTTTCTCTAAATAAGATACAATTTTCGTCACTTCTGTCTCAGTTGGTCTATTCGGTTTACTATGTCTGCCAATCATATTTAGACAGGCCATCCTGTTTCAATGTTTGATGTAAAATAAAAGCTATTAAAGAAAATACTCTTAGCGGAGATATTTAGGACAGTAAAGCCAAATAGTCGTAGACTATTAGAGGAAAAACTTTTTCTATAACAGTTTAGGAGTTTTGGAGTAAGTCAACGGTAATAGTTTTTTGTTGTAAGATGAGATAATGAACGACATATTTAATTGAAATACATAATTAAAGACAATAATTGAAATAATAAAATACGATAGAACACTACTTATTGGAAAAATTATACAGAGTATTAAGATAAACAATCGTATCTTTATAACAATTTGTATTTGCCTATATATAATTTTTAATCTGATTATAATTAAATGTGTTAAAATAAAGATTAAATAAGCAGACTGAGCTAAGTCTGTGTTGATTTACAACTTTGTCGGTTGACTCATCCCATAACAATAGCAAAGTCCAAAGTATAAGAAATTAATGACCAGCTTCAAAAGAATTAGTATAAAGTCTTGCTATGTATTTCTGTGCCTCCAGTGAAAAAGGGTCCAACTCACTTAGACCCTTTTGTGTTTTTGCTCAAAATCAGAATCTACTTTTTAAACCCTTTCAAAGGGTCTAACTCACGCTTTTGTATGTTGAAAAATGCCGGAATTACAATTTGTGTAAAGCGATTTAACTAATGAAAAAATATGTGCATATGGGTTCATCTAAAGTTATATGGAAAATATAAATGTATACGTTCTGTGAAAAAAGACACTTCTCTAATTAAACCACTACATTTTCCCTTCCAAAGATTCAAATACAATTAGATCATTTCTAACAAAACTAAGTCTTCATTTTGTTTCGTGAAAACGGATCCAACTTCAATTGTATTACTTTGGTATTACCGTATTTTGGATATAATCACAATTGAACCTACTGAAATAGTTTTTGATAAACGATCTAACTATAGTTGAATAATTTTTACTCTATTTGTCCGGAGAAAACCGCCCATGTGACTGTTTGGGGTATGAAGAGGGTGCTAATGCATCTTCAAAGGTTTAGTGATACGCCAGTAACGGCAAACCTGTTTTACTACTTGGGATATAAAAAGGGTGTAAAGGAGATTGCCCATTTTTGTATGGACCTTGGACCAAACAGAGACCCGCATAAGGACATAGTGCATAACGTTCCTAAGCCTAATACTACTCTAAATCCCAAACCACATCAAAATCCGTCGCTGAAGTCTTGAGAAAAATGACATTATATTTCAAGTTTCCCATCAATGAAAAGTCATAGGCAACAGCTTATTTCTAGAGTAAAATACGGTAATCATAGAATCAATCAACCACTTTAATCAGTCTATTACTTCCTGAACAGCTATTATCACCGGTGTTACTCAGGGTGTCGTTTTATCCCCTTTTCTTTTGTACAGGCGTTGAACCAAATAGCGACCCGCATTCAGACATGGTGCATCATGTTCCTAAGACTAATACTGGTCTGAAACTCAAACCACATCAAAATCCGTCGCTGGAGTCTTGAGAAAAATGACATTATATTTCAGGTTTTCCATTAACGAAAAATCATAGCCAACAGCTTATTTCTAGAGTAAAATACGGTAATCATTGAATCAATCAACCACTTTAATCAGTCCATTACTTCCTGAACAGCTGTTGCCACCGGTGTTACTCAGGGTGTCGTTTTATCCCCTTTTCTTTTGTACGGGTGTTGAACCAAGTAGCGACCCGCATTGAGACATAGTGCATAATGTTCCTAAGAACTAGTCTGAAACCCAAACCACATCAAAATCCGTTGCCGGAGTCTTGAGAAAAATGACATTATATTTCAGGTTTTCCATTAACGAAAAATCATAGCCAGCAGCTTATTTCTAGGTTTAGGTGTCAGACTAGTTTTAGTTTTAGGAACAATGTCTCAATGCGGGTCGCTATTTGGTTCAACGTCCGTACAAAAGAAGAGGGGACAAAACGACACACTGAGTAACACCGGTGGTAATAGCTTTCGTATAGCAGGTAATAGACTGATTTAAATGGTTGATTGATTCAATGACTACCATCTCTTATTATAGAAATAAGTTATTTGGTAGCAACGATTTTTCGTTAATGGAAAACCTGAAATATAATATCATTTTTCTCAAGACTCCAGCGACGGATTTTGATGTGGTTTGGGTTTCAGACCAGTATTAGTCTTAGGAACATGATGCACCATGTCTGAATGCGGGTCGCTATTTGGTTCAACGCCTGTACAAAAGAAAAGGGGATAAAACGACACCCTGAGTAACACCGGTGATAATAGCTGTTCAGGAAGTAATTGACTGATTAAAGTGGTTGATTGATTCTATGACTACCGTCTGTTATTATAGAAGTAACTTATTTGTTGGCTATGCTTTTTCGTTAATGGAACACCTGACACAGAATGTCATTTTTCACAAGACTCCAGCGACGGATTTTGATGTAGTTTGGGTTTTAGACTAGTATTAGTCTTAGGAATATTATGCGCTATGTCTCAATGCGGGTCGCTACTTGGTTCAACGCCCGTACAAAAGAAAAGGGGATAAAACGACACCCTGAGTAACGCCGGTGGTAATAGCTGTTCAGGAAGTAATAGGCTGATTAAAGTGGTTGATTGATTCGATGATTGCCGTATTTTATTCGATAAATAAGCTGTTGCCTATGATTTTTCATTGATGGGAAACCTAAAATATAATGACATTTTTCTCGAGACTCCAGCGACGGATTTTGATGTGGTTTGGGTTTTAGAGTAGTATTAGCCTTAGGAACGTTATGCACTATGTCTCAATGCTGGTCGCTATTTGGTCCACTTTGGGCAATGTCTTTTAGTGTAAATGCATCATCTTAGGATTCTTCTAAAACAAATGAGTATTTAGGGGGACCCAGGACGCGTAGATGAAAACCCATCTTCTGTATGTACTGTACGTACCTAAAGTTTGATACGCATTTCTAAGCAACTAAAACACTATTTGATCGCATTATGTCGGCTTGATTTAACGAACAATGACATGGCCGCGTAGGCTTCTGACATGGTTGACAAGGACTCTTATGTGGTCGATTTGGCCTCTGATATGGTTAAGCAGTCCTCTGATATGGTGAAGTTAATTAGGCCACTTATAAGGTCGAGTTGGCCTCTGATATGGTTGATTGTGACTCTGACATGGTTGAAAAGGCGTCTGACCAGGTTTATAAGGCCTCTGAATCTCTGATATGGTTAATAGGCCTCTTAAATGGTTAAGTAAACCTCTAATATGGTTGATTGATAAGGCCAATAAGACAACTGCCTATATTAGAGTTCTACTCACAATCAGTTCTACTCAGTGGCTTACTTCACCATCTTCTTTCTTCTTCTTCTCTGCATAGTAATATCCACTGTTGGGCAAATGCATCTGGATGTGTTTTGTCCACTCTGTTTTATTTGCGACGATTCTGTCGGCCCTGCCATCTTTTCCGATCATCTTGCTGGTGGTCTGCCAACACTTCGACTTCCTGCACAGGGTCTCAAATGCAGTTCTATGTGGCTCCACTTGTCGACACCTCTACGACATACGTGTCACGTGTCACGCCAAATCCATTTTAGTTGCACAACCCTCTTTCCGACATCAATCAGTTTAGTCCGTTGGCGAATAGCTTTGTTCCGTAGTTTGTCAAGCAGAGTGGAGCGACAATAAGCATACTTACTTTGGAGCTAATTTACCGAAAGCTGCGCAAACTGCTGGACAAGTTTGATCCTCTGTCCCAGACAAACTTTACTATACCAGAGGTCTAACAACCAGTTTAGAGGTTCCATCAATAATGGCAGAGACCTAACATAACCAGGACAGACACTTTATTAACCATGTCAGAGGCTTACTCGGTTATGTTAAAGGCCTATTCAACCGTGTCAAAGGGCTGTCAACCATGGCAGAGGCTTGTCAACAGAGAGGTGTTACCCATCTAACAACTAATGACAAGTTCTACAGAACCATGTCATAGCCCGAACCTATCATGTAAGAAGCCTAAGAGTCCTTCTCAACCATGTCAGAGGCTTACGCAACCATGTCATTGTTCGTCTCTTTGAGGGTTAAACATTCAAACAGTATTCAGATGATCAGATTTTGTAGTAAATTTGTAGGAAATTGCTGAACTCCATAAGGGCATACAGAATACGGCTTCCTTGGTTATTTTCGGTCACGGGAAAGCATCCCGAGTTCATCTCTATAGAGGGGACGTACAGAGGACGGGTTCCCAATTTCCTATTACGTGGGCGGGACTGGTGGGAGTAGGCAGTTATAACACAGAAAATGTAATTATACCTTTATATGATGCAATTTTTAAGGGTATAACTGTAACAAAGTCCTTAGGATTGGCCACCCATGCAAATTTAAATGGATTTAAATATAGTTATATTTGTATTCACCGTTATTATTAAATCAATCTGCTTATCCAACAGCATTTGAATCTTTTATCACGATACCTACAACGGTTCAATTTAAATTAGACCTTTTATCATGATACCTACAACGGTTCAATTTAAATTAGACCTTTTTTCACCGAAACATTTCAATAAATTTACTACGGTCTAAGTGATTTTTGCATCTTTTTCATCAAGATTACGAAAAACTGACAATTCTATTAAAAAGCTCGCAAAAAATTAGTAGGAATAGTTTTTACTTCATATAAAAAAGTTATAACCTCATATAAATTGCAGATGTTAATTGATCTAATTTCATTATTTTGGCTCTCCTGTAAAGTACATGTTTTTCAGTTGGACCCTTTTTCACAAGAGGCACAGATTTAAGGTATCTATGAGTAATACTGATTATAACAGATCTTATTTTATGATTTTATCTTCTGTGGGACCCTGAATTGACGAACGACCCGATACACTCTAAGGACTTATAAGGGATTGTACCTGCAATGACGCAAAGAATGTTTTTCAGAAAAATCAAACATTTTTTTTAATTAATTCTCAATGTTTCGACTTAGGTCACCACTAAAATCAAAGCAAGCCACTATTAAAAACTCTATTGGGAGATAACATACCTACCTACCAGTGGCAAAGGGTGACAATTTAGCAAAGGTAGGCTGGATCAAAAAATGTACGAAATGAAATAAGGTTGATGTGAGATTTGTAAACCTAAAAGAGAGCCGATTGGAATCGGCATGTATGTATGAAGCTTTCACCACTGCTACCTACTGTTTTTCCTACACTGTGACTAGATTTAATATCGAATTATTCTCTGACGAATTGTCTAGTAGTGTGCATTGGAGTCGAGCCAGGCCTACTCAGAACCAGTTCATTATTTCATTATTAACAATAATGTGTGATGTTTACAATATCATTAGTATCAATGACACGGTCTAGGACTCATCATAATTTTGTTTCAACTAATCTCATTGTCAAACATATACAGGGTGCGAGGTACAGCTCTCCGAATAGTGGTATTAAAGTTCCAAAGTTATAGTCACTGAAACTATTGTTAGTGTTAGTAGTTGTAGAGACAATTTTCGGACGAGTTTCAATAGTAACAATAGTTTTCCATAAAATCTTTTGATTTTACCCGTAAACATGTGACTGCAACTTCATCGAAATAGCGGGATATCAGAAAAAATATATTGGAAACAGTCACCGTAATAGTATTTGAAGTATTTTAATATTAGAGCTTCTACTAGTATAATATGAAATTGAATACAGATATCGTGCATTCTGCCTGTTAATCTGTAGGTAACCCTCTAAAATTTTCCTAACTAATATTTAAAGAAGTAAATAGAAATGTTTTTGAATAGGGTACGTTCCAATTTTACTATCAACTAAAATGCATTGACCTTTTAGAAATATCCTCGCACAGAGCTACATAGTAAACTCTTTATAGTGCAGCCATGCAAGCCAGTTGAGAGGGTAGGGTCGAGTTCCATTTGGGATATTGTCGTACCCAGATTAATTTACTTTGCTGTTCACATCAGCAAAACTGCTCCCTAGGCGAATGGATTGAGGACCTTATACGTTTCAGCTATGCTTCTTGGTTTCTTGTTGCGAATAATCATATATAATCTTATTTATTTTAAGTTCTTACAAACGCGCTATTAAATTTTGAGGATTTTAACAGCTGGGCAAGAAATTAACAGCAACAAATGATGCAGCGTCGTTCGACATTGTGCGGTTTTTTGCGGACTTCTTTAAAATCCTTTCGTTGAACATCCATATCCTAAGGAATAGCGCAAAATCATGTGGTTACTTTTATTCCAGTTAGCTACTAAGTAGAAAAGTCATTTGTGTTAGTTGTTTACTAAAGGAAGTGATCTAATAAAGCATGCAACAAAGACGACAATGTCGTAATGCCAAAACATAACTTGCTCGTAAATAACGATCTGCGGTCTGAGAGATAAATGTTGACGGATGTATTGCATACAGTTATGCGCTTTATGCACATAAAACACATCTGGCTTTTCAGCTACTTTGTCTTAGTTGTTTCATCCGCGGGAGATAATTTCTCACACTAGAATAGGTAGGGTTTATGTACTTAGAGTATATGTAAGCAAGCTATAGAGTGCACATAAAAAGTTGGAACGGTTTGTACCTAGTAGTCACACAACCTCTCTGTCTATCAGTAGCAAAACGTTAGCGACAGTCAGTACTATTGAACCATTGATTGAACCTCTATAAATTCTCATACATTTGACGTCTGTATCTAGGGAGCAACTGCTTACACTTTGACAGTACGGCGAGGAGCCTTACGTGCACTCTGTACTCTATAGCTTGCTCATCTTAATGTTCTTTTCTCGTAGTGGTTTTTGCCTAGCGGTTTATATCTATGGATATTAAATATGAGAAATTTTACAGTTAACAAAACAGTCGAACAGGTTTTCAAGCCCTTAAATATGGCAACAGTTTTACCCATCCCATAGATTTGATAGCAGTATAAGAGATAGATCACTGGATTGCCTCTAAAAATTAAACAACTAAAGATTCAGCCAAACAAGAGGCTCATTGTTTTGAAACAGATGGCCATGTTGCAGATAAGAGTAAAAAAAACAAGTTTATTCTGTGAGAAGTTGTAAACTGGCCATAGAAACAGTAACAAAAAGCTTTACAAGGAACCGCATTTATTGTGACGATAACCATGTTGTGACACAACGTTGCCGACCTGTTTACCCGCCGGGAACATTTATTGTTCCTCGTTTTCATCAGAATCGCAATTAATTAAGAGATTTACGGTGATGTGTCTGTTTGTTACAGAATGCGCTGGTGCGACGGACGCCCCATGTGATGGCCGCTGTTAATTCGGTAAGCGGTTTTTATGGGAACACCCTTCAGATTAAAACATGGAATTCACGAGTCTACGTGATTGGGTGTGACGTTATATGAATGCGTGTCGTGAGATGATGGCCTAATAAAAGGTTGGAGTACATAGTAGCATAGTAAGTATAGACATCAAATATTTCAGGTAAAATATGCAAGTTGTCAAACCTCATACAACTATTGATTTAGCTGGAATTATAACAGGAATCTCAGAGGAACGCAAGATAACTAAGAAGATGGTTGCCACGAACGTCATATTTCTTGGTTAAAATTGGCTTAGAATCATATTAGGCATGACGTTTTGGTATCAGATTTTGCTGTTTTGACATTTGAGATTTTTGACAGTATCAACCCTGACAATGTAACAAGTGACAGTCGCGAAACATACCTCTGAATGGGGTCGAGTGATCCTCCAAACTCTCTATTTTGTGCTACAAGCACGACGTTCTATCTCCACACGTATGCTTCCAATCCCCTCATTAACAGAATTGAATCCTTGAAACCAGTCTTACTACGCTAATTGGCGCTATCTCCGCTAAGCCTTTTATAATACGCCATTTGCTTTGAACAAATGTGAATCCGTAACAAGATGGCCGCGCACCTAGCTCTGCGGTGTGAACTTGATAATTGGCTTTAAATACGAGAAAATTATGGAATAAGTACGAGAAAATAGTTTGAGGTAAGGTTTTTTGATCCTCTTATTTCATATTTTCCTAGCCTTATAAAGGCGATAAACACACAAAACGTCCGTTTCTTGTGTTACTTTTGCGCAGCACTATCGCATGCATTAGGAAAAGTAGAGTGATAGAACTTAAATCTCTCCACTAGTACGAGCGTAGAGCGTACAAATACATTTATAAAATTTTCTAAGAGTAGAAAGGTCATGCTCAAGTCAAAAACACCAAAATTGTCTAAAGAGTATTTCCAATCGTCCGTCTTCTTCCCTAGTAACTTGATCTTCTGAAACGACACACGACTTTGACTTTATCCTTATTTTTAGATAAACTAAAGTGTGTTTAGGTCTACCTCTCCTAATTTTTTTTCAAAAATGACACAGAGAATGACCTTTAAGCAAAAAGAAGGTTAAAGTGCTAAAAATACTAAAATGCTCCTCTAAAACTGACCGTTTGTCGACCACCAAACTATTGAAAAAAATCACTGAGCACAGAGTATCGTCTAAATAGCGCTGTCTAGTCGTTATCGGCTGAGCCCGACGCAAAACGCTTTCCGAACTACCCGCAGTGTTTTATCCACGTTTTATCTCCCTCTTATTTCTCTCTTCGAGTCATAAGGCCTCGTTCAGAGCTTAACAGCCGCCCATTGAGGTATGTTACTGCGCGTTGGCTCATCAATGCTCTTTTGCAGGTATAACGCGCCCAGATTAAGTGGGCCCCGCTTTTATGCAGCTCCTCGCGTTTTAATCCGACTCTTTGATTCGGCTGTGTGGAGGCCAGGTTACACTGGTGGTCCTTAATGGCGCTAGTGTTGGACGTTCCGCCATGGACCGCTTCCAAATCACATCACATTTGAATAGCGACTGCAGTTGGGCAATAGACGGTTAATGACTTTTATCGATCTATTTTTGAGATCGGTTCGGATCGCTTTAGAGGACATGACAGTGTTTGTGATGTACCTAGATTGCTATAACAATGGATTTTGACTCACTGTCTGAAGATCTGCAGTCTCGTTTTCATGGCCGTTGTATTATTTTCAGGCGTCGCCCTAAAATGTTGTAATTTGTTATAGTTAGTTACTAGATCCGCCTGCGCCTTCGTATGCAAGGTTTAGAGACTTTAGTGTTAGTTAGATGATGTGAACATGCTATTATATAGAGTGTTTATTTCTGTATTAAGGAATTTACTCGCACTAATAATTACTTATGTGATCAATTAATTTAGATTAATTAAAAATTTGGCAGGCGATCGCGCAGGGCAGGGATCAGTGGAGAGAGCTCGTTTTGGAGGCTAAGATCCTCTTTGGGTTGCTGAGTCAGCGGAGTTAGTTAGTTAGTTGAGATTTGTTGGGTGTGCCTGTGGTACTTGCAGACGGATGATCAGCTCCACTTGTTTGAATTTATTCACCCAATTCCCAGACGAACAGACTTTGGCCACAATCTTGGAAGCCTTTACTCAGTGTGGCACTAGCAATCACTTAAGTTATTATTTACATTGAATTTTTTAAACGAAACTTCTGCAATGAGTATCAGGCACATAGAAAGCCAGACAAACGTACGAATGCATTTATTTTATAATATAAAGCATTTCATCCGAAATGCAGTCCCAAACGAGACAACCGCACCCAGCTCCGCACCACGTAGGCGCTTTACACACATAACGTCCGTTTCCACATTATTTTTGCGCTGCGTAACGCATGCGTTTGGACTATAAGAATTTCGACCTTATATTCATACAAATATGTCAAATTGCTTGACAATGTTTCCGTCAATACAGCCTTGTGCGATATTTTTGCGCTAACAGATGCGTCTGTCAAATCGTTTCACATACACCGTATTTGAATGAAGATAAAATATAGCGCTGAACAAAAATAACGCACCAACTGACGTAATGTGTGTAAAGCGGAGGCAGGCGCTTGTAGCCGCACAGCTGATCGTTGTGTGCATAATTTACGGACACTTCATTTCATTACGTACGCTTTGTTTCCACAAAATAACGAGTTCAAAGTTCATCATCCTCCTATCCTTACCCTAAATAAGCGCAACATGTTTTGTCAAAACACAAAATCATGTAGCAAAAGGCTATGATGAAAATATATGACACCTAAGATTTGAGGTGCAAGTTGGCCTATATCATAGAATCTGGAATTCGCGATGAACGGTATGTAAATTCCAACCTTAAATTATATAATGAGCATTCAGCAAGCTATATAGTGCGCCTTACTAAGTAAGAATGGGTGGCACTAATAAGAACGCAACCTCTCTATCCATCAGTATACCTATCAAAAACGATAGTGACAACACTATTGAACGTCTATAATTCTCATAAATTAACTATAGTTTACTCTTTAGTTTGATTTTATTACAGGTGAGTAAGCAGGTACTCTAAAACTCCAACCTATAACTTTACACCACCAAGATAGGTAGTTGGAGCTACAAGAGACTAGAAAATAATCTTCTTAAAGTTAGTAGGTATTTTCTTTTCTAATACGGACTTGAAGAGCACGAGTACCTATCACTGACATATTTATGGAGTTCATTACACGGATAACCCGAATCTTTACCCTTAATTCTTCTTTACTGCCCCATAAGGGTGCTCCCTTGCCTTCATGGCGCGAACGCCCTTAAGGTCCCTCCGTTGCCTTTTGGTGAGAATTACTCCGTACAAAATAAGGAAACGGCTCCGATGCCGGCCAAACTGCCACTAAACACACTATTAGCTAACAATTGGCAGAGAATCAAGGAAAATGCAGTCACAGAACTTCCGTTTCAAAAATACATATTCTATTAAAATATTTATTTGCGTTGAATAAAACATACCTACCCTACCTTCCTGTGTAGGTACTTATTGTTAAGTCATTTGTTTAAATATGACATAGGTATTAAAAAATCCGTTGACATAACTCATTCTCTAAATTGTGCAATTGATTGGATGTTTTCTGTTTCGATCCTACGGTAGAAATCTAGGTACATACTATTTCTAGTGGTGCGACAGGTATCTTACTTATTTCAGTGTCTATCTAGCCAAACAACGTCTAACCAAGTTAGCAAATCTTCAAATTACGTTCTGAAAAATACTTCACGGGTCGTATTTATGTTTTGTCGACGTACACAATTAAACTTGGAATGAATTGCTGCGTTACATTTAAAGCTATCTAGGTACATAGGACGTTTGAACCGGTAACCGGAAAACCTCCCGTGCCTCCGATACACGCCAGTTTCGCCGAATGAATGAAAGGGCTCTAATATTCTAGTGCAGCACATCGAGCCCTTTTGTAACAGGGTAATAAAGGGCATTCTAGGGCTCGAGTGGACCCGCCGGAAATTTAATCTGACTGAGGGCCCTTTTGTTGAATGAAATTTTGTCCTTAGATAAATGCCGGTGTAAGAGGACGCAGGAGCGGACAAATATTTCAATTTAATTAAAAGCTTACTTTTCTATTGTTTTTGTTAAAGCCAGAAATTAAAAAGTATTTCCTTTAAACTTGGTAACTTTTAAAATTATCTATAAGTGTTTTCTGTTTGATATCAAATAAGTGTAATTTTAATTAGTTCGTAGGTATCTGATTTGCGACTAGTATGTCGACCTTACAACAATTACAATGGCCACAATTCGATGAACAATTTTCTAACTTACTAATATTAATTCTGTCACTTTGCGTTAAAAAGGTTTCGAAAATGATAGAAGATAGCAAAGCTATGTCATGTCTCAAAACTTGAATAGTTTTTACCCAAAAATCTATCGCGATAAGATCAGTTTAAAGTAACTAATCAATTTAGGGTCAATTCCCACAGAAGGCGACGAGACGAGACGCGACGCGACGCTGCAATGTCATTTTCAAGCGGCATCAAGATGCAACGCGCGGCGCCGCTCGATGCATCTTGAAGCCGCTTCAAACCCAGACGAGACGAGACGCGACGCGACGCGACGATGCAATGTCAGTTCAGGTGTCGTCACTTTCGGCCGCCTGTCAGTCAGATTCCCACGCTCAGTGTTGCCGCGATGGGAAAAAAATCCTACAACTTTTGGAAACTCGATACGAAAAAAAAGCAAAGTAACTTGGTTCTACTTGGTACTGTAGTTGTTATTGAACTAAAAAAAGACCAATCATTCGCAGTAGTTCAATTGAGTATAGTTTCATGGAACTACTGCGAAGTTTTTTCGCACTAGTTCCATTGGGCCAGGTCAGACAATGGAACTATCGCAAATCTTAGTTTACGATCATTCGCAGTAGTTCCTTTGAGTAGTTGTCAGTGATCCACCTTCTCACGAAATAGTGTATGCTAGACTATCAGATTGTTTGAGAAAATGGTAGGTCTTAAAGTGATCTTTCTGATGACAGCTGTCGAAAATAAGATCCGTTTATCTTGGAAACCATGACGAAACTAGTAATGTAGCATACACAGTTAACGAGATAAACGAGTTTGAAGTTTGACAGCTGTCACTTAAAATGTAGATCTCGTCCAGACCTACAACTTTTCTGAAGAAACTAGTAGTGTAGCATGCACAGTTAACGAGATAAACGAGTTTGAATTTTGACAGCTGTCACTTAAAATGTAGATCTCGTCCAGACCTACAACTTTTCTGAAGAAACTAGTAGTGTAGCATGCACAGTTAAAGAGATAAACGAGTTTGAATTTTAACAACTGTCACTTAAAATGTAGATCTCGTCCAGACCTACAACTTTTCTGAAGAAACTAGTAGTGTAGCATGCACAGTTAACGAGATAAACGAGTTTGAAGTTTGACAGCTGTCACTTAAAATGTAGATCTCGTCCAGACCTACAACTATTCTAAAGAAACTAGTAGTGTAGCATGTATAGTTAACGAGATAAACGAGTTTGAAGTTTGACAGCAGTCACTAAAAATAAAGGTCTCATGAAAGCCAAGTACTTTCCCAAACAAACTGATAGTCTAGCATGAACGATTGACAAGATAAACGAGTTTTAAGTTTGACAGCTGTCACATAAAATAAAGGTCTCTTCAAGGCCTACAACTTTCCCAAACAAACTGATAGTCTAGCATGAACGATTGCTGAGATAAACTAGTTTTTAGGTTGACAGCTGTCACATAAAATTAAGGTCTCTTCAAGACCTACAACTTTCCCAAACGAACTGATAGACTGGCATGAATGATTGCCGAGATAAATGTGATTTTAGTTTGACAGCTGTCGTTTGAAGGCTTACCATTTCCTTAAAGAAATTGATAGTCTAAAATTTATGGTTTTCGAGATAAACGGATCTTATTTTCGACAGCTGTCATCTGAAAGATCACTTCAAGACCTACTATTTTCTCAAACAATCTGATAGTCTAGCGTACACTTTTTCCGAGAAAACTAGTCTTAAGATTGACTGCTTTCACCTGTAAGGTCAAAATAAAGACCGAGCGCGGCGACCTCGTAGTGCGCCGTCAACGTGACAGCGTCGTTCATAGTATTGAGGGTGTGACGCGGCGTGCCACCCTTTTTTCTGGCATCCCCATATAAACCCATACAAACCAGTCATACTATGAACGACGCTGTCACGTTGACGGCGCACTATGAGCCGCCGCGCTTGGTCTTTATTTTGACCTGAAATATAGATTTTAACCAAAATAAACCAAAAGATCAGAGGATTTTACACACAATTCTGTAATAATTAGCTAAAACGGCAACACTCTACTTTGCAATTTACCAAGACTGAAAGCTGCTTCGCGCGGCGTTGCGCGGCGTCGCGCTACAACAAGCTGCAACGAGCGACGTAGAGCGGCCTTGTGCTCGGCAATTGAGCAAAATGCCGCGTCGCGTCGCTCGATGTAGCGCGGCGTAGCGCTACGCCGCGCGCTGCATCTTGTTGTAGCGCGACGTCGCGAGGCGTCAAGCGGCATCGGGATACAACGAGCTGCAATGTCAAGAGGCCGCATGATGATGACTGACATTGTCCATCAAATACCTGTCACTTTATGGTCTACGAGCCTGAAGTTGGGAAAGTCTTGAAACATTATAGCATATTATGGTGGCCTAGTAGCCCCATACAATAAATCTACATTTATATCTACGCTTCAACACTATCTACATCTACACTTATATTATTATCTAGACTTCTACATTATCTACACTAATCTACACTAATATAATAAAGAGGAAAGATTTGTTTATTTGTATGTATGTCTAGGTAAGGTACACTATCTACACTGATATAATAAAGAGGAAACCTTTGTTTGTTTTTTTTGTTTGTTTCTTTGTATGTAATCGATAAACTCCGAAACTACTGGGCCGATTTCCAAAATTCTTTCACCATTAGAAAGCTACAACATTCATGAGTAACATAGGCTACTTTTTATCACGGGAAAACGGTTAACAGCAGAAAAAGCGGGAAACAAAGCGGACATTACCCAAATTAGCCAAACCGCTTGACCGATCTTCGCGAATTTTGGCACTGATATTACTAGCATATTAAAAACGAACATGGACCATTTTTTGTCAGCCCTCGAGGATCTGGAGTACCTGATGAAGACCACCAGCATCCCATCAAAACTATAAGAGATACGGTCATGTCTTCATAGAAAAAGTTGTTTACCATGTCGGGCCGCATCTGCTGGCATATGGTCATCGAGGATCTGAGGTACCTGATGTAGACCACCAGCATCCCATCTAAACTATACCAGATACGGCAATAGCTTCAAAGTAGAAGTTACTCAGCATGATGGGCCGCTTCTGCTGGCACACGGTCATCCAGGATCTGGAGTACCTGATGTAGACCACTAGCATCCCGTATAAACTGTCAGAGATACGGTAATACCTTCAAAGTAAAAGTTATTCAGCATGAAGGGCCGCTTTTGCTGGCACATGGTCACGAGGGTCTGGAGTAGGTACCTTATGTAGACCACCAGCATCTCATCTAAACTATAAGGTTAATTAGTATACGGCGCTGCATTCAAGGAGTGCGACAGACGCGTTCGACTTTCATATGACTATAGCCACACCTGACGAACTTACACCTTTACACCCTGTCTGTAACCTACGCCTACCTTGCTCTACAAATGCTACTTTCAACCATTTAAACTTAACTTATTTAGTCGTCAGGATCCCACTACTGGACAAAGGCCTCCCTCCCCTTCATCACTGGTACCGGCACTGGGGCTCCATTCAGTAATGGTTTTAGCCCATAGTTTCGCTTGGCATATGGTAGACTAGACATGACCAGCCCAATCCCATTCGAGCTTCGCGGCTGCACGTGCCACATCGGCAATTTGCGTTTTGGGACGCAGTGTAGTATTTCTGACCTAATCTACGAGTTTCAGTTTCCGAGTCAGAGTTTTCTAGTATACTGCGCCCCATTGCTCGCTGAGATATTAAAGCTGGTCTTCTGAGCTTTTGTCAAAGGCCACGTCTGTGCCCCATAAGTGAGTATCGGGAGAATGCACATGATTTTGCGATTTCGCCTTTCATTTGTTTCCCCCGCTCCTCCAGGCTTTTTCGGTGCATCTCGTAACTTGTTTGTCTTCTCGTGCCTGGAAGGAGACTATTTGGCTCAGATATATGTATTCATGGACATATGTAATTCTTCCGCCCGCCACGTACAAAGGCTCATATGTTATGAATTATATGATAATTGATAAATTAACATGCGCTAATTCGTCGGTCCCGGTTGCTGTGTTACTTAGACGGCGCGGTGGTCGTTAACATGGACGTATAAAAGTCCATCGCCGTTAACTCTGGCACCAGAGATCATATGTATAGTCGTTGGACGTCTCGGTGTCCTAGACGAAGAGAAAGATGTAGATAACGCTACACTATCTATCTATCTGACAGCATTTTTACTTGAAATTTAGAAACTTAACAGCCACAACAGTACACTGTTTGGACATGAGCTATTTTCTGGCAAACAAGCATATTGGCGAGCGTAGTGCAAGGTGTTGTACACACAGAAAACTGTTGCTTATTCCCAGAAATTTAAAGAATACTTAATTTATTTGACTCACAAGCAAACCACAGGTCAAAAAACGACTAAACTACATATATTGGCTTGTACTAAGTGGCTTTTAAAAGTAGTTATCTATAATATTTTGTATCGTAAATGTAGCTGTTAACTAAAATATACCTATTAAAATAAAATAAAAGAATTTAGGGCTCTAAGAGAAACACAGTCTTCCGTTCCATTCCGATCGAAGCTCATACAAAGCTATCATATCACATAACCTGCACATACATCAAGCTCTTGAACTACTAAAGTGAATTGACAAGCTGACAAGCAGCACCGAGCGGCCGGAAGCGACATGAAGATGCATCGAGCGGCGCCGCGCGTTGCATCTTGATGCCGCTTGAAAATGACATTGCATCGTCGCGTCGCGTCTCGTCTCGTCGCCTTCTGTGGGAACTGACCCTTAGTCAAAATAATTTTACTCGTCGCTTTATTTTGACAATCACGCATTTTGCGTGAAAGTAGAAGCATGACAAAGCTATTTTCTATCCTTTTCTTAACCTATTTGAAGGAGCTCTAATCTTAACTAAGTTAAGAAAATTTATATCTCGAATTGACCTCATTATCAAACTACACGAATTTCGCATGAGTGCCTGTTTATGTAGGTACAACTAACTGTACCGAAGTAATTTCTAGCTCATTGTCATGGTTATCTACCTGTGTTCGCTCATCGCACACTTACCTGACTGTTTTGCGGTTTGCAATAGCCAGCTTATTAATGACAACTTGTGAAAACCACAATTAAATCATTAACGTCATGGTGAGTTTTGAGTTTTTGACATAAAATCCGTTTATGTACACTTGCCTTGTGTGCACTTTTGTTTGTTTAATTTTATTTTGATTGTATTGGTGCTGTCTCTTAGTGTTTTAGTATTTTTAATTTTATTTAGGGAATGCGTAAACTTATTTGTCAAAAAACCGGATCCGAAATACACCGGAAAATTATGCGATGCGTGTGTGAACAGTGTACATTGAAATGGCAACACTCTCTCTCTATTTAGACAGGCATTGTGTTTATAATTATGCGTGGCCTTGGGCATCAGATACGAATACGAAACTGCTTGTGAGGTATGCTAAATTAGTTTCAGTTAACCATATTCTGTGATTTAACACTTCTTAAGTTCTTTTTCCATTATTATGATTTTTCAAATGATATCCTCAATAAACTCACCACAAATCAACTCACAATCACAAATATTCAAGATTTCTTCGAGGTGTATAATTTTTTTTCTGTATTCATTTTTTGTTGTTTGAGATACTTATGAGGACCCAAAAGTAATCTTAGTTCAATTGATTAGCGGTTTAAGTTCTTTTCGTCATCGCGAGAATAAACCTTTTTAAAACAAATGCCTCTAGTGATACAAGGAAACTGCTAACAGAACCAATAGAACACGAAACCTGTACACAAACATCGTGTAACGTGATAAAAGCCTTTACAATCTGCCCTTTGGCTAAGACGTCGTCTACGTATCTACGCGCACGTCGGGAATCTGCGCAGCTGTAAATCACATCCACCATTGTGTACCATCTGAATACCGTGCACAGGTACCCGCGTGTTTGTGCTTACGTGTTATAATCACGTACAACAAGCAGCAGCTCGTTTACACCTTAAGCAGACTTTGGTAAGATTTGTCTAAGATTTTTGCGCTTTGCACACATTAGTAAGATTTTCGTGGGTCATCGCACGGGAAACTATTTAATAGGTAAATATGCAGACATTTAGTTTTTCCCGAAGTTTCAGGGGTTCCTAACGGTCCAGAACACTCCGCTTTAGTATGTGTGACGTGCACATCTTCACGCGCGTATCTATGACGTTGTAACGTGACATCGTGTTTCTTACGTTACGATTCTATGTATTACAACGACATGATGATGACGTGCACGCATACACAGGCAGCATGCCGCCTCTCATACAGTCCCATACATTACGCGCACGCATATGTCTTGAATACGGATGCGGTGTGTTCTGCCCTTCAAGCGGGTTGCACCGCACGTGGTCGTGACCTACTAACCTATTACTTACTAAATAATATTTCGCGAGACGACCCGCGAATATCCTAGTTTCGACTTTTTCTTAGGTTCATCGCTATTAAAGCTTCTATGTTGTTAAAATTAATACCTATTGATTTCCTATTATTAAAATAATTTGGAAAATTTTACCTTCCTCCTTCTTCCTGATACCCATATTAATAACCTTTTAATATCAAATTGATTTTTTTAACTATTTTTAGCAATATAAAGGAATTAGAAATTTTCTGTGAAATATGCAGGTTATTTTAAACCTATAGAATGAAAGTTGTAATATTTTTCATGTTTTTGTTTCCTCGTTCACTACAAAAACAACTATGATTTCAACACCCATTTTTCCACTAGGGACCGATAATTTCTAGCCTATTACAAATAACCTATAGTAATCAGAATGTATTTAATCTTTTGAATGATAACTTGAGCTGCTGTTAAGTGTACTTACAACATGTTCAAGACGTTACAGAGCATCGCTATGTTCACCGTCTTTGTCAGCTGCTATCGTGTAAACTATAGTTAACTGAGGTTTAAGGGTGTGTGTGTGTATATTTGTGCCGTGTGATGCCGGTTTAGAATAGCATCACCCCAATTCTACCCGTGGATGTCGTAAAAAGCGACTAAGGGATAATTTATCCAGGGAATGGGCAGCAGCGTTCCCTGTGAATTAAACATCTTGCACTGCGCTCGCCAATCCGCCTGCCAAGCATGGTGAGTATGGCAATAACCCCCAATACGGGGGAGGCCCATGTCCAGCAGCGGACTGTTGTGGATGTAAAGGTTAGGTGTATTTGTGTGCAAAAAGATCACTTATCGTTCGTGCAAGAAATATCGTAGATTTTCCATGTGAAACCTTTAAACTTAAACTATCTTGAAAGTCTTGAAATTGAATCACTTTTTGTATGCCTCTGATGCAGATTCAATCCCACTAAATAAAAAACTTGAAAAAATCATAGAAACCATCTTGAATGTTCTAAAGTGTAATTGGTTTCTCTGTGTGTCAGTATCAGGAGTGCTTACCCAATAGGTTCCATTGTAGCACCATTGCTACGAGTGTGCTACGCCGTAGAGGTCGGCTTTAGCTTTGATTAGCGTAATGCTACGGCGTAGGAGATGCCCTTTGCTTTGTGTGAGCTACAATCAGACGGTATGAGACCTGCGGTTAGTTCTGTATCTGTTTCTGGACATTGCAAATTGAAACATGCGGTACACAGCGAAGGTACTATCACTAGCAAAATCCAGTACCTATTCTCCTAACCGATTATGGAAACAATTTATACAGATATTTCTTAGTATTAATACGGGGTGTTAGGGACGGTGTAACGAAAACTTTGCAAGCGTGACCAGACCATCAAAATAAACAACTTTTACTATGGAGCCAATAGTGGGAAACGAAAAAAAATTTTCGACCTCCCATACAAAATTCACGATCAGCTGACTGGCTTTGTATGGGAGACCGGATTTTTTTTTTCCCACCATTGACTCCATAGTAAAAGTTGTTCAGTTTCATGGTCTGAGCACGCCTGCAAAGTTTTCGTTACACCGTCCCTAACACCCCGTATAAAACATAGAGTTATAATATTTACCGTACAATTTTAGAAACCTTTTCACTCTCCATTATGCGTGGTCGAAATACATATAAATAAGAGTTGTTTTAACAAGTCCAGCGAACCAAAATAGACATGTGAACTATTTAAAGGTCCAAGGGTCCGTAACCCGTGGGCGAAAAGGTCTACTTACAGTTTTAACCTGAGGAGAAACTTGGACCTTTAGGACCGTATTTATTTGTCCATCTGAGAGATTCTCTTTTCAATCAGTCTAATATCAAAGTTCTTAGCAAAGGCCACGCGCGCGTCGTGCACTATTTAACTGAACCGTTTTGTGCCACTTTTGATCCTCAATTTTACATACCTAATTAACAGACAGTTAACAGATTTGAAAAGACATTACGTATATAAGGACACCACAGAACTTTCTTTGTTGCAGCATTTGAAGAAAAAAGTTACAGACCCGAAAAAACTGACAGTAGACACTCACTCACATAAAGTAATCAAAATTTTTGACTACTTCTAGAAGACCTTTGGCATCAAGCTTGTCTTTGACATGAAAGTAAAGAAAAAAATCAGAATATGGAAATTGTCATGGAAGTGCGAGTCGGGTTAATTAATTAATTGATCTATAACCTACCTACAATAGTTCTTGAACACCTAGGAACCTAAAATTTGGCATCGAGCTATTCGATAGCATGACAGAAAATAAAAAGTTCGAAAATTGGAAAATGGTTAAGTGCAAGCTATCATAAAGACGTAATGACAGAAGTAATCATTGTCCTTTCTTATCATCATCAGTCTGCTGGTGAATTACGTTCTTTTCTATATGACGCAGGCAAGAAACACACGTGACATAGCGCAAAAATAACGCACAAACAGACGTTACGAGTGTTTCTAGACTTAGTTCCATCCAGTTCTTTATGAACATTCAAAACAAAATCGTAAAAAGTATCTGAGTTTTGTTAAATTATTCTTTTACTATTTTTATTTATTAATACCACCACCGGGACTGAAACGCAAGAGTGAGCTTGCAGATTTTTTGTGCTAATTTCGTATTCGCTCCCCTATTCCGCATTGCAAGTAAAAAAGTTGGAATATTTTAGTGTCCCGTGCAAAACTTTTTGTGTACGGGGAAGTTATATTTTCCATGCGACATCACAGCCAAAAGAGAAAAAGATGGAGCTCTATTTTAGGATTTTCGCATGCGAATATCTGCTACTATTGTGCTTGTATTACACGTAGTAGTAGTAGGAACTAGGTACTCATATCTATTCTCGCATACCATGATCAACTCCAACTTATCCCAGACATAAAAAAATGAGTTGTAGAAACTATGATACGAGTGGTCGTTGCACACTTCCATGGACGGTTTCTGAACACTCACTTTCAAAAATTGATTGACTACTTAGGTACAGGTGCTATAGATATATGAGTATGAGTAGGTATGTATACCTACCACTAGAACTACTTCACGTTTTATTGGTTTTTTTGCTCACGGTTTCTTTACATAAGAAGAGTTCCTGATATTTCAGTTTCATTCTCCATGATCAGGGGAAGACTGAAGCGACTGCTCAAAAAACTCAAGTGCACCTATCACTATCACGCAGTTTGGTAAATTGCAATGCTGCAACAACAAATTGGAGTGAAACAGCTGACATCACTGGGATATTGTCCCGCGTGACGGCAATGACGGGGTCGGACATGCCTGGCGGGACGTAACGGGACGCGGGACATGTCCGGACGGGGCGGGACGTGTCCGGGATGGGACGGGACAGCTTGGACTGCAGCCAGCAACGTGTCCCGCTCGCGTGCTATCAGGATATGCTGCTTATGTAACTTCTGACAACTGGCGCGCCCTCTGATATTTACCTTTAATGTTTTGTGAGCCTTGCTTGAAGTACTTAGTTAATTAAAATGGAAGTGGACGTCTGTCGTAGGACCGATGGGCGACGGAGTAAGCAGGTTCTCGAGTGGAGGCCACGCCTTAGCAAACGCAGCTTTGGTCGCACTCCAGCAGATGTATCGATGACTTAGAAAAAGCGGCTGGTAGTAACTTGATGTCAAACACGAGAGATCGTGCCCTGTGGCACGCCATAGGCATGTATTTGCTGAATTCATCTTACTCACTGTAGTGAAAGGCCTAACACTTTTAACCCAAAAAAAAAGTTATATTTGATGAGCTCCATCACATATGTTCCTAGATTAATTCTAAGCATTTCTAGTCCGGGAGCCAGAAAAAAAAGTGAAGAATGGCGGATAGGGGGGAGATCAAAGATGGCCGCCGCCAATCATCTTTAAAAAAATCCTTTCTCCTTCTGGTGGCTGGTAGGGCATGTTTAGTATCATTTCCATACAAATCGATGCCGTAGAATTTGTTTCTGGTACTATTTCTTGTCTATTTCATAATAATTTCAGAAGAAAAACGTAAAAATGTGAAAATTTAGGTTGAAGATTTTTGTTTGTAAGCTAATAACTTAAAAAAAAAAGACAAAATATGACATATAAAAAATACTATTATAAAGTGTGATTTATGTGGATTCTAAAATAAACACACCGAATAATGATTTAGTGCAAAAAAACTGTGAAAAAAATTAAAAAGACTTCAGTCTGGGCAGTGGCTGAACACGCGCTATGTGGCGTTAATCTTACAAAAAAGTCGAGTGTGAGTTTTTGCATGCTCATTTAACATCACATCAGCCTATTTTAGTCCATTACTGGATATTGGCTTTCCCCCTGGGAACAAGACGATCTTCTGTTGCTGCCTTCTTTCTACTTCTACTCAATACCAGCCGCTTTCTTTCTTTTAAATCACCGGTCCCTCATGGCGGCGTACGCTACGCTTGCCCAGACATAATCTCCATTCAAGAACGCGTATCTGACTGAACTCCACCGTCCATCACATCGGTTAGGTAAACTACTGATCAACAGATGTGCCCAGCCAACTGCCATTTCAATTAGCTTCACTTCTAGACGAAAACTAGATATCAAACTTTTAAGCAACAGTTCAGACTTTTTACAATTTGTCGATAAGAACCCGTTTAAATAAATTATAACTATGTATACCATGTTGGTTACTATAATCTCATTCTGGATTTTAGTAAATTACTGGGATCTTAAGCACATAACTCTCTATGAGTCTGTGAGGGATATGTAGCCGGTCAGTTACTTTTGCTGTCAGTTTTAACTTTATGTAGTTCAGTCAATGATATTATATGTAGGTTCTAGGTTGTAGATACGCCACCTGAGCAAAAATTTGTTACTTCAAATTGGTTCACAAGACGACCAATGAATAAGTCAGGCTATGAGCTGTTACGTGCCACATGCCAATTTTTCTGTTCAAGCTTTATGGGGATACCGTATCTATAATAAAATGTCTTTGTAGTTCAGTTCATTTTTTACGCTAAACTGATGAAGCATACCCAAGTACGAAAGACGCAAACTATATTTGCATAATTTGGAAAATACCGTTTAGGAGGTTCTACGTATTGGCTAGATTATTAGTACTCGTAAGTATCATTCATTACTAGTAAACGACCGATCGAATACCTTTGATTTGAGGCATTGCGGCAAAGATGGCTCTAGGATATGACGCAACTTTCCCTGCCAAGGCAAACTGCGTTCTACTGGTGATTTTAGCCTCAAAATTGTGACCAATGTCGGCGGGACGTCATTTAATTTCAAGAGATACATCCCATCGACCGCCTCAGAGATAATTTGCTAAAGGAACTTATTTATTTCAAGTTAACGTACGAAAATTACCAAAATATTTTTATTTTAAGCCCGAGCCATAGTATTTCCTAGATCCATGGCTCGAGCACTTTCCAACCGTGACTAACTCGACGACGAGTGAATAACTTATAATAGCTATTGAGTAGCATTGACTGACTGTATTGTCTAACATTGTTAGCTGAGTACCATTGACTTGCACAGATATATCACAAAAATATACTACAAGAGGATCATTATTGTAAATTATCCTAGTTTAATGATTCCACTGATTGAAGATGCAAAAATCATTATACCCCAATTCAAACTAGGGTTCTCTGCATCACAGTGCTATCCATGGATAATAATGGACATACACAACTCAGATCCGGTAAACAGTAGATTCAAGAACAGATATTTAAATTTAACATTTCAAAAAATGGTTCCGTGCGTGGAGGGCACGTTGAGCTGTCGGTTTCGGTTGCTGTCTATGATTACTTAAACGGTGGTCGTTACACAACCATTCAGAAACTCTGCTACTTGTAGTAGGCGGCTGTAAAATTCTGACACCAGAGTCCATCGGGTCGTTGGATGACTCGGCGTCTCACACGAAGATAGAGAGATACCTCTTTGCGCATCAAACAGACCACTACACCACATCAACACATCATTTACTAGCTAGCTAGCTGTCCAGAGAACATCCCACTAATGAAAACTACACTTCCCATCAGAAAAATCGAAACACCTCGGTTTTTCTTGTTTTTGGCCGAATTAAACACCAAAATGTATTGTTTGCATTAAAAAAATTATATGACTGTGTAGCTGGCAGTATTGTCTTTTCAGTGTGTATAAAAAAATCAAAATTCAAAATTGGAACTCCACCTGTTTGTTCTGTAAATGAGATGAATGACTGAGACACGTTTGCAGTTTGCGCCTTTTAACGATTCATAGTATTTTTAACATTAAAGTTTAGAGCTTGTCTTAGCTTATCTTAAAACTTTTGTTTTTTTAATTGTTTATTGTGACTTTGGATCGCCTGAAAAAAGTTAGATTTTATCTGAATCATGGGTATTTTGCCCGTAGAAGCCGCCCAAGTGGTGACATTGCCAAGTTTTGGACTTGGTCGTCGTTTTGTGGCTGTATGTTTGCATTTAAGCCTCACCTCTGTTCATAAAGTTTACAAACGCTATCAGAAGACTGATATGTTTACGCGACGTTCAGAATCTGACGGAAATCGGGTCAGCTCTGACCGATATGATCGAATTAATGTTATGAGTTCTTTGCAAAATCGACGCCTTAGCGCTTTTCAACTGCGGCAAAAGCTATCAAATGTACAAAAGGTGGCTGAAAGTGGCTCTTCAATCAGAATAAGGTTAAAGGTACTTTGACTGGTACCGCAATAGCCAGGAAACGGGCCCAAATCAACTGCAGACACGAAGACAAAATCTGTCATGCCGTCGGCGCTGATTCCTTCCCAAACCTTTCACGAACTGTCACCATAACTGACCTTTTTATCAATGCAACATTGTGTAAAGCATTTTTAATCCTTTCTGTAAACCATAGTGCTTCCGTGGTTACCATTCAGCGTAATTCTACACTCAGCAGAAAAGAGGAATTTGATCCATTGGATATACGACCAGTTTAGGTGCTCACTTGCAAAGTTAAAGCGCGCTATTTAATTGTCTTCAGTTGATTTGGGCCCTTTTTCTGGCTATTGCGGTACCAGTCTACGTTCTTTTAACCTTCTTCTGATTGTAGATCTATTTTCAGCCACCTTTTGTACATTTGATAGCTTCTGCCGCAGTTGAAAAGCGCTAAGGCGTCGATTTTGCAAAGAATTCATAACATTAATTCGATCATGTCGGTCAGAACTGACCCAATTTCTGACAGATTCTAAATTGTAAGCTTTATGAACAGAGGTCAGGCTTAAATGCAAACATTCAGCCACAAAACGATGACCAAGTTCAAAATTTGGCAATGTCACCACATGGGCGGCTTCAACGGGCAAAATGCCCATGATTCAGATAAAATCTTATTTTTTTCAGGCGATCCAAAGTCACAGTAAACAATTAAAAAACAAAAGTTTTAAGATAAGCTAAGACAAGCTCTAAATTTTAATGTAGAAAATGTTATGAATCGTTATAAGGCGCAAACTGCAAACGTGTCTCAGTCATTCATCTCATTTACAGAACAAACAGGTGGAGTTCCAATTTTGAATTTTGTTTTTTTTATACACACTGAAAGGACAGAACTGCCAGCTACACAGTCATATAATTTTTTTAATGCAAACAATACATTTTGGTGTTTAATTCGGCCAAAAACAAGAAAAACCGAGGTGTTTCGATTTTTTTGATGGGAAGTGTATTATTTGCGAGCACATACTTCGGGCCATAATATTGCCAAGAAGAAATTAAATTGGTATATACCAAGAAGTTTATGTCTGGGTTTAACCCTCAGTGCTTCTCTAAACGTTTCCGTGTTTTTCTTCTTGGGGTTGCAAAATGAAGACTCTTTAGATTTACCAGATATCAAAGTTAGTACCTGGAACGCACCTGTTGCATACGAGTAAGATTGTCTTTGCTGCATTCATATTTTCTTTAAAAGAAAGTTAAAGTTATTAGATCTATATCTGTGTGATGGAAACTGTGGTCATATTTTTTTGCAGAAATCAGAAATCAGAAATCAGAAAATTTATTTGCCAGAATACAGTTTTTTGGTTCTTAATTTATAAAAGTCTCATGTATTCGCTTGCATGCAAGCGTGCAAATTTCTTTCATCCACCAGATTATTAAAATTAATTATTAAATAATGAAAATGAAAATTATATAATCCAACATTAAAACAAAAATAATGAAAATGAAAATTATAAAATCCAAGATAAATAGTCAAAATAAATATGTCATAAAATTAATAATTAAAATTAACAATTTTACAATACAAAGATGAAAAAATATTAAAATGTCAAAAATTCATTAACGCTATAAAAACAATGCTGAAGTAACCATTTTGTCAAAGTTGTTTTGAACTGTTTACCATTTAATAGTTTTATGTAGTCTGGGAGCTTATTATACAACCTGTTACATAACTAACCAAAAAAAAGAATATTTTTAATTATCATCAGTCGATAAAATAAACACATCACTAGTTTAGGTCAGGTGCTACACTACCTGGCGAACAAAGTCCGCTTCAGCATACATTGCTGGTTGACTTAGTTTCTTGTATTGATGACATTCATGTAATAGCAAGCAATGTAGACCGAACTGCGCTTCGCCGCGTCGGTGACTTCATTTGAACTTTGAGCTGTCAAAATTAGTGCTGCGATGCCACGATTAAAAATAAGTGTAATTTAATAAAAACATATTTTTTTGGTAGTTTTCAAAAACGATACTACGGCTCTAATCTTTTGTTAATTGGCTCTTTGCAATGGACCTTTCCACACCCTTTCAGCTTTATTGGTTGTTTTGTAACACGTTGTATAGTAAAATGCACATATTCAAAACATTTTTTTTATAAATAACCTTGCGGCATGTTGGTTGATAAAGGAGATTCATATATATTTGCCTTGTTTGTCGCTGAAATACCTCACTGCGCTTACGCCAATAGCTAGGATGTGCATTAACAAAGACACAAACGTCCCTAATGTACATGCAAGGCAACGGCAGTATCTCTAGCTTCTTAAAAAGTGGCTTACAACTGTCGTCAAACCAAGCACTACACAAAACTCTTTTTAATTTTTTCTGTAATATAAAAGCTCTTTCAACATTAACCGAGTTTCCCCACAGCATTAACCCATAACTAAGAACAGAGGACACATAACCATGATACGCCGTAATAGCAGCTTCAACGGATACTGTATCCCTCAGTCTTTTTAGAGCAAAGACAAATCGACTCAACCTGTTGCAGACAGCCTCTATCTGATCCTTCCAACTCAAATGTTTGTCAATATGCATGTGACCTACCTAAATAACTTATTTTATGTGGTATAATCTCTATTTGTAAGATTAACGCCATATAGCGTGTGTTCAGCCACTGCCCAGACTGCAGTCTTTTTAAATTTTTTCACAGTTTTTTTGCACTAAATCATTATTAAGTGTGTTTATTTATAGAATCCACACAAATCACACTTTATAACAGTATTTTTTATATGTCATATTTTGTCACTTTTAAAAAGTTATTAGCTTACAAAGCAAAAATCTTCAACCTAAATTTTCACATTTTTACGTTTTTCTTCTGAAATTATTATGAAATAGACAAGAAATAGTACCAGAAACAAATTCTACGGCATCGATTTGTATGGAAATGATACTAAACTTGCCCTACCAGCCACCAGGAGGAGATAGGATTTTTTTTTAAATGATTGGCGGCGGCCATCTTTGATCTCCCCCCTATCCGCCATTCTTCACTTTTTTTTCTGGCTCCCGGACTAGAAATGCTTAGAATTGATCTAGGAACATATGTGATGAAGCGCATCTTTTGACGCAAAAAAAAAGGGTTATGTATGGGAGACAATGGTTATTCCATACTAACTACTGTATTTTAAAGCATTGTAAAACAATTGAAAAATTCTGCAATAATTATGATTTCGTATTGTAACTATCTATAGAACATGCGTTAAAATATTATAATATTTAAGCAATGAATGAACGTATCACAAGTTCATTTCAACTCTCATCCTCAACCGACAATGCAAAGAGCAAATTTGGAAATTGCGGGTACATACCAGACCAATTCCAGCGCTAGGTTCACAATTCCCGCTTGAGTTTTACGTAATGATATTAAAGTTCCTCATATCGCGAGGAACCCATCGCAATATTCTCTAAGTTATAATGTAGTTGGCATGCGGAACATGGCATGTATTGTGGACGTACTTTGTTGGGAACTTTTAAGATGTTAGAACGCAACGTCTGTAGTTACTGTAAGACGTTGGAAAGGAACGTAGATGCAGCTATCTGTCGGGCGATACTCGTGGCTTCTTCCAAACTGGGGTTCGTTTAGACACGAACACTTTGGTAGTTGCTTTTCTCTTGTTACTTTGTTGGAAGTATATTGCTGAAGGTTCTACTGCCAAGTTTCAGAGATCAATGAATTGCTAGATGTAAAATATGGAGTTTTAAACTTATGTCAGGGCATTTCAACTTTACAGCATATAACGTTCTTTTTTTGCGTAGGTAGGGCGAAATCATCATAGATACTATACGCCCGGGCGTTATGGCATGCCCGATTCCGCTGGGTTATCATCATCTTCCTGCCCTTATCCCAATTACTTGAAGTAGGCGCAACACGTTTTGTTTGAACACAAAATCATGTTGCAAAAGGATTTGGCTATGTTTTACCTATGACCTGTCGCCTGCCTGACGTCAACCCTCTTTGGGAATGCTATTGTAGGTGGTATCACCGCCACCATGCGGTTGACCATAGTCGACAGATGTTCAGTCGAGGTCAAAACTCTACGTCGTTTTTTACGAAACACCCTGAGTGGAATAGGGATGGCAGTATTCTTAGCCGCTACCACACTTTGCCGGTTACTCTCTGTGAATCACACTGACTAAATCATGGTGAGTTCAAAGACGCGTTCCCAATGCTCTCGTCACCACATTTCTCCGACAAAGGTGGGACAGGTTGCACTCACTCTAATTAATGACACTGACGGTGCACCAAATAATCGATGATAGAACTGCCTTACTCAGATTTTCCTTATTTAATAGGCTAGAGCGAAGAAGCAACGTCATCTGTATCATCACTAAGATTGGGTTTTGTGACACTGCTAAGCGTTTGTACATGAAATAGTTTGAGAAACTTTTATTCTGTCTTTTATTTAATAGTTAGATATTATGATTAACATTCAACATAGCTTTGAAGTCGTCGCTATAGAGGATCCAATCTAAATCCAAGGTTGTAACATAATAATCAATTGTTAGCAACAGCGTGTTGAATAACAAAGAGATTACAATTTCATATTAAGTTCATAATAAGTTCCTACAATCATAGATCCGAGAAAGTCTTGCGTAAAGCTCTATTCAATCTACAGCGTTATCTGCATGGGTACGCGGAATTCAATCGCTTACCAATTTGTACCGATAAGGTATATCACTAAACCTACGTACCTACCGCTCGCACTTAGGTATACCGCTCAGGTTTGATTATGGCCAAACGAAGAAACACAACATGTTAATTTTGCATGGCCGCTAAAATACATACCTAGATCAGTAGCACATGCCAAGTTAGGAGTACACTCTCATAAGGCCATGGATATTTTGCTCTATGACACATTTATACACATATACACAATATCTATAGCTCAAATAGAAGGAAAGCTAATGCAGTTTGTGTGCGAATCAAGTGTCAACCTAGATATTAAGAAAAAGAATTAATGTGGAAGGCAGCTAAGCTATACATCTTCCTACCTCATTTCGTAAGTACAAATTATGATACCAAACCTTTTACTCCTTTATGATACCATACCTTTTACTTTTTTAAAGTTTAGGCATTTACGTTCTAAAATGAGCGGCGATGTATTTTAATTTCGAAACTAGAGTGGAAAGTCGAGTAGGTATGTCACAAAGAAATTACGTACACGAGACGTAGCAGGTGACATTGTGATTAGGGATGCATAGTTTATTCAACTATCGATATATCGGCCCAGGACATAAATATGTACTGATGAAATACGTATAATAAAAATATATTGTCATGTTGTCATAATTAAAAACTCAAAATTTTGTGTCAGGCTTTTGAATACAGTGTTGCCAGTAACAAAAATGTTACCCGCAACAGATTTTAATAATTTTTTATCAATGTGATGAACTTTTTTGATTTGATATATAAGGTTACATTTAATTAAGTACAAATCTCTTGAGTGTGTGGTCTACTCACAAAACCGAACAACTTTTGTTAGAAACTTTTCTTCGAAATATGAAAAAGAAATTTGGGCCTCCCATACTAAGTGACACTATTTTTTAACATTTTTATATGGGAGTTTCAAATATTTTTTTCATATTTCGAAGAAAAGTTTCTAACAAAAGTTGTTCAGTTTTGTGAGTAGATCACACCCTCAAGAGATTTGTACTTAATTAAATGTAACCCTATATAATAATTTTTCGATACACATAACATTGATATCTAATGATTCTTCGATATATCAAAATGTCAATTTTTGGGCGTCAATATACAAGGTGTTCCAAAGGAAATACATTAAATTGGAGACGTTGTGTAGACCATTGTACTGAACAATTTCCATTATGGCACCAAGTTTGAATTCTTAACAATTAAGAAGTTAAAATTTTCATATAAACTAAATGCCTACATTTACTACAACTATTCTGTATTACCCCTTATCCAAGATTGCAACCTTGCATTTTTAACTTGTTGGATTTGAATCTTCAAAAAAGTTTGGAACATAGTTGTCTATGTTTTAAATTTAAACTAAAACTTAAGATAAAAGATCTCTTTCTTAGTGTCAACTTTATTTTATTACCGCCTCAAACTAAAAACTTCTTTTGACTTAGAGCACCCATAGAGATGCAAAGACAAAAGGCCAATCAGAGAATCCAGTAGAGTCTGTAATGTCAGTTGTGTCAGTTTTTGACGAACATGACATTTGACCTTAGTTTACGCCACAACTGTTGCCTTGGCAACTAAATTACCGCCAAAACCGTTGCCTTGGCAACAGTTGTGGCGGTAATTTCAAAAGTTTTTCCAAGACGGCAACATGACATAAATAAAGGTCCTAATAAATAAAGCTCCTTTTATGATGTGGGACTCAATTAAATTTACCAAATTTAAGTTGCTAATTACTTCTAAACGAGGGGTTTTCAAAACTTGGCCCCATAATGAAAATTGTTCGGTACGATGGCCTACACAACGTCTCCAATTTAATGTATTTACATTGGAACACCTTGTATAATATCGATAAATATCCAATTGCATCCCTAAGCTGGTAACATTGTGATTGAAGTCTCGAAAAACAGCCGAACACGACGCCGTTTGTCGGAGCAAGTATTTATACACTTAAGTATGAAGAATTTAATTAGCGTTGTGTATCATGTGATACGGGACGCCTACTTATCAGAGACTCGACATAATTAAATTGAAGCATAGACGAGAGGGCAAGAGAAGACTGGTTTGGGAACGATAAGGGAAAAATAGTATATTTTTTGTGGATTTCTATAATTATTGGTTTGTGGAACGTTTGCCGTGTGATGCCGGCTTATAATAGCATCACCCCAATTCTACCCGTGGGTGTCGTAAAAAGCGACTAAGCGATAACTATCCAGGGAATGGGCAGCAGCGTTCCCTGTGTATTAAACACCTTGCACTGTGCTCGCCAATCCGCCTGCCAAGCGTGGTGAGTATGGCAATACCCCCCAATACGGGGGAGGCCCATGTCCAGCAGTGGATTGTTGTGGCTGTAATAGTATAGTATATTGGTTTGTGGAACCAATGGGAAAACTAACGCCCCCAATATCAACCGTGCCTTCTATTCGTCCATTCGTAAGTGGACACATTTGTCCTCCTCCTACCTTCTGCATCATTTTCTTGAAGTTTTTTTTAACCACATCTGTCATCTGTCACAATTGTAGGAGTTAATGTGATTTGTCGAAAATATGTCAATGTCAAAGTTTAGTAACTTTTAATTGGTTCGTAGTGCCAGCTGCCTCCTGCAATGAGCTTGGGTCTCCTTTCCGTGATTTGGCTATCAAAATAAAAACAATTTAAGTATTTACCATCTAACAGAGAACATTCTCCATTTAATGGAGGCCATGATATGAACAAAAAAAAATATGTAGGTGAATTACCTACTACCGATAGTTCTACATAAGTAGTTTATCAAAACCATTGTATCCACAACCTGTGGATATGGTCATAGGAGAAGTCATATTAGAAAGTCTACCTAAGTAAATTCAAGTCAATCTGCTCCTATATTTAGTCGGTGAAATCAGGAACAGGTGGAAGCAACACAAAATGAGCCAAAATTAATCTGGAGTAATTTGACAGGTCGTGTCTTCGACTTCGGGTCTAATTTCCATTCTAATTAAATATTATTTTATCCAGCACGTGTACGCAATCGTTCTAATTAATATTGCAAAAAATATACCAGAAATAAATACCAAGTGAAACTAAAAGAGAGCTTTGAAAATGTAGACCTACAATGTAACCTATAATTTTTTTATAAAAAGTGCCAACTTTGGCGTAAAATATTTGATGTCAAATAGGTAGATTGCGGGGGAGGCCCATGTCCAGCAGTGGACTGTTGTGGCTGTTAAGGAAGGAAGGAAGGAAGGTAGATTGCGTCTATTGTTTTTATAGGGTAATATGACGTCAAATAATTTTCACGCAACGCAAGTAGTCATTCCATCTAGACTATGCTATTTTCATATAAGTAAGTATTTATAAGTAATGCTATTTTCATTGTATGATAAATAAATCAATCAATCAATTCCATGACTGATACGATACGTTATACAATAAGTTCAACAATAAGCTTAAATGCATCGCAAATACATTCAAACACAAAAATCAATTTATTAGTTCGTATTCCTTGTATGAGTTTCCTTGCCAAAAGCATTCGTAATAACAAAACAACCTGAATGAATATCTTGAAAAATTACATTCCTAAAAACTGTGTTACGTTTCACGTTGGCTTGAAATTATTCAATTCAGAATCCGGAATTGTCTTTTTTCATTCATGAAAGTTGGGTGCGAGGTAAAGGAAAATTTTTGGCCAACACCCAACGAAGCAAACAAACAAGGCTGTAAGGTTGGGGCCACGAAGATAGCGAAGCGGAGGGAAAAATGTAGCGATTTAAAAACATTTTGTTCCCGTATAAATTGGCTAAGGTTTTCTTGCAAAACATTAAATCCCAAACTAACGTGTTCGTATCGGGACCCTGCACATGCACAGAAATGTATAGTCAATGAAAATGTTCACAAAAAGGCAAATAATCACAACAAGCATGCAGGTAAATTTTATAAATAAAACTTAAAAATCTTCAATAAAGTAACAGGAAACCATTTTGTGGGAGACAGTAACAAAAGTCGGAGATTATTCAGCATGTGCCTCCCGTCCAATAAAATGCTTCCCTAGCTATTTTATTTGTAGAAATATATAGTAAATGTCCTTTTACCCATAAACAAACACTTATCCCAATCGCTTTCTTATGGCCCCGTCCTAACTGCGGTAGTATATGAGCAGGCAAAGGACAAAACTTTGCTTGTTATCGGGAAAATATCACAACATCCATCCTTTATGGACCAAGTTTCGAGGACTGCAGTTCGGTGAAGTATTGAATCAATGACAGCATATTTTTATCGAAACTTCCCAGATATAAGAAAATAACTTTGAGTTGACAAAGAGTTCTCGCTTTATTTTAGTTTCGTAACTCTGAAGTTCTTATAGAGTTAGGTACATACTTTGCAAAGGATTTTCCACTAGCTTATAAAACTATTCGAGCCAATAAATATTTCTTTGCCAACGACAAAACATTCTTGATTAATTTTCGTATCAACAGCAATAAAATCAACAATGTAACATACTAATCAGTATAAACAAACCATTATTCTTATACAAATAATTATAATGAGCTACTGTGTGCCAAGCGTCGTGTGATCAATCACTGATCTACCACACTTTTCTTCTTGGCTGTACTTTTTGCTTGTACTAATACATCATGGTGATGTAGACAAACAAGGACATTATGCCTGGATCTACCTCAACAATCGTAACAGTCTAAAATAGGATAGTGTTATGATCTTGAAAACTATTCAAACATACATAGATCACGTGATTATTCAAAAGCATCATAACGTAGGTGTCGCAAAAAGGGATAACCCAGCCAATAGCCAGTAGCGTTGCACTGCGCTCGCCAATCGGCCTGCCAAGCGTGGAGAGTATGCAAAAATTGTCCTATAGGGGGAGGCCCATGTCCAGCTGTGGGCTGTTGTGGCTGTAAGGTATTTTTTTTTTTTTTTATCTATGATGGGCTTACTCTTGACCCCAATCTTACCCTAGAGCAGAGATGGGATCTACGGTGGAGCGAGCTTGCCCAGAAGATGCCTATTCACTCTAGACTTAAAGAGATTCAGGTTATATGTACTCGGAAATACAGAAGGTATAAAAGGAGTGGTAAAAGGAGTGGTATAAAAGGAGTGGAATGTTTTGAAATACAGTTAAGTTTATTAACATTCGTTAAATCAACTATTATTCTACTTCATAGATAATTTTCAGAATCCAGAAGATATAGTTTTCTTCGTCGTCAGTCCTTCATTACTCTATTAACTTTAACTTTATTTCTATTAAAAAAATAAGTTTTGAAGCCTAACGTACACGATAGCCCATGTTCAGCAGCGAACTATTCTGGCGGTTAAGGTAGGTAAGGTAAGGTACACTGTGGCCGTCAGTTTGCAAAGTGCGTCGGTTGTTGAACCAAACGAGCATGTAAGCATACCGCTCCCATCCCTAATTCACGCCCTCGGGAACATTTCAACAAATGTCACAATTTACCCCCGTACATACTCCGAGCGACGAATTAAAAGGGTCGACCTAATTTAACGGATGCTGTAACCATTCAGATGCGGGCCTTTAATAAATTATTTGTTTATACAATTTATACAAACTCCAGTCCTTTCCACTGGCGACTTTAGAAATAGAAAAACATTTGCGCGTAAAGCTTTTAAAAGGGTAAGTTGGAGCAGAACGGGATATAAATCCTCTAGTATCTGAAGGCTCTGAAATCACAGGAGGGGACGCCGGGACTAGAGAGGTCCCTTTATTTATTATTTTGCAAATCTTGTAATTCAGCGAAATCCCACTTAAGTGACTTCATTTAAATATTCCGACAGTCGCGTAAATCATACCTTTTGGAAATAATATAAAATGTCTCAAATTAGTTTGGCTTTAGTGGTTCGAGAAATATTTTATTTGATTAATATGATCAATTTTTTTTAAGTTAATCAATCGGCTCCAACTCGTGTAACTCGCTTGAAGGATCAATTTATTTTGGGAATACTTGAGCTTAGTATTGAAGACCAGTAAAAATTGACCTTCAATAAGGAACTTGAGAAACATCACAGTACAAATAATTAATTGAAACCCTTGAACTGTATTGGAATTGACCGCAGAGTATCATTGTTTGGTAAATGAATAGAAACCCAATTAGTATCAGGTAACGTCCTCAAGGCTCTGTCGAAATCAAAGCCCATAGATTGCCAAACAATAGGTAATTACCGATAGAAGATCTGTTTCGGTAATCAAACACGTTCTTTGAGTGTCGGTTTCAATGCAATTTCGATGTTTGTTGTGATCTTGTCGTTGGGATTGACTCGGAGATGTGACGTCACCGTTGTGTAGTAGTTACTTAGAGGCTATTGATTGACAGCCTCTGTGGTAGACTAGATTTAGCCTAGGTCTTGTAGAAGGATCATTGGCCATATTGATGTGTCTGAGATTGTTCCCAGTTTGATTGAACGACTCACAAGTGATGCTTTTAAGTATTATTATCTTGCAAGAATTTATTACCTAGTATCCCGTTTACTGTCAATGGTTATAATCCAGGAAGAAGTGTTATCTATATCATATCAGAATTAGGAAACTATCTGCAAACAGTCGCAGACTTTGCTATTTGTAATTTTGTAAATGAACGTGGAAAATATTATCTGTCATATTTAAATCTTTTGAAATCCCATCATACATACATTCATATTTCACGCCCATATCCCATGCGGGGTAGGTAGAGTGTAAACAACTGCAAAAACGACCATTTACACCACGTCAAAACGTTGACAAAAGTTTGAGAGTAATTTAGATGACTGTGTATCTTTATAATAACAGGTTGTCTGCCTGTTGCCTATAATTGCAATACGCATCAACTCTCAAATCCCTTAGCCGCTTCTTACGACACCCGCGGGAAAGATATAGGATAATGCTATTCTAAGTCGGCATCACATGACAAAAAACCATTACATAAAAATCATCAGAAATCGTCACATCAGTAAAAAAACTACCATCAACTTGATCTGCCCCAGTTTCTAACGAATAGACTGCGAGTATCAAAGCTTGAGTGGAATTGCTGACGTCACAGAGCGGTTGACGGATCGGGCACTAATGAACAGTCTGTGGGCCGCAATAGAGGGCGCGCGGGATGACAGCCGATGTGGCGCAGTGGCTAGTATGCCTGCCTGCCACGCAAAGGTTCTGGGTTCAATTCACGGTGGGGTCACTCACAAAGTTGATATTTATCACTTTGTGAATTTGTTTCCAGTCTGGTTAGGTCATTGCAGGCTGAACCACCTGATTGTCCGCAAGTAAGATGGTTCCGTGCTTCGGATGGGCACGTGAAGCCGTCGGTCCCGGTTGCTGTCTGTGATAGCGGTCGTGTCAGAGGCCTGCTACTTGCAGTGGGCGGTTGAAAAACTCTGACACCAGGGTTCATCGGGTCATTGAACGACTCGATGTCCCACACGAAAAGAGAGAGAATAGAGGGCGCGCGGGCCACAATCACACGCTGAATCGGCAGCCCTGATTCTGAGAACGAGAGCGAATTCATATCGATCACTTGTCACAGTTTGAACACTTTTAGAAATCAACACGTATTATACTTTAAAAGGATCTTGATCTGTCCTAGTTTCTAACGACTAGACTGCGAGTATCAAAGCTTGAGTGGAATTGCTGACCAAGCGCATTGAGTATTTGTCTAACTATTTTTTGACCCTAAGCATACTGCTTTTGTACTACTCGATGAATGAGTATTTTATTTTGAGATATTTTATAAAACTGGTGATAAATTTTCAATAATAAAATGCTAAAGCAGGTTGAAAAAGCTTCGTTAAGTTCTTTGTTAACGTTTGTGATATACGATCGCTAGAATGTGGTGCTTTCAAAAACATACGAGGTACAAAACATATTCAAAGAGTTTTTAGAATAATGAAACTGGAGCTTTGTCTACCTAGGTCACCTATTTATAACGACTTTCAGGCGACGCCCACACGTAATGTCGGTTGCTATTTTAACGCAACGCTAATGCTTGCGTCTATCAGATCCATACCAATTTCGGATTCCTCATACTAAAACCAACGACAAAATAACGCATCGCAAGTCTCTACACTTCGGTGTTTTAACGCAATTTTCTGCGTTACGTTATTTTAACGTCTGTTTTAGTACGGGGAATTCGAAGATTGTATGTGTCGCAGGAATGTAGCGAAATCCGGTTATTCGCGAAATTCCTAGGCCCTTCGCGAAGACCCGGATAACTGCGAAATGCATCGATTTATTCGCACATTTCCCGGAAAACTGCGAATTCGTTACTTGCATGGACATAAATCCAGGAAAACTGCGTATTAGGCGACACGCGGCTACGAAGCCACCTACGCACCTGCTACGACTTTTACCTCTACTCTTCGCCGCTGTAGCTCGCGCACAGGAGCACTCGCGACGCTTCGCAAGCTCTCGTTCGTCGCAGTAGTGGAAGGTTCCGCCGCAGTCGAGACCCTCTCTAGTCTCCAGCAAAGGTTCCATATGCTGATCAGATTGTGCAGCCTGCAATTGCCTACTCATTCATGTCAGCGGCCCACGGAACGCCCAGTGTCGTAAGGGTTCTTCGGGTGGTCATGATCATGACCATGACCGAGACGATGAGACGATGAGACAATGAGACGAAGGGACGATGAGAAGATGAGACGATGAGACGAAGGGACGATGAGACGATGAGACGAAGGGACGATGAGGCGATGAGACGATGAGACGAAGGGACGATGAGACGATGAGACGAAGGGACGATGAGACGATGAGACGAAGGGACGATGAGGCGATGAGACGATGAGACGAAGGGATGATGAGGCGATGAGACGATGAGACGATGAGACGATGAGACGAAGGGATGATGAGACGATGAGACGATGAGACGATGAGACGATGAGACGATGAGACGATGAGAGGATGAGACGATGAGACGAAGGGATGATGAGACGATGAGACGAAGGGACGATGAGACGATGAGACGATGAGACGAAGGGACGATGAGACGATGAGACGATAAGACGATGAGACGATGAGACGATGAGACGATGAGACGAAGGGACGATGAGACGATGAGACGAAGGGACGATGAGGCGATGAGACGATGAGACGAAGGGATGATGAGACGATGAGACGATGAGACGAAGGGATGATGAGACGATGAGACGATGAGACGATGAGACGATGAGACGAAGGGTCGATGAGACGATGAGACGAAGGGACGATGAGGCGATGAGACGATGAGACGAAGGGATGATGAGACGATGAGACGAAGGGACGATGAGGCGATGAGACGATGAGACGAAGGGATGATGAGACGATGAGACGATGAGACGATGAGACGATGAGACGATGAGACGAAGGGATGATGAGACGATGAGACGAAGGGACGATGAGAAGATGAGACGATGAGACGAAGGGACGATGAGACGATGAGACGAAGGGACGATGAGACGATGAGACGAAGAGACGATGAGACGATGAGACGAAGGGACATCTCATCGTCTCATCGTCCTATCGTCTTATCGTCTCATCGTCTCATCGTCTCATCGTCTCATCGTCTCATCGTCTCATCGTCTCATCGTCTCATCGTCTCATCGTCTCATCGTCTCATCGTCTCATCGTCTCATCGTCTCATCGTCTCATCGTCTCATCGTCCCTTCGTCTCATCGTCTCATCGTCCCTTCGTCTCATCGCCTCATCGTCCCTTCGTCTCATCGTCTCATCGTCCCTTCGTCTCATCGTCTCATCGTCTCATCGTCTCATCGTCTCATCGTCTCATCGTCCCTTCGTCTCATCGCCTCATCGTCCCTTCGTCTCATCGTCTCATCGTCCCTTCGTCTCATCGTCTCATCGTCTCATCGTCCCTTCGTCTCATCGTCTCATCATCCCTTCGTCTCATCGTCTCATCGTCTCATCGTCTCATCGTCTCATCGTCTCATCGTCTCATCATCCCTTCGTCTCATCGTCTCATCGCCTCATCGTCCCTTCGTCTCATCGTCTCATCGTCCCTTCGTCTCATCGTCTCATCGTCCCTTCGTCTCATCGTCTCATCGTCTCATCGTCTCATCGTCTCATCATCCCTTCGTCTCATCGTCTCATCGTCTCATCGTCTCATCATCCCTTCGTCTCATCGTCTCATCGCCTCATCGTCCCTTCGTCTCATCGTCTCATCGTCCCTTCGTCTCATCGTCTCATCTTCTCATCGTCCCTTCGTCTCATTGTCTCATCGTCCCTTCGTCTCATCGTCTCATCGTCCCTTCGTCTCATTGTCTCATCGTCCCTTCGTCTCATCGTCTCATCTTCTCATCGTCCCTTCGTCTCATCGTCTCATCGTCCCTTCGTCTCATCGTCTCATCTTCTCATCATCCCTTCGTCTCATCGTCTCATCATCCCTTCGTCTCATCGTCTCATCGCCTCATCGTCCCTTCGTCTCATCGTCTCATCGTCCCTTCGTCTCATCGTCTCATCGTCCCTTCGTCTCATCGTCTCATCGCCTCATCGTCCCTTCGTCTCATCGTCTCATCGTCCCTTCGTCTCATCGTCTCATCTTCTCATCGTCCCTTCGTCTCATTGTCTCATCGTCTCATCGTCTCGGTCATGGTCATGATCATGACCACCCGAAGAACCCTTACGACACTGGGCGTTCCGTGGGCCGCTGACATGAATGAGTAGGCAATTGCAGGCTGCACAATCTGATCAGCATATGGAACCTTTGCTGGAGACTAGAGAGGGTCTCGACTGCGGCGGAACCTTCCACTACTGCGACGAACGAGAGCTTGCGAAGCGTCGCGAGTGCTCCTGTGCGCGAGCTACAGCGGCGAAGAGTAGAGGTAAAAGTCGTAGCAGGTGCGTAGGTGGCTTTGTAGCCGCGTGTCGCCTAATACGCAGTTTTCCTGGATTTATGTCCATGCAAGTAACGAATTCGCAGTTTTCCGGGAAATGTGCGAATAAATCGATGCATTTCGCAGTTATCCGGGTCTTCGCGAAGGGCCTAGGAATTTCGCGAATAACCGGATTTCGCTACATTCCTGCGACATATGCATTTGACAAACGCATGCGTAGCGCTGCAACAGACATTAAGTTGGGGCCTAGCATTTTGGTCGTATACGATATTGCAATTTATCGTAATGACAGCAGGAAAAAGTATGATTGGCAAAGTGGAATGATGTCTCTCTACCACATTTATACCGCGTTTCTCGTAATCATAAGCACAACAAAGTAGGAAAAACGCCGTTTCAAATCAGGATACACAGAAAAGATGTAAAATAATACTAAAATCATATTCCCTGAGCCTGTTACAACTCCAGAAGGCTGTAATCTTGTTCGAAGCGAATGCTGAGTGAAATTTTACGCCGACATAAAAATACACACGATAACGCCTCGCACAAACAAAGATGTTAGGTTTGAAATAAGAACTTTATTACATTTTTCATAATGTAAGCTTTCTTTATAATTTGCAACATTCTTCCAATAAGCACCAAAGTCCCTAGAATTCCAGAGAAGATGAGCTAGGGAATCAAATAGGTAGACAATTCTGAATTATATTAATGTACTTACATCGGTAGTATCTCATAAGTTCTCATGAAAAGATATGATTTACTTCACAAATCTACCTACTTTTCTCTATTGAAAACAGCAACCCAGTAAAATAAATTAAACTTAGATAATATAGATTGTACTATCCAAACATGCTAAAAACAAAGTTACGAGCTTCAACGGTGCTTTATGTTACCTACGGCGCTTGCGAAAGTGCGGGCAGTTCCGTGTTGCGAACACGGAACACGGATACGGAACCCGGGCCGACTGGCGCGCTAATAAAACGCCGACGGTTCCGCATCCGCGCCATTACGCGCTCGGCAGCCGCACAGTTTTGTTTTCACTGCAAATTGATTTTACACTCGCCCGTAGCCAGTACTTCTGCATCAACCACCCGGTAGTTCTCATTTTCATCACTTTTTCCTGCCAGCCACTCAGTCAAACGACGTTAGCGAAGTTGGTCTGAAAAATTGGACGCAATGTGACATTTCATAGTTCCGTGACATTAAAGCTACTTATGATGCAATAGGATATTATCTAGAATTGTATTAGGAACGTAAATGTCACGAAACATTGGCGTATTAAGTAACAACATTTACCTAATACGAGTAGTAGCACGCAATCTATTACTTTTACCTGTACTTTAGCAAATTTCAAAAGCAAAACGTTCAATCACTGTCTCCTAAACGATTCAATATCATGATATGTCATTTAGAAAATAGCTCCGACATCGCTGCAGCAAATTGAGAGTATTAAAATGCGAAAATATAGTTTGATATTCTGTCAAATGGTAACGTTTCTTGGCAAGAGAAGCGAGTAAGTTCCTGGTATAATGTTGATGTAGAAAAGACACAGTACAAGTAAAATACCTAGGCAACTGTATGTAGTGCCTTTACAATTAAAAAAGTACCTACAAAACTCGGCGCTTACCGCAGTAGAACTGTCATGGGCATTTCTATTGTATTGTACGAAATATGATAATATCGGCAGAAAATCTTTGAAGTCATATTCAATTTATTCAAATTTTGTGATTCTGGTGGCCACACGTATTGACAATTTAAATCTGATCACTTTTATGACTTGTGATGCGATGCTAATTTGTAACGCATATAGGTAAGTGCCTATTAAGTGGACACTAGAGCATTGTAATAACAACCTGTCATATTTGGAACTTGACATTTTAATACACTTTCCCTTTGTAAGACGGTCGTTCCAAATCTTTTAAGTTCTACTGTGGCGTAGCGCTAGGTGGAAGAGTACAGGGCTATCGTGAAGCCGGACTATGGAACGCTCAGTCGGACACAATGATGGATTAATAGCCGCCCGGGAGTCGGGCCACCGCTTTAAACTGCGCAAGTGTGCATGGAGGCGAGAACTTTTAAACGCGCTACGGGCTACGTGGCGCTACACTACCTGCCCAAGGCAGTTAACGCTACTAAATGTAGCAGGTAGCTATACCAACGGAAACACAATTCACTGTAATGGACTTTTTACGACGCCATCTTATAAGTTACTGCTGAATACAACTCTCTTGTAACAAATATCAACAAGGCAGAATATAAACCTAATTACTCTAACAATAGGAACCTACTTATAGAAAGAGCTTTATTTTAGGAAACAATTCGGGCAATAACTCACGCGGCCATTATGAAATTGAAAACAAAATAAACATTTCACAAACTTGCAAATGAGGCAAGAAATTCAAGATTTTTCTTAATAATTAATGGGCCGATTTCGCTCGCTATTCCGCTTTGAAATTGAAAAGTTTTGTATAAAATTTGCTTTGGCGTGAAATCGAATAAGAATCGACGTAATTTAGAATTGCTTTGTAGGTCAAGGGAGAATGTTTCGTGTCGCTCGCCTCTCAAATTTCCTACTTTAATATCCCTCGGCGAGACACAATGAGCAACTTCTACTTGTCGACTAAATTAAATTTCTTTTTTCAGGTAAGTTCATTTCCGCGTTGCTGGCCTGCCTCGGGTATGATCTTTACATGATACGTCCTTGCTAAAAGTTATTTTATAAGAACGTTCTCAGCCCTAGATCCGTTGCTAAACTATTTTAGCGCTGTGCTAACGCATGCGTTTGTTCAATGTATACATCATCTGTCAGATACGTACTAAAACCTACCTTAAATTAACACAACGCAAGTTTCTGCGCTGCGCTGTTTCATCGCAAGTTTCTGCCTTGCGTTATTTTAATTTTTATTTTAGCATGTATCTTACATTATGTGCTATGCATGTGATAGACGTTAGCGCAGCGCTAAAATATAGCATCAATGGACGTCAAATGCGACACCCACCTTAGTTTTGTTTCCATTTATTTTCTCTGCACTTTCCCGAGTATTGAGTCAGCTAAATCTTTTCCACTTCATAATATTTTTCCGATTGAAACCACAAATTACGGGAGTGCTAACTCAGTGAGCTGTCAGACAATGTGAGACTTCGATTCAACACAATGGATGAAATGTTTAAAAGAAAATAAACGCTCTTCCGGGATATAGAGAGCAGATGTCAGTGACAGCTGGAACTTGCGGACATCGGAGAGAAACAGACACGAAAGAGAACAACTGCGCTTTGCGGATTTATCACGGTACTTACCTGAGACGCTAGGCACATTTTGTGATATTTCTTTCCTAGAATTATGAAACTTGGTACAGTTGTTCTTAAGGTGCTAGTGAGTAGATTAAGCCCGGTTGACAAAGGGTTCCGCACCTAAGGGGGGAGGGGGGGGGAAGATTTCTTGTTCCGAGTTTCGCTCTAAGCCATACAACTTATAAATTAATGCTATTATGGCAAGTGTGGTATCATTTTCGGGTGAATCATAGACGGGGTATTCATTTATGGAACAAAAAACTCACGTTTTCTAAAGAAAAAATAGAAAAAATAACAAAAGATGTAAAAAAAAACTAAAAAAAATTTTTGGGTTAATTATACTCTATAATAATAATAAATTGAAACAATAAAAAATCTGGCTATAATGCGGCATTTATATAGATTATAAATATATATGATACATTAACACTTTGTCAATGGAAAGTAGGTGAAAAAAAAAACTTTTCGCTGGAAGGTGTGTCTTGCTTTATGTTGCATCACAAGTCATTGTATTGACATAAGATTTGTATGACGATATGGATTCCTTTTCAGGTTATTATAACTGTAACTTTCAGTTATGAGCTATGTATAAAATTATGGAATTAAAAATCAATTTTCTTATATCTTAACTAGCTGGTGCCCGCGAACTTCGTCTCGCCAAGGGATGCTTGTGTGCCAACAGGCCCTCCAGAGCTGATAAAAGTTATCATCACTTACCTATCTGTCACCGATGTTGATCAAGATATTTGTGCGCAACCATTCTAAACATTAAAATACATCGCTAAGTTTTGTAGTGATAGATGCATGCACGATCTACGGCAGATGAAACGGATGTTACGTTACGTTTGAGCCCACCATCGGTTCACACTACAGGTAGAATGACTTCTTTGCACCGCCTCACATAAGGTGGGGTGTGGGTGGACTGCTCTGCAAATTTTTTTGCCCCATGGTCTCCTGTTTGGGGTTGTCGAATAGGTATGCGCAACCGGATTAACAATACAATTAGTACAACTCCATTTTAATATACAGAAAAAAAGAAACAAAAAGTAATTACTTACTACACTAACAAAAAAGTAATGCTTAATAAATTTTCTTTAAATAAGAAAAATTGCCTTTAGTACCTACTTACTAACACTGCGAAATATGAATCACAAAAGAAGGTACTACACAGGTAGTCGTGACAATAATATTCACTAATTTAGCTCTACATATTTTAATCAATAAATAATACTTACTGCGTTTATATTTACATTATTAATGCACTAAGTATACAGTAATAAACTTAGTCTGGCAAGCGCTCACTAAAATCTCAGAAGAGACCAACTTGCTGTCTCTTGGACTGGAGCGTCATAAAGCTTTCCTGAGAAGAAAGGTCCTCTTGTTCCATGGGGTCACTGAAATCAAGGATGAAAGGTTAGCTGAGGTTATTGCAAAAGTAATGGGTGACAAAATTCAGCTGTCCGAAATTACCAGTTCCGATCTGCAAGCCTGCTAAAGGCTAGGTTTCTCTACATCGAAGACGCGTCCAGTACTCGTTAGGTTCTACATACTCTTTGAGCTTGTATTATTTGATTTCAGCGACGCAGATATTTTCTTTCTTTCCCATAATCAATTCATTACACCCTAAAAAAGTTCCGTTCGCTTGATAAACAGTAAAGACTCATATACGAAGCATCATTTCTTCACATACACTCATACACACTCACACAACATACCTACACATCCTCATAACATTGGCCTCATGCGTCTGTGTTAGACGATTTATTCAGTGTCTGAGGCAAGATTTTTCATGGCTGTACAAGCCGATTCGGGAGCGGCATGGCTTTTTGCACGCTCTTTACAGACACTGCGTTGCCTGGGACGCAATTATGGAAAACGCAGGGCTGCCCAGGACCTGCGCCACCCTCTCGGCCTTCCTGGCTGACTCCACAGGAACGACAGGTCGATACGTGCGGAGCCAGATCAGCTGCAGGAGTCTGCCGCGCGATTTATTACCAGTCACTCGTGGAGTCGTTTTTGTATGGAGTTTTCCATCTCCAGGACCCTGATCTGATCAGCTTCGGTCGGATTTATCCCTCGGTCGCCTCTTACGACCCCCATAGGAAGAGAGGGGGTGGTGCTATTCTACTCTGCCGGCACCACACGGCTAAAAACATACACAATACTTAAGCAACAAAATAAGTTTCTTTACATTAGCTTACCCGTGATATTATGTTCATTTAATATGTTAAACTCTGTTATTGGCTATTGAAGTTTTAAAGGTGTATTTGTAATATGTGCCAAGTATGTGCTGTTAAGTTTATGAAATAAATAGGTAAATTAAATTAAATTATTTATTTATTATTATTAAGGACTTCTACCCATCTAGGTAATTCTGGCAATGAATGTCAAAACTGATGTCTTTACGGTTTGTCAAAATCAAACAAAGACAATAAAAAATGGAGGTTTCAAGAAGAGGATTCTACTTTTTGACAGCCAATGGACTGGGGTAGATGATGTTCACAGTATATTTTAATCGTATTTCACGTAGGAATTAGCGTTTTTCCCGCAGTAAAAAGTATCCTAGGTGTTGACCAGGGCTAGTAGCTACACACCACAAAAACACCACCATACAGCCTCCAAAAGCGTAGGTGATGGAGGGACGCAGCAGGGGCGGTGAATTCGTACCGGGTTGAGATATTTTAAAATATTTGTAGCGATAAAGATGTCAGTAATCAGTATACAGGGTGTAATTGGTGGTAAACCAAAACAATGATTCCGACCTTCAAAAATGTATTTTGTATGGGGAGTAAAAAAAACTCGTATAAGTAGCACCCATAATATGATCCATGGGGAAAGTTGTTCAGTTTCATGTTCTGAGCACGCCTGCAAAGTTTTCGGTACACCGTCCCTTACACCCCGTATAAACAGGAAATAGTGTTAGAATCGTCATGAAAATCTTAAATGAAAACGATGACATAGAGTAAGACACACCTTCCAACGAATCGATTTTTTTTCACTTTTTTATTGACATATTGTTAATGTATTGTATATATTTATAATCTATATAAATGTAGCATTATAACCAAGTTTTTTATTGTTTCAATTTTATATTATTATAGAGTATAATTAACGCAAAAAAATTTTTCTTTAGAAAACGTGAGTTTTTTGTTCCATTAATGAATACCCAGTCTATGATTTATCCAAAATTGATACCGCACTTGCCATAATAGCATTAATTTATGAGTTGTATGGCTTAGAGCGAAACTCGGAACAAGAAATCTTCCCCCCCCTCCCCCTCCCCCCTTAGGTGCGGAACCCTTTGTCAACCGGGCTTAATCTACTCACTAGCACTTAAAGAACAACTGTACCAAGTTTCATAATTCTAGGAAAGAAATATGACAGATTGATATTTTATGGGCTTAGCGTCCCAGATAACTATGTTGTTTAGTTTAGCGTGAAAGCGTGGTAGGTAATTTGTCTTTACGTCGTCAGCATCAAGGAAAACGTACATACTTAGGTTTGTCCTCAAAAATAATATGACCTTTATAACGGTTAAATTATGCTTAAGACTGATACTGAAAGCTCAAGATAAATAGTATCTATTTACCAACCCTTCAAGAAATGTAGGTGAGAAAAAAAAAACACTTCTTATCATTTAGAATCAATTAATTATTACAGAAATGTTTTGTAGTACTTATTCAACTGATCCGCAAGTAAAACTTTATTGCATAAAAATACTATACCAAACAGAAAACAAGGCTATTTTCATCCGACAATTGGCAATTTCATAAAATTTCTTGGAGCTAGAAATACTGAAATTCATATCCAAAGTGTTTACAGTCGTTCAGGATTGTAGATGTGCATTTTATTTTCTTATATTTAGTAACTGGAAGCAATGTAACAAACGTAGCTTGTCTCAGTTGGGTCAAAAGCGTTGTAAAAAGCCGCCTATAAAACATGCCGACCTATTTACGTCGTGCACAGAAACCTGCTTTGGGAAACTTAAACTAGAGTTGCAACAATATCGATAAAATAGTGAAGGCACTTATATGAGAATGTGAAATAAACTCAAATTAGTATAAGGGCTACATTTTGGGCATACAAAACTTTACCTTTGTACACGCAAAAACGTACGACAAGAAAAAAAGAAAAAGTATAAGGGGTCGAAAAAAATGCTAGACTAATTTTACAGTGCCAGATACACTGCTACAGTTCAAGCTGCTGCATTTTTATGTCGTGAGCGTAGTGGTTTCATTCAATGTCATATAAAACTGACATTGGCGTATTACCACACTGCCACGGCATTTGCCAGCCCAGCGGTGGCCGGTGGGCGTGTGCAAAAGCAGCTTCACAGTAAATACAGAGCACACAAAGTTGTCAAAAACAAGTTTTCCATTATTATTATGAAAAAATTTATGTTTCTGGGGGAAAATTAATAGCACGAACGAGCCAAGAAAGCAGAGTAAAAATTTTTATTACGATTCTATCGATTCATACCTTCATACTATCATCTCTAGTTCGAAATGGTGCGCCCGATATCGAGACCAGCCTTCCGTGTCAATGGAGAAGAAATTTGTCGTCTTTGTCGCGGGCCCCGAGACTTTTGAGCCTCTCCTTTCAATGCTGACTTCCTGGTAGGTAGAAACCAATGAAAACGAGGTTTGTTTTGAATTTCTGGAAAAAATAATGTTAGAAATACCTACCTAGGTATTTCTTTTTGTACATCATTATGAAGTCTCTTTGGTAGGGTTTTCAAAAGATTGTCCAAAGAAACGTGTATGAAATAGGAGTTGATTTTTACGATACCTACTTAATGTTCTTCTATTAATGTTGTACATCCTGCTAAAAATCCAAATTAAAAGTCATCATTCATGCATCATTTTCATAAAATAAAATATTAACCATACTTTTATTACAAAATATACGTAGAATAAGCTTTAGAATTCTAAACAGAGCTGCCCATTTTGACCGCACTCAAACCATGACTGTTTCAAAACAACCACTTACAAATTATTGACCTAAAAAGGCGCCCTTTAGTTAGTTGACAGTTGACATCAACTCCTGACCGTTGTCATGCGTGAAAGGTTAGTTAAGGGCTAAGGGCCGTAGCTAGGTAAGAGAAAAGGGGCTCCATAATAAAAGGGTTTCATTTCCTAATAGTTATTTTCGACTAATCTTGAAAGTAAGTAGGTGGATGTATTTTTGGACAGTTGTTAGTATTGTCATATTATACACCTACCTATACCTACATATTTAAACTGACTTTATGTCAAATATTTTTCATAATAAGTCATTATTTCAGTTCGGCATCACTTTTTACATCTTCAGGACTCACGACCATTCCTCTCCATAATTAGGATGAATTCTAACAGTAATTATGTAGAGTGTTTAAGACAGGCTCATAAGTCCGGTCGGGCCCTTCTGGTTAAGTGACAAAGGTTCGGGGATGATGGAATACCGATGTACGGGTATCGGGAGTTATTGCCCCGGATGCTATGGACAGAAATAGGCCACGGTAATTTACGCCGGAAGTTCCCTTAAGTCTGTAAAGGGTAGTTTTGGAGATAGGCGAGAAACACAGGTTACGTACGTTTGTGCGTTTTTGCGCTGCGTAACGCCTGCGTTCCGAAAATATGAATATTGACCATATTCCAATACAAATACGGTTAATGTTAAAGGCTTTAACAGACGCATCTGTCGACGCAGCGTTGTGCGATGCGCAGTGTTAGTGGATGCGTCTATCAAATCATTTGACATAAACAGTATTTGTATGAAGATAAAGCGATAATTCACATTTCCCTAACGCGTGTGATAACGCTTCGCAAATAATAAAATCAATAGATCTCGCATCTCCTTCAGGAGTATAAACTCCTTGTTTTTGAGTATAAATATTGATGAATTATGTAAAACGAACATAGACTCAGTAGTAAAAGTTGTTTAGATTCATAGTCTCTGATTATGTCTGCAAAGTTTACAGAACACCTTCTATTACTCCGGGTAACTACTAAGTAGTAAGTACCTAGTAACCTACTGCACAAGTTTTTAAGTTCTACTTGCGAGCAATTTTATTAAATAAGTTTATCAAAATGTAATGAAACCAAATAACTTCAAAGATCTACAGATTCTTATGAATGGTTCATGTCACAATGCTGTTCTATCAGTTCTGGCTGGCTGGGCAGGCTCAATGCCTTCCAGCTCACAGTGTTCCTTTCAATTAGCTCGAGCACGGATACGCAAATGAAAGATGGCTTCAACTCTGAAGCGGGCGATCCGTACGCTTGATACGGTTTGGTATTTAACTAGATCTAAAAACAAAAATGTATGCTCGAAAGTTTTATGTGTCACCGGTGCAAACGAAGTAAATACTACTGTGATATATATAAATAAGCTACAATTGTGATGTTTAATATATCACTAATGCACACGAACGAAATAAAAATATTTTTCTCTATTTAACCCACTACAAAATAAGAAATCTTAAATCTCGAAACAGATTTTTATGTCAAACTAGCCAGTTAGCGTTTTCACCCGCGCAACTCATTTTCCCGCGAGAAAAAGGCATTTTCCTGGCATTTGTAATACTTATGAAACTTTCTCTTCGATCACCAACAAAAATCTACAACAAAAATCACATCGACATCCGTTGCGTGGTTTAGGAAAAGCGACTTCATTTATTGGGATTTCATTTTGTACTGTGTATTAATTAAACAGGAAGTAAAAAGTATCGTAAGTACCTGCCTACTTAACAAAAAGTTGCTTTTAATAAACCTTTTTTCAACAAATTAATCTGCTATGTGCACAAAGCACAAAACTGTTAGAAGCGACCTAGCGGTGCGTGACAAGATGAAGGCATTCGGACTTACGTCGCAAGCTCGCGAGGTTGCGTCCCTGCGTGCGATCGGGCGGAACTTAAGCCCCGAGAAAAGTATTTCCCAAACACTATGTAAGCACAACATGTCATAATAAAAAGTATATTCTCACTATTCCTTAAAAGTAAGAAATATTGAAATAGAAAATACAATTTAGGATCTTTTATACAGAAATTCGGATAGACTTATATAGCAACTTCAGGCTAGCGTTCATGCGTGCGATCGGGCGGAACTTAAGCCTCGAGAAAAGTATTCCCCAAACACTCTATGTAAGCACAACATGTCATAATAGAAAGTATATCCTCACTATTCCATAGAAGTAAGAAATATTGCAACAGAAATGTACAATTTCTAATCTTTTATACAGAAATTCGGATATAGAGTCATTCGGGGTAAAATTGCGCACTTTTGGATATTTCACTTCATAGCTCCCAAACTACTGCGATATAAGACACATGTATGTGCTGTCTGATAGTTTGGTTAATGGACTCTTAAACACAAACAAACAACTTGCGATATAATCTGCGGTTTTTCATATATATAAAAAAACAGTGACTAAGTCAGAGTGCGCACTTCTTCCCCGTGATGCGGGTAAAACTACGCGGTGTGTTGGGTAAAACTGCGCACAAGGGTTTCACAATAATTAAGGTCTTATCAGATGTTTATATTTTATAATTACGTGGCATTATATAGTCTAAAACAATAAAAAAAGAAAGATCTAATATAATATAGGTATTTCTGTATAGAAATGCGTTTTTAAATATCCCTATAGTGGGGTAAAATTGCGCACATCTAGCCACATATGTCATGTGCGCACTATTACCCCCGCAGTTTTACCCCATTCAATGAGTAATCAAAACAATTCATCGTAACTTTGACACTTTTGAGGCACGGTTGAGATGTTGTAACTGAAAATAAACTTCAATGTGTACAGAAAATAAAAAAATAAAAGCAAACTCTTCATGATCATAATCCACACTCCCAGAAACTTTTCCTTGCACCGAATAAAGTCCGAATTTAACCACGTTTTGGTATTTTTGGTTCTAATAGGTAGGAAATCAACCCGCACTGCACTGAGTGTCTGGACCTAAAATGGCGGTTCAGGTACACGTGTTCCCAGCAAATCAGCGTCCCTGCCCCTGCGCCCTATTCTGTAATATTGACGGTGCGCAGTTTTACCCGCTGCGCAGTTTTACCCCGAATGACTCTACTTACATCTTACATCCCAACTTCAGGCTAGCGTCCCTGCGTGCGATCGGGCGGAATTGAAGCCCCGAACATGTCATAATATGTATGTCTTCACTATTCCATAGAAATATGAAATACTTATTACAGTAAAAAATCTATGACACCCGTGTTTAATCTTGTATTGCGTTTAAGTGATGTAACTACAGATTATTTGACGCAGCAAAAGACAAATCATATTACGACACGACGCATCCTTGCTTTAAGATGCTGCTATGTTATTAAATGTAATGTGGAAATCTAAAACTGTTACAAACGAAGGCTGAAATCTTAAAACCTAAAGTCAACTACTCACTTTAACTGAACAAAGTCTTCATAATACCGTGTCCACTAGTTCCCCAGCACCGATAGCCGGTCGATCCTCGGTACAAAGTTTGCAGGCCCAGTGTACTTGTTCCGCTACATTAAGCCGTCGAGAAGGCAGCCTCGTTCCACTCAGTGGTGCTCGACAGCCGATGTGGCGCACTAGTTAGTATGACTGCCTGCCACGCACAAGGTTCCGGGTTCAATTCCCGGTGGGGTCACTCACAGAGTTGATTTTTATCACTTTGTGAATGTATTCCTAGTCTGGTTAGGACATTTCGGGCTGAACCACCTGATTGTCCGCAAAGCAAAATGGTTCCGTGCTTCGGATGGGCACGTTAAGCCGTCGGTCCCGGTTGCTGTCTATGATGGCGGTTACACAACCATGTCAGGGGCCTGCTACTTGCAGTAGGCGGTTGAAAAACTCTGACACCAGGGTTTATCGGGTCGTTGAACGTTGTGGGAACACGAAGAGAGATAGACTCAGTGGTAACGGCTGCAGTCTAGGGCAAGTATATCTATTTATCATGATTCGGTGTCTTTGTTTCTTTTATAATGTGAGTTTTCCTAGTTTAGGAACTATGCCAAACATAAAATATCGAACAATGTCTACAAAATGTATTGGAATTCTCACAAAATTATGTTAGGATTCCGTATTCATAGTTTATCATTCAGTGTGATCGCAGCTGCGAAAGTTTTATTTAGTTAAGATAAAATATTAAAACTATTTTGTTTATCGATCTTTTACGTTGATCTAGTGAAATGAGTGGAAAGAAAAGAAAGACAATAGAGGCAAGATATAACTTTTTGACGCAATAAATTGTCATATCTGCGTAAGAAGTACATACCTAGTAACAAAGAATACTAAATATAGATATTAGTGCATTTTATGAACTATCAGTGTGAGTATGTGTGTGGGTGATTTGTTTGTTTTATACTCGCTTTTAAACTTTTCTCTACATAGTTGAGAAACCTGTTTCACCTTATCAGCCTACTTACAGGGTGGAAGTTTTCCCCTCGTTTTTTCAAAAAGCAATAAAACAACAAAGTTTCTCGTTTATCTGGGAACTTTTATCGTAATTAAATACACTCTGGACGATTATCGCCGGTGATTCCGCGGAGAAAGAGAAAAATTCCATGTTTTTGTAGCGTTTAATCTCGCCGCGGGAGGGTAAGGGCCAGGCTACTGGAGAAGAGGAAGGAAGCTAGCTTCAGTTATCTTGAATAGATAGTGGCTTCAGTGTCTTGCGTTCAGTTATTCATTTATACAGTGAGGGATATACCAGCTGCTGAGCTAAAAAATTACGATGAATCCTTGTGTCAGAGTTCAAGTAATTAATGTGTTCCCTGCGATGTGTACGTTCTGTCATCTGAAACTAATTATTGTTTGCAAAATACACCTCCGTTTGATACCTGAATACCTGATACTTATGTAGTAAATTCACTACATAAGACACTGTTGGAATATGGTATGAAATGTAATTTTTGCACAAATACCCATTTTTCTTGCAGAACTACCAACCAACCACAATAAATTGTTAATCTGGTATTCTGCAACATAACTATACCATACTATACGCAGGTAAGTTCTGTTTCTAAAATCGCTGGCGCTACTACTAAGGCACAACCCTAACAGCAAAGGAAGGTTACCTAGTGATTAAACTCGTCTCCGAAGATCGATGCCGCTGTGTTTATTTTTGCAACGGACACAAAATAAATAGGTATCGTCTTGTACTTGTAAAATAACAGTATGATTGACAAAAATAAACAAAATAAATAAAAAAAAAAAAAAAAATTTGTTGCTATTTTTCTTTTTCTTTGTACAATTATCGCTCTCGCTTCTACTGACGTGCAACCCTAACGGCGAAGCAGGGTTACCTAGCGATTAAACTCGTCTTTGAAGATCAATGGCGCTGAGTTTATTTTTGCTACGGGTATACCTGTACCTGTAAAATAACAGTATGGTAGGATTGACAAAAATATACAAATTAAACTCAGATTAAAAATTAGTTGCTAATTTTCTTTTTTTGTGTACAATTATCGCTCTCGCTTCTACAGACGTGCAACCCTAATGGCGAAGGAGGGTTGCCTAGCGATTAAACTCGTCTCCGAAGATCGATGGGGCTGTGTTTATTTTTGCAATGGACACAGGATAAGTACCGGGGATGTTTTGTTACGAGATAATGGAGAAGAACCTACTACCTACATAGAAAAGTTCGATGACTGTTCATAATACAGGGAGTAACAGAAATGGTATTACAAGCCGAAAGGAGGTGAAGGTACTCATGAAACTGAACAACTTTCCCCATGGAACATGAGTCGAAATGTGAAAAACATATTTGGACCTCCCGTAGTAAATTATTCAGCTGATCGGCGATTTTGTATGCGAGGTCCAAATCTTGTTTTTCAAAATTCGACCCATGTTCTATGGGGAAAGTTGTTCAGTTTCATGAGTACCTTCACCTCCTTTCGGCTTGTAATACCCTTTCTGTTACTCCCGGTATAATTGTGTCAAACTTAATTTTAGTTAGGTATGACTAGGATAAATATGACAACTAAAACAATGTCCTTTGTACAGAGAGGCATATTTTTAAGACGCGTATTTTGGCTGAACTAGGTACTTAAAATAAGACTCTACTTAAAAATAGTTTGAAGATTAGATTATCGACAAAGACGCGTTTTTAATACTCGGTCCTTATTTTTAACAAGGTCAAAAATAAATAATTTTGTAGTCTTTTTATCGTATCTACAAAAAATATGTTTAATTTTTTGCTGTCAATTTATTGCCTACGGCGTAGCCATTCGTAGCACTGCTACGACAATAAAGCCTCAAGTAAAAGATCTACTTAAATAAAATACGTGAATGGTATTTAAACTACCTTCTTACTTAATTATTTATTTATATAGTACTTGTCTTAAATTAAACATGAGGTGTTTTGGTGGAATATTTGAGCTGCGTGTGTGTGTATTTATGTGTTTACTACCGATTAGTCGCAAAGTGTTCTTACCCAAATATAAACACAACATCCCTGTGAAGTAACCTCTCATCCCGTCTATCTATCGGTCCTTCAGAAACTTGAGAAGCTTCTAGTATATTTATATCTTTGTGTGTAGGCACAATCGGCAACAGCTCAAGTTAAATGTGGACGGTACCCATGATAGATCTTTCTAAAAAAAAGTTGAGGCAAACCAGTTAGTTCTTGCCTACTAATTTTAAATTGGCAATCGGGTCATTTTTAGATATTATGTATAATATGTATGTTGTGAAAGTTTTGTTTTTAGGATTTAATCCCTAATATTAACCTTACCTTAAGCAGCCACAACGTTCCCCTGCTGGACACGCGCCTTCCCCTATCGGGGCCTGCCAATAAATAATACCTTTTTTCCTGCCCAGTGGGACATCCATTTAGTGGGCGACCGATACAACGAAACCTGGTTTCAGAATATCTCTCAGTGAACGGCTCAAATGAACTAAGCTGATTACCTCGTATTTACCCGAGTGCCTCAGAAAGAGGGTTAAATATGTTTTTCGAGAGTATGTATGTATGTATGTATGTGGACAAGAAAATTCTTCTCACGGGCTACAGCCCAAACGGATAGTTAAACTTTGACATATGAGGTCTCGTTAGATTCGTCTCAGCACCGCGAGTGACACTGGCTATTTAAAAAAAATATAGATTCAAGATGGCGAATTTTTACAGCAACATACTACTTTAAAATTACCGCAATCGGGTTTTTTGTTTTTTTAACACATCTACTTGTTTTGAAAGTATTTCACCCTAATAACCTCTTCGAGTTGTCTCCGCGGGTACCGCTTCAAAAGGTCTTGTTATTCTGACCTTTTATGTCGCAAAATATGACGAAAATGTTTTCAGAAGTTCACCTCGTGTTTTTTTGGCGAATTTAATCTTTCATGTGAACGTTTTGAGTTGCTCAATGTAATGGCGTATTTTTGTATTTTATTTAAGGCAATATAGTACTTACTTATACTTACTTTTTCTGTATGTAGCTACCTACTTATTAAATAGTTTGCGAAAGAAAATTTACTTTTATAAGTAACCAAGTTTTCCATAACACAGGTCCAGCTAAAGAAATTTTCATCTAAACTGCATGATTTTCCGGTATTTTGTCAGATCTGGTTTTTTCGTCTTCTTCATCGAGTCGATGGTAACTGGTTTTCTAAAGAAAGGACTTACGATATCCCGGACTTACGATAAACGGTAAGCAGAGTGTAAATGGCAGTAGAACACCGTCGTTTAAACCACATCTGACTAAATTTTGAGAGTTATTCAGAAGACTGTGTATCACTATAGCGACAAATTGTCAGCCTGTCGCCTAAAATTGCGATGCGCATCAGCTTTCAAAGACAAACATCTATTAGTCATTTTGAAAAAAAAAACGAACAGAATACCTATCGTTAATCTTCGAAAGTGGTTACCAAAGCGGCTAAATTTACTTATTTAAACAATAATAAGTGGATGACCCAAAGAGCCATTTTAAAGTACCTAAAAACCCAAATATTATTTATTCGTTTATATTCTGTACAAATTACTTGTAGCTCAAAATCTTATTAAATATCAATCAGCTGTAACGTCCATCGCGAATTTCTAAGCAGGGTTGCTTATGAAATTTTCATCAGAGCCCTCTAGGGGAGGCCGTTGAAAAATATTTCATTATGGACGGGTTTCATACTCTGCTAGGCTTATTAGTATGCCGGGGCATGAAGCCGGCATACAAATTCATATGAAGAAGTTGGGAGTCGTGTGGCCGATAAGTTAGCTCGATCCGATTAACATCGTAAAGAGTAAAATATACCCAGAATAGGTATTACGTACTTGACGCAAATTGGACCCAAGATTGTCTGATAAAGGGAACTCTGCTGAGTCATTTTCTCATGCGGAAGACAATACTGCTCTGTTTGATAACGGTTCAGTACACACCCTATCAGTTGCACTTTATCTTAAATTGTATTTAACATGCAGTAAATTAGAATAACCAGTGTAGGTAAACCTTTACCGGATATATCGTCGTGCTAATGATACTGGCCTTAGCGCATTTTATGGTAAATTTTTCAGACGATTCGTTCTAAATAACGTCTCTCTCTATGATAGCAGTTCTAATAATTTCATTTGAATTCAAACTAGCCAGCAACACTGCATTCTATCAATTCTATCTAGGTATGGGTAGTTATTTATTAGGTATACTTATGAACATACCACTAAAGGAACGTCTTTGACTGGACGACGTTAGGAAATTGGCGTTCTGTTCCATCCCAACTATGCATGTGAACTACTTTGTGAATACGTGTAATGCTCAGTAGCACTTTGTCTACGTCTTTGTAACAAGATTCGATTCTCTCTATTTTCGTGTGGGACACCGAGTCGTCAAATCACCCGAAGACCCTTTATACGTAGTATTCGCACCGCACAGACTGATTTCGCGTTCGAGAATACTTTAATTGTGTCTAATTTATAGATTTAAAGATAAAAACAAGTAAAGATTTTTGACATAAAGGTATGGACAAAATCGCCGCATGCTAACCGGGCATGTGTCATATTTTTACAACCTACAACAAGTATCAGGCCAAGATTCAATTATAGAATTGGTTTACATCTGTAAAAGCTAATTACTTTACTGTCTTTGACTAAAGCGGGTATTGCCCTACTTCCGTAACAGCAATACATTTAATGATATTTACCTATTAATATCGAGGAAAACCGTGTCTTTTCCTGTTTTGGTCAGAATATTGATCAAAGTTGAAGATTCTTAACTGTGTTTTTTTATATTTCACTAATGTAGGTATTTATTCTTCATTCAGAATCAAAACAGCAGATATTTTTCCACAATACCGGGTGAAGTCAAAAACATGTAGGTAGCTGATCATATCAACATAACTTCTATTTCTTGTTGATACGTGGTACAATATGTCGACCTTTACCTTTACAGCCACAACAGTCCACTGCTGGACATGGGCCTCCCCCGTATTGGAGGGTATTGCCTTACTCACCACGCTTGGCAGGCGGATTGGCGAGCGCAGTGCATTCACTGGATAATTATCCTTTAGTCGCTTTTTGCGACACCCACGGGTAGAATTGGGGTGATGTTATTCTAAGCCGACATCACACGGCAATATGTCGACAAACGACCCGAACTGCCACAATGATTTCTGACATGAATGCAGTATAATATGTAAATGCTCGAACAATAGATGGCGTGGCTTATCGGCGGCACGTCTTCTCGGCTGACAAAACACTGGTGCGGTTGATTAAGCACCCACACACGCTCAATCATTCGATCATTCAATCTGCGGGCTCAATCAACCTTGAGGCGGGTGTTTTTGTTTACTTTACTTGCACATTAAGTAGAAGCTTTAGAGCTAATAGCCTAGGGGTGTAGTTTATGATAATGAACTAATGTCGAAATAGACTGTTTTATAACACACTGAATAAAAGTGAATCACTCAAATATTTCGCTCGTCACTTTGTTGTTTTTTTTTTTAATCTAAACTAATAATATTAAGAACCAAGTTAGTTGAGTTTTGAATAATTTGTTTGATGATTTAACTAGTTTCAGTCTGTGTCAGCCTGCGTCTTAGAATGTGTTATTCAGTGTTGAATATAGTTAAAAAATAACCAAAACAAAAAATCTCACATTACGTTAAAATTGGGATCAGTAATGTGTTTGTTTAATTTATGTACAGGGTGGCGCAATAGAACGTGCATTTATTAAGTATAGGGTAAAAAAATTAAAACGAGAGATATATTTGAAATAAAAGATAGGCCAATTAGGTAAATAAATGGAGTTTATTTTTCAAAAACAACATCGTCTAAATGACGGCCCTCACGAAAGCGACACTCCTCTAAACGCGAAGCGAAATTTTTTGAAAACTCTTTTCAATAAGGCTGGGTGATTGCCGCCATTTCCTTTGCTTGAGATTGGTGCCCATACCGTTACTTTCGGACTGTGCAGTGGTTTTTGATGTTTGAATTTGGGATTCTCGTTGCTCCAATAACTAGAATTTTGTCGGTTAACAAAACCATTTAATTGGAAATTGGCCTCATCAGAAAAAAGGATGTTGTCAAAAGTGGAAAATCGACTAAGCATTTCTTCAGGAAATGCCAGCCTTGCCCTGAAGTCGGTCTCTTTCAACTCCTGTGCTAACTGGAGCTTATAAGGATGCAGTTTAAGATCTCAGTTTGAAATTCGCTGTAAACTTCGTCGTGACAAGTGTAAAGCCGCCATCGCTTCCGGATCACACAAATGCCGATTTTTTCGTACTGACTCCTTCACCCTCTCAATATTGTCTGTCGTCCTAGACGTTCTTGGACGACCTTCTGCTGGGGGTTTAAACGTGCAACAGGTCTTTTTAAAACGCTTTATCCATATTTTAATTAAATTTGCACTTAGAGCTTCATTAATGTGTTTTAATCCGAATTAACAACAATATAGTCGCCTTGTAGAGATGTAAAAACGACCATTCTCGTAAAACGTGAGAATACAAAAAGCTCGATGCTTTCCGTCGAAGTGATCATTGGCTACTAAAACTCCATGAATGTCACTATCCAACCACGCAAGACTCCCCTCGCCCAAGCGCCGTTTACCCCGACAAAAAAGATAATTCAATATGCACGTTCTATTGCGCCACCCTGTATTTGGATTATCTAAAAAAATATAACAATATCGTGCTTTGAACGAATAATTTGTATTAAAAAATTATGTTGTGCCTCGCAACAACAGTTGCAATTTAGCATTAATTCTTTTAAAAAGATAATATTGTTGTTAAGAAAAATACAATTGAAACATTTTTGTCTACACTTCTCAGCAGTCAGTGTGTTAGGCTCTGCCCTACACAGTGAATTTTATTCGCGTACTGCCATTTTTTTCTCGCACGATATTTAATTTTGTATGAAAATACAAGCGATTTTTTTTTCGTCAGTGCGGAAACTTGCACAAGATACAGTGTGTTACGAAAAAGCGATAAAAAAAATCGCGCGAAATAAAATCGCTGTGTAGATAGAGCCTTAAAGGTACTATTTATGTGCATCATAATTTGTGCGCACAAGGTTGCAAGTAGGTCGGTCGTGACCCAGCATGTACTTAATATAGCAGCTTAGAGCTCAGCATCTAGATTACTGTGGTTCTAGGTCAAGTGCTCAGACTAGGTTATGTCGAGTTGGTCGTGAGTTTTATAGAAATACTGAAGAGGTCAGATTTTATAGTATAAATATTTTATTCGGCTTATAATGAAGAAATCCGTAACGTAACGGATATCGAATGAAAAGATTTTTGTATTTTGTTTGTTTTTGGCTCGTCAAAGAGTAGATAATACTGAAATCGTAATCCTATAAATCATGTGAATTATTTGCCCTATCACAATATTTAAGAAATCCTTACCGATAGTCTTTATCATAAAATATTGACAGGCATTCTTAAGCTTATCTACCTACAGCAACAAATTTAACTGGCGGAGTTTAAGCCGAAACAGTACTTAAGCAAAGCGACATCCCACTTGAGATTTCGCTAATGTTTCTTTGGGGAAAAATGCCTGTGAAATGTACGAGATTACGCTGAGTCTCTACAGAGTTGTGTTTCTAAATTTTAATGAATGAGAAAAAAATGAAAGCGTTCTTGTTATAAGTAGCTAGATGGCTTATTTATTGAGTAGATAACGCTACTCACTTTTTCTTCTAGTGTTCTTCTTGTTTTCAAACTTTTTAGGTAGGTACGTATATCTGCGTATAGAGAGGTATTTTTAGTTAGTAGGTATGCTAACTTCCCAGGCTTAAAAAAATAAAGCCACGGGGCTATTTTTAAAACAAAGGTAAAGAACAAAACAGCTGTTCCATAAAAAATATACCTAAAAACATACTCGACAAAAATGTTTGGAAAGAGCTGCTTCTTAAATCACAATTTCAAAGATGGCCCCGTAACAAAAGTTTTTCATAGTCACTAGTAAAATCACACTGCAAAGTTTGCGTACTGACTAAAAAATAACCCAGCACACTATAAAATGCGCACTATGACACTTTTGAATTTCTTTTTCTCGCCTCAGAGCCGGGAGAGAAGTGGTTGGCTATAAAACTAGGGATATTATTTACGACCGCAGCCAGCGGCGGATATATAGCCGCGTTTAGCACCTGCACCCTAAAATAGGTGGTCTATTTCACACATGTCATTTGATCATGCAGAATTTTGCTTGTCCGCCGTAAATGGAGAAAGGAGTTGGTTGAAATCGCATGTAGAAACACACACGATATTGGACCCCTGCTGTACGGAAAATGTTAGTCATGATGTGGCGCGGCGTTCTACTTGGAATCTGGCAAAAACTCCATATGACTCTGAGGCAAATGTGAGAACTCACAATACTTAGCGATATACAAAACGCAACTACAAAGGCAGGAAATATTAAACTAATAACACCTAATATGATGTTTTAAATACCTAGAAACTATATTTTAAAGTTATTGTACCTAATAAAGGATTTAAATTAACACAATTGAATTTAGTTCGCTTTCTTTTAAAGATAATTTTACTTTAAAACTAAATATAATTAGTGTAACAGTAAATTACAACAAAAACCTAACCAAAACTAATCACCACCGGGGCCAGTGGACCAAGTAAGTCCAGCGCAGTCCAAGTTGGACGAAGTTGGTCCAACGTGGCGGTCATGATTAAATTTCCTGAGTTATGGCTGCAAGTTCGCTGGCTTTTTTGCTATTTATTGAATTTAGAATCGGTTCAGAACGATACTACAATAAATATTTTTGTATTATCTTTCTCGAATATTGCATAATGCCTCTTCTTGTTTTGGCCAACCGTCACCAATCCTTCTATTTTTGTAGTGTCTGAGAAGATACTCACATTTTTAGTTTTACTAAATAAAACATGCATTTCGTATTTACCTCTGGAGAATAACAAGTAAGAAACTCCTACCCTTACTCATACAAACGTCACTCGATCCCATTGTTTTTTATAGTTTTGTTTATTCCTCATAGGGTATTAAAAGATGCTTATTCTTAGTTACGGCGTATTCTTCCAATGAGGCCTGTAACGAATCACTCCAGGGGGAACTGATTGACAGATTGCCTGTCTACATAATTGAGACGAATGCCGCGGCTGCACAGATAAATCTTCACCTCCAACTTCAGCCCACGCCGCTAAGCTAAAGAGGGTTATGTTTTATTAGATGCCTATGTCGATGTCGCAGCCAACTGGTTAAAAACGCTGTGTAATTAAACATCTAGTTCTTTAATCAAACGCCGCCATCTAACCAAACAACTAGTTCACTGGCTGAATGTTGAAGCATTCCAAACGTTCAACACAGCAGCGGACCGAAAACCCGCTGTTTAATTGAATAAGTACGTTTTTTCGCCACTGCGGCGCTAGAGTCGGTTTGTTTACAAGATGGCGTCAGGGGCACAAAAATCAAGACCGTATTTTGTTATTTTTATGATAAATAATCAGTAATTAGCGTCATCAGTGCTGTTTCATGGTTATAAGTGATGGAGGCGTCTACGGGGGAAACGTCTGAACAAAAATTCAAACAGTTGTTTGAAGAAACTCTGCGAAATTATGAAATCCAACATCAAGGTAATTTTGTTGTTATTACACGAAGAGCCATTAAATGTTTATTAAACTGTCACAAACCTAATAAAACATGAGTAATTCGTTATGTAATCATTCAATTTGCAGTATCTACTAATTTTCGATGAAAATGGAGTGATGTGAACGTAGGTACTTACAAAGTATAAATCCCTATGCAAACTGCAGCGGGATTCGGATGAGTACTTGGGTAGCGTACCCACTACGTCACAATACCGCGTACCCACGTACAGAGCCGGTTCCGCTCCGGTTTGCATAGCTCATGCTCGGGGCTAGACTGTAGAGGAGACTGGGGTTGCTTGCACTAGGAGGGCGGCCATACAAATGACACTTTTTCAAAATTTTCTTAGTAAGGGTTTCATTCACCTCAACCAGTGCAACCAGTACTGGTTGAGGGGAATGAAAGGGGGCTGGAGAAAAGTGTTCTAGGTAAACATTGCTGTTGATGAGCAACCCTGTACATTCCCGTCAAAAGACAGGGGGGTCAATATGATCCCAAGGGGGCCTGTTGTGGAGGGGGAAAGGAGAGGGTATTTTTTTTCTATTTACAGGCAGCCCCCTTTCATACACCTCAACCAGTGAGAAACACGTTTTTTTTAAGTGTCAGTTGTATGGCCGCCCCTCTAGCGCACTCCAACCCCTGTCTCCCCTATAGTCTAGCCCTGAGCATGAGCTATGCAAACCGGAGCGGAACCGGCTCTGTACGTGGGTACGCGGTATTCTGGCTAGTACAATTAATTATCAAAAGATTCAGTTCCGTTACCCATATACCCATCCGGATTCCGCTTCTTCTTCTTCTTCGTGTCAATGACTCAAAACTAGAAATTAAATAAACTTTTGCCAGTATTTAGCGATGGTCACGGCACTCTCTGTCGCCAAGTTTAGGTCCTCCACGCTGCAGGTGTTGGGCAGAAGAGGGCATGTCATCAGGTGAGCCATTGATTGGGATGGATCTCCACAGTCGCAATTGGTCCGCGTTACATCCGTGAAGCCCCACTTAGCCATATTCTCTCTGCATCGGACAACCTGGGTGCGCAGGCGGTTTAATGATCTCCAGGTTGGCCACTGCAGTTTATGCCCAGGTGGTAATGTCTCTGATGGTGATATGAACCCCACAGGAGGAGGCCAACGGGCATGCCACAATTGTTCCTTGGCTAGTTGCGCATTATCTGTGGCAGCTGATTTCCTCATGAAACTTTTGCGGCTTTTCAGACGAGCGTGAGGGATAGAGTAGTTGTACAGTGGGTGTCGAGTGTCTAATTCTTTCTTCTGTTTCTCCACTGCACAAGCTACTTCTCGCCGAACGTCCGGTGGCGCTATGCCTGCTAGAGGGTACAGCATGTTCAAGGGCGTAGGTTTAAGGCACCCCGTTATGATGCGACACGTCTCGTTCAGGGCTACATCAACCTGTTTTGCATGGGAAGATCGGTTCGGTGCCATACCGGGCATGCATATTCGCCCGCGGAGTAGGAGAGCGCGAGTCCTGTAGTTCTTAGAACATCTGGTGCTGCTCCCCAGGCTGAAGATGTTAGCCGCCGCAGCAGATTGTTTCTGGCACCGACTTTCTGTTTCGTATTAATGCAGTGGGTTTTAAAGGTTAATGTTCTGTCGAGAGTAATACCCAGGTACTTAGGATTGGGACTGTGCTCGATATTGACACCTCGCCACGAAAGTTTAAGAGCACGATTCGCCTCGCGGTTTCGCAGGTGGAACGCACATGATTGGGTTTTGGACGGATTTGGCCGTAAGGCATTCGCGTCATAATACCCATCAAGTGCGTCCAGCGCGACCTTGAGTGATTTTTCGGCTTTTTCGTAGCTAGGTGCCTGAGCAGCGAGCGCGAGGTCGTCGGCGTAAAGAAAGTGTTTGGTATTAGGTGTTAACGGCTGGTCATTTGTGTAGGCATTAAATAATGCTGGTGCCAGCACACTCCCCTGTGGAAGCCCATTCTTTTGGCAACGCCACCTACTTTTTACGTTGTTGAGAGACACTTGAAACCTACGGTTGTTCAGCAGCTCCCTTAAGATATTAACGAAACCCGAGTCTTGTGTCATATCATACACTTTCGTAAGTAATCTTCTGATATTGACAGTATCGTACGCAGCTGTTAAATCGACGAAGACGACTCCTGTGATTTTTTTAGTTTCGTAGCCATCCTCAATGTGCTGAACAAGGTTCAAGGTTTGGCTTGTACAGGACTTACCTGGGCGGAACCCAGCTTGCTCGGGTATGAGAGACTTTTCAAGTATAGGTGTTAGTCGGTTGAGCAGCATTCTCTCAAACAGCTTGAATGAGTGACATAACAACGAGATAGGACGGTAGGTTTTTGGTTCCGATGATCACTTGCCGGGCTTAAGGAGAGCTATTACTTTGGCTTGCCTCCACAGCTTCGGAATCTTCAACGTGCTGAGACATGCGTTAAACATAGCTAGTAGCCAGGACACGGCTACTGGTCCTAAATGTTTGATTTGCTCTGTTGTTATGTCATCCATTCCAGCTGCTTTACCATATTGCAGAGATTTGATGCAGGTTATTATTTCGGGTAGAATAAATGGCTTGCTGATGGCATCTGAGTTTACGGTGGAGTGGTTTGAATTGGTCCTATTGGTCCTGGGCAGTCGGTGTGGGGGCTTTCCATTTAGCAAAAGTTGGTGAGCGACTTGATTTGCCGTCACCTGTCCAGGATTAGCAGCAGGTGGAGGTTCTCCTGTAAGCTTTCTGATTGTACCCCATGCCTTTTTACTATTATGCGTCATATCGACACTCGAGACCAGGTTCATCCAGCTTTCCCTTCGCTTGACGCCCACTACGTGCATCAGTTCTTCACCAGCCTCTATAGTATCATCGGAGAACGGATCTTTCTCATAGAGTGACTGGTAGTGACGTAGTAGCTTTGCGGAGTCATCATCAAGGCCCGGTACGTACTGCCTTCGGCAACCTCGAGGAATGTGTTTTCTAGAGGTCTTCCAGACAATGTCCACAAACAGGTCGTAATTACTGGGAGTGGGGTCCAGATTCAGAAGTTTGGAGTCGATTTCTTCAAAGTAAAGGTCCCAGTTAGCTTTTAAGAAATTAAACCGACGTCTAAAGGGCACGATTGAAGGTTTGATAGCTGCTCCAACATGGCAAGTAATGGGTCTGTGCTGGGTGTTCGGGATTGGGGCACACACACTTTTCACACATAGGGACGCAATGTTGTTGCTGGAAAAGATTAAATCGGGGTTATAACCCTTTCGCCATCTCCGGCTATTGAAAGAGGCCGGGAGCTTGGGATCATGTATGAGAGCTAGATTTTCAGCTTCTGCCCATTTTTCCACTGCTTCTCCGTCCGAGTTTGAGTATGCGTATCCCCATGTGGGGCTATGGCTGTTGAAGTCTCCAACGATGACTTTGACCGAATGGTTGTTGAAATTTGGTGTTTTGGTGAATTTGAAAGGTTCATTTGGGGGCTTGTATATGGATGTTATAGTACAATTACCAGTCTCTATTGTTATTATTTCAATACCATTATCAGAATTGCATTGCGATGCTGATTGAATAGACAAAGATGGCTTTGTGAAAACTGCACTGCCGTGTTTGGCATGAGGTGTTTCTGAGACAAGTGTCATTCCAGGAACTTCAGGTCTCGATTGGTCCGTGTCTCTGTGTATTTCCTGAACGCAGAGAATATCGCACTTCGTGTTTTCGCAGAATTTTGCCAGTATCTTCGCCTTATCTTGAGAGAAGCCCTCGATATTAATCGATGCAACTACTAAGGCCGGGCGGGAGAGACCAAGATCTTGAAGGTTTTGGCTCTGAGAAGAGCCGTTTGGGCCCTGAAAAGAGCCGTTTGTAGCTTTAGAATTGAGCAGACAGTGAGTTTGTCCATCGCATGGAGATATTTGAGTCATTGTGTCGAATAGGATTGGACGATTCCGCTGTAGTTAAGAATAATTTAGTAAAGCCCTATGCAAACCGTTGTGGAACGTGGGTACGCATAATCTGACGAGTACAAATATCAAGTAATTGAGTTCCGGACTTCCGGTACTCAGGTACCCTCCCGGATTCCGCTATAGTTTGAATAGGCTTACTTTCAGATCACAGAATCAGACATACGCGGGGTCTGCGCGTGTTCGCAGTTCGGTACGCACCTACTTGACAAACCACGCGTTGCCCTTGCGTTTACGCGTAAGCTGTGCGTGTGATATTATAATGACGCGCGTGGAGCCCACGTATGTGTGAATATGCCCTAACACACATGGCTACCCTAGCAAATTGAACGTTAGCCAGTTGGCTAACCGTCATACAGCTGTAGTGTAGAACGTTATCTTCAACCACTTAGCTGATGAATGTTCAGTTGTTTGGTTAGATGGCGACGTTTGATTAAACAACTAGTTGTTTTATTACACAGCGTTTTTAGCCAGTTGGCTGCGACATCGATACGAGTAAAGGATAAACTAAGTCCCGCCCGATCCCGCCTTAGTATCTTTTCGTAACCGTTCATCGTATCTACCTAAACGTTGCGGCACAGTGGTTAGTACGACTGCCTGCCACGCAGAAGGCTCCGGGTTGCGACAATACAAACCCTGATGCAGTACAGACAGCCCCCTGTCTGTGCTGCATCAGGGTGTGTAAATCAAAACATGCAACAAACCCTGATGCAGCACAGACAACTTAGGAATATTTAGCCAAGTCCAAAGTCGCAAAATGTCCTAAGTCGCAAAATGTCCTAAGTCGCAAAATGTCCTAAGTCGCAAAATGTCCTAAGTCGCAAAATGTCCTAAGTCGCAAAATGTCCAAAGTCGCAAAATGTCCTAAGTCGCAAAATGTCCTAAGTCGCAAAATGTCCTAAGTCGCAAAATGTCCTAAGTCGCAAAATGTCCTAAGTCGCAAAATGTCCAAAGTCGCAAAATGTCCTAAGTCGCAAAATGTCCAAAGTCGCAAAATGTCCTAAGTCGCAAAATGTCCTAAGTCGCAAAATGTCCAAAGTCGCAAAATGTCCTAAGTCGCAAAATGTCCAAAGTCGCAAAATGTCCTAAGTCGCAAAATGTCCTAAGTCGCAAAATGTCCTAAGTCGCAAAATGTCCTAAGTAGCAAAATGTCCTAAGTCGCAAAATGTCCAAAGTCGCAAAATGTCCTAAGTCGCAAAATGTCCTAAGTCGCAAAATGTCCAAAGTCGCAAAATGTCCTAAAACGCAAAATGTCCAAAGTCGCAAAATGTCCTAAGTCGCAAAATGTCCTAAGTCGCAAAATGTCCAAAGTCGCAAAATGTCCTAAGTCACAAAATGTCCAAAGTCACAAAATGTCCAAAGTCGCAAAATGTCCTAAGTCGCAAAATGTCCTAAGTCGCAAAATGTCCTAAGTCGCAAAATGTCCAAAGTCGCAAAATGTCCTAAGTCACAAAATGTCCAAAGTCGCAAAATGTCCTAAGTCGCAAAATGTCCAAAGTCGCAAAATGTCCTAAGTCGCAAAATGTCTAAAGTCGCAAAATGTCCTAAGTAGCAAAATGTCCTAAATCGCAAAATGTCCAAAGTCGCAAAATGTGTATCAAACAGGGAACTGATTTTCGGTTTAAGCCTATCAAAATTCATTTTTCAATGAGAGTACGAAAATACAGCTATTTTTGCTCTACGATGCTCCGTTTTCGAGATAATTGCACTTTTAGTTTGCATTGGTTTTTTATATTATAAATCGCCACTTTATTGAGATATGATGCTACAGAGGCGTAGGGCGCTACGGAGGCGTTAGACGTTATGGACGTGTCGGACGATACGGAGGCGTCGGGCGCTACGGAGGCGATGGACGCTATGGAAACGTCAGTCTTTATGGAGACATTGAACTCTGTAATGGATAGGGATTGAACTCTGTAGAGACGCTATGGAGGCGTCAGGTGGTATAGAGTCGTCGCTCGCTATGGCGACATTAGAGGCTATGGAGGCGTTCGACGCTATGTGAGACAGGGTAAGTCATGGGATGATTGTAAACCGAATATGGGCCTGATTTGTTTTTTAAGATTATCAAACAAACGATCATCAATGTTTCCATGAAGTCCGACGTTTTCATAGCGTCGGTCGCTTCCGTAGCGTCCGACGCTTCCGTATCGTCCGACATGTCCATAACGTCCAACGCCTCCGTAGCGTCCAACGCCTGCGTAGCATCATATCTCAACAAAGTAACGATTTCTAATATGAAAAACGAATGCAAACTAAAAGTGCAATGATCTCGAAAACGGAGCGTCGTAGAGCAAAAATAGCTCTATTTTCGTACTCTTATTGAAACTTTTTTGTTTGATTATCTGAAACCTAAATTCAGTCCCTTATTCGGAACACAATCATCGCACGACTTACCCTGTCTCACATAGCGTCCAACGCCTTCATAGCGTCCGACGCCTCCATAGTGCCTAAAGCCTCCATAGCGTCTGATGAAAACCCCGATCATCTACAGCGTTCAATGTTTCCATAAAGTCCGATGTTTCCATAGCGTCTGTCGCCTCCGTAGCGTCCGACGCCTCCGTATCGTCCGACACGTGCATGAAGTCCAACGCCTCCGTAGCGTCCTACGCCTCTGTAGCATCATATCTCAATAAAGTAGCGATTTCTAATATAAAAAATAATGCAAACTAAAAGTCCATTTATCTCGATAACAGAACGTCGTAGAGCAAAAATAACAAAATTTTCGTACTTTGTTAGCCCAGCCTACCATTTGGTTCCTAATTTCAGAGCGCATGCTTATTTCCTTGCGCATTCTCATTTCTACATATGCGCATATTATTTTCAGTGTGCGCATATTAATTTCGATGCGCATGCTCCTTTCGATGCGCATGCTTATTTTCATGCGGATGCCTATTTCAGTGCGCATGCTTATTTCGATGCGCATGCTTATTTTCATGCGCATGCCTATTTCAGTGCGCATGCTTATTTCGATGCGCATGCTTAATTTCATGCGCGTTCTTATTTCAGTGCGTATGCTCATTTCCATGCGCATACTTATTTTTACTCGCATGCCTATTTCAGTGCGCATGCTTATTTTGATGCGCGTGCCTATGTCAGTGCGGTGCTCATTTCCATGCGCATGCTTATTTTCATGCGCATGCCTATTTCAGTGTGCATGCTCATTTTGATGCGCATGCTTATTTTCATGCGCATGCTTAATTTCATGCGCGTGCTTATTTCAGTGCGCATGCTCATTTCCATGCGCATACTTATTTTCATACGCATACCTATTTCAGTGCGCATGCTCATTTTCATGCGCATACCTATGTTAGTGCGCATGCTCATTTTCATGCGCATGCCTATGTCGGTGCGCATGCTCATTTCGAGGCGAATGCTTATTTTCATGCGCATGCTTATTTTCATGCACATGCTTATTTTCATCATGCGCATGCTTATTTTCATGCGCATGCTTATTTTCATGCGCATGCCTATGCGCATATTAATTTCGAAGCGCATGTTCATTTCGATGCGCATTATATTTCCATGCGCATACTTATTTTCATGCGCAGGCCTATTTCAAAGCGCATGCTCCTTTCGATGCGCATGCTTATTTCGATACGCATGCTTAATTTCATGCGCGTGCTTATTTCAGTGCGCATGCTTATTTTCATGCGCATGCCTATTTCAGTGCGCATGCTCATTTCGATGCGCATGCTTATTTTCATGCGCATGCCTATTTCAGTGCGCATGCTCCTTTCCACACGCATGCTCGTTACCATGCGCATGCTCGTTTCCATGCCCATGCTCGTTACCATGCGCATGCTCGTTACCATGCGCATGCTCGTTACCATGCGCATGCTCGTTTCCATGCGCATGCTCGTTACCATGCCCATGCTCGTTACCATGCCCATGCTCGTTACCATGCCCATGCTCGTTACCATGCGCATGCTCGTTACCATGCGCATGCTCGTTTCCATGCCCATGCTCGTTACCGTGCACATGCTCGTTACCATGCGCATGCACGTTACCATGCGCATGCTCGTTTCCATGCGCATGCTCGTTTCCATGCGCATGCTCGTTACCATGCGCATGCTCGTTTCCATGCGCATGCTCGTTATCATGCGCATGCTCGTTTCCATGCGCATGCTCGTTTCCATGCGCATGCTCGTTTTCACATGCATGCTCGTTACCATGCGCATGCTCGTTTCCATGCGCATGTTCATTTCCATAAGCATTGGTATCCATTTTCATGCTCATCCTCATTTTCATGCTCATAATTAATATAATTGTAAGGAGAAATGGTACCAGTGCTCTGTGTTGCATCAGGGTTTGTACGTCTGAACGCTGTACAAACCCTGATGCAACACAGAGTATGGGTGTCTGTGTTGCATCAGGGTATGTATTTACGCCTCCGGGTTCAATTGCCGATGGGATCACTCACAAAGTTGATATTTATCACTATGTGAATTTGTTCCCAGTCTGGTTAGGACATTGCAGGCTGAACCAAAAAGCAAGATGGCTTTGTGCTTCAGATAGGCACGTTAAGCCGTCGGTCCCGGTTGCTGTCTATGATGGCGATCGTTACACAACCATGTCAGAGGCGGTTGTAAAACTCTGACACCAGGGTTCATCGGGTAGTTGGGCGACTCGGTGTGCCACACGAAGAGAGAGAGACACGTAAACGTTTGTCAAAGGGTACCACCGCCTTATTGGATGGCGATAAGCTCATTTGCACGAAGAAAAAAAAACAAGAAAATGACTAAAATTATGTTATCATCATAAAATCAATCATAGGTATTTCATACAAATTGAACCTCATATCCTACTTCAGGTGAATTCCACCTGTGGCCCAATCTATCTCTCTCTACTATCATCATCATCTTCCTGCCCTTATCCTAATTACTTGGGGTCGGCGAAACACGTACCTATCGTTGAACACAAAATGTGTTGCAAAAGGATTTGGCTGAATTTTACGGCCTATCTCTCTCTACTATTTATGAGAAAAATAACTGTCAAACTTCTTGGATTATATACTTTTTACGCAACCAACTGACTGTAAACTATAGATTACGTAGGTACCAACTACCTATAGTTTGATCTCTTCAGTGGCTAGCTTAAGTTGCCGCTTATAAGTAGGTATATACATTTCCTGTCAAATCTTTATAAATGTAGGTATTACACATTCCGGACCAGCCATAATATGTTTTGTATGAAATATGGCCCTGCATACTGCAAATGTATGTAAATATCGCCCGTATATACACTGAGGTGGCGTTTTATTTCCTGTTTCGGTAATAATTTAACATTTTTATCTGTCAGTGCATCACTTTGTGACGTTTACTACGCGAAAACTGCTAAATGGTCGTAATTCTGTGTCAGTTTTTTTTATAAATTGCTATTGACGGTAGGTGTTGATAGAAATATGAGTCACCTAGTTAACAAATTTTATTACTTCCTTTCATCAATTTTGTTAAACCCCAGAAACTTTTGCTTTTAGGTTATTCCTACCTACTAAAAGCTAAGGATGCAAAAGATAGGTACTCCAGCTCTAATTCCACAGAAATCCACTTGTTTGACTTGAGTATGACCTAATTATTCTTCTTCTCATATAATGGATATCTTAGTTTAATTAAACAATATTCTTGGAGCTGCTACGATAAATACTGACAACGTAAAAAAACCTTAAATCTGCAATGCATATGTTTCCAAAACAAAAAAAGGTGAAAAGTTTTAACCTGTTTCTGTAGTAGTACAAGTGCATCAGTAGAAGATAGCAAACAGCAAGTTTATCTAGAACTAGCAGTCCAAGTGTCTTCGACTGAGACATCCAGTTCTAAAGCCCTAGAGATTTGTATCTCTTGCACTTTGTCTTCGAAACATAAATTGTATTTTGTACTATTTAGTAGGTGTTCTGCAACTTCTACTGCGAGAACATAACTTAAGGATTTCTTAGTGTTTCGTTTCTAATGTTTGCACTGTCTTTTAAAAAAATAATAGGTATTGATTGCCGCTTTTTATATTTCATTTCGGTTAAAAATATGTTTTGGAACCTATTAGCTCTCACCTATCTAAGTTAAAAATCGTTAATCAAAAACATTTAAGAAGTAAGAGAACAGGACAGAAGACCAGAAAAAAACTGCCTCCACACTGACAAACAAGGTTGATTTCATAACAAAATACCTACAAGGTTGATTTCATAACAAATGACCTATTGGAACGAAACTACATCGATTCATAATTCCCTCATCAGCGCTTTAAGCGCTAGTTTTGAACCCAGGAAATTCTGCAACAACTTGAGCGAAGCCCGTAATTCATCAAGTGTGTAGAAAATACTGAAGCTGCAAAAAAAAGTGCTTGGTGGTGGTTTTCAATGAGCGTCCAATCAGAACTAAATTAAACTGATTAGATCATAACTCCATGATCAGCGTAGTTTTGAACCCGGCAAATACTGCAACAACTTGTACGACGTCCATAATTCATTGGAATGCAATCTCGAAGGAGCTGAAAGCGGTGCTTAAGTGCTGTTTCCAGCGCAACTTCGCTTACTTGATCATAGCGATCTTACTTGTCTATTGGCTCGGGTAGGTACAATGGTTTTTGCTGGTCTGCTGATTTAGTGGTTCGTAAGTAGAATCATTAGATAAGTAAGTACCTACAAACAAGGAGTAAAGATTCTTTTGCAAATGTTAGGGTCAACCAGTTTATGCAACCAAACAACTTTGTCTATGTAACATAGGTTGAAATATGGAAAAATATATTGAGCCACTGAGACTATTTTTTATGCTTCAATCTGAAAAAAAGACTTAGGAAAGCTGTCCAGTTTCTTTTACGGATTATCTACATCTAGTAGCATAAAATATAAACCGCAATTGAAAACCACAGTCTCAGCATACATTCCTGTAATTACAAATCATGTAATGAACGAGTCATCTAAACAATGCCGGTCAAAACACCCAAATTCGCATTCCTGAGTATAATAAAGTTGCTGTCAACACTTTAGCATAAATTAACAACCGCACGAATTCGCGTCCGATACACTTGCGTCGGTCTGAACAGCTTCCATAATTAAATTTCTAGTTCATAAAATCGTTCGGAAAATTTTAATTAAAATGGACCACTCGCTCGAACTCCATGGAGTAAAAACAATTACCCCAGGGGTGAAAAGAACAATAAAATGACTTTGCGTACACTATTATTATGAAAAAAATATGCAGGTACCAAAAGATCTTACCTATTTGTACCAGGAGTTTTTTACCTTACGTAGGTATATTAATAATAGTGTGTAATAAGTAGAAAATCATCCATGAGTGAGAACGTCGTAGCAAAGGTAGGAAGCAAACCAATTTTAAAAAATCGTATAGGTATCAATATAAATAGGTATACAAGAGTGCTTATGTGAATCCTGAACTATATTACTGTGGCGCAGAAGATTCCGGGTTCAATTCCCGGTGGGGTCACTCACAAAGTTGATATTTAATCACTTTGTACATTTATTCCCAGTCTAGTTAGGACATAGAAGGCTGAACCATCTGATTGTTCGAAAAGCATCCGTGCTTCGAATGGGCACGTTAAGCCGTCGGTCCCGGTTGCTGTTTATGATGGCGGTCGTTACACAACCATGTCGGAGGCCTGCTACTTGCAGTCTAGGCAGTTGAAAAACTCTGACACCAGGGTTCATCGGGTCGTTGGACGACTTGGTGTCCCACTCGTAGAAGATGAACAAGACTAATGGTACTTAGGTATAATACACACACGCGTATACTGTAGTATACTTCTAGTTTTCCTACACATGTCTATCTACTTGCAAATTCCATCTACTTTTATTAAACAAAATTTTCACGGCGCTAGAAAATTTACAAATTTGCATTGAAACAACGTAGTTGCACTGCCAGCACCCGCCTTAATAAGGCCACGCAAACATATTTTGTTCATAACATAATATCAGAGTTCATATGAAAGTTTGAGGGGTGAATGTACCAAGAATCCACACATTATGAAACTCTGGAGCTATTGTTTTAGCAAAATGGTTGAGGTCTAACGATAATTACTATAAAAAAAAGTTCCTACTCACTGAATAATAGCAAGATAATAGTTAATGAATGACAAAACTCTACAAAATCTTGTTCTTCCATTTTAAAGAAAAGTTTCAGTATCAACACGAACTTGGCTTTAAAGTTACATATTCAAAATGTTGTCTCATCGGGAACACGTGTCGCAGTGTAAACAAGGCCTACATCAACAACATCTTTCCAAGCCCAGGGATTTGGTTTAATAAAAAATTTGCACCGACGCCCAGACCTGTTATGGAGTTGCAAATTAATTTAGGCCAGTTTGAAAACTCAATTTTCGGTTTATTTTATCCGCCAATATTGACTGAATATCAATTATCTGGCGCTCGGACGCAACGCCAATCAATCGTGGGACCGTGGCGTCTTGTATTCAGAGCGCGTAGGCCCTCCTATCAAAATATTTTACCTATAAACCTGTAACTAGATAGGTACGCCGTCTACCTAAATAAATATGAGGATTTTACACGAGAGTAAGCTGGATTGAATGTTTACTAAACATGTTGGGTACATGTAATGATTGAGTAAAGTGAACATCACTTAATAGACCAAATAGTTGCTGGACTGAATCTAAACAAGCAATACATAATTCTTAAATACTTTAAACACTTCCTGTCTTATAAATATCTAAAATTATTGAAAAATTTACTTTCGATGTCTGTACTGGCGATATGCTTTTTATCCTCTGGGCTACCGCGGATCAAATTTTGCCTGTAAGTGTATCTTGGCCACTAACGCAGTACAGAATATAGCGAAAGTTGCAGATACAAGTCCTGTCTGTGATAAAAAAATAAGATATCAAAACAAAATACTTATACAGCCAGCTTAGATGCCCAACTAACACGTTCCATCTATGTACATCTCTGGCTGAAAACTTCCGAACTTCGAAGTCTAACTATCGGATAGGATATCGTCTAACTAAAGCAATGGATAGTAACAGCTCCGAAAGTAGGACGGCTAGAACGTTTGGCTCGAATAGGTACAAGCTGAAATTACCTTTCAGTGAGCTAGGATGAAGATAATCTCTGAATGGGCAGAGTTCAGTGATTCTTATCCGATGTTGGGACGTGTTTTAGTGCTTAAAGTGGTCTAGAAACGAGATTAAAGCTAGGCAATTTATACATCATGCCTTTTTCACTAATGGGGTAGGCAGAGTGTTAAAAACAATTTATAGTATCAACGTTATAATACGTTATATGGTCCCAATTTCACATCACTCATTATGCCTATTTTTCCACTTTTGAATTGAAATAAGTAACGTGATACAAAAAATAAATTGTAATGGCTAAAATAAAGGTAACGGCTCAAAAATATTTTACCCTATTAATTATACAAAAGGGGCACTAGACGGTATTTTCTAAACCTGTGCCAAAAACCTTCTCAATAATGGCTAAAAAAATTAATTATACCCGATTATGAGGAGAGGCTCTGATTTACGAACGTTAAAAATCGTTGTATTTATTACGGTATCTTGTAATTAATGGCTTTTTTATAACAGCGCTCATTAAAAAGGGAGGGGACGGAATACTTATGTTTTTAATTAAAAATTAGTCTCAAAGCTGAAACAGTTTTCCATTGATTTCGGCGAATTATCTAATTTATTTTCTGGATAAGTTTTAGATATAGTTTGAAGCTAGCGTTTATTTAAAGAAAAATAAAATTTGTTCAGCAGTGGACTTTATTGTGGCTGTTATGATGATGATGATGATGAAAATTTGTTCATTTATAGATTACTTAAAGAAAAAATTTATTACCACGGTAGGTATAGGAAAACGATTGAACTTTCAGTCAGATTTTGCGGATATGACAAGTGGTGAGGACATTTTTATATCATATTAATGCCATACGAATAAAATTACATACGAAATGTTTAAAAATATAAACAATTTTAAACCGTTGACTTTGACTGCATTTTAAATATTACCTTGTAACGTTAAATTCCATTCCATGAAGCTGTTTCAATGCCATCAAAGAGGAAAGACGACAATAAAGGGTCTTTTTGTATGCAATCTCTTTGTTCTACCATTTATTGTCTCTACCTCTTTGGTAAATTCTTGGCTTCCCTGCTTATATGAAAATTCATAAATAACTATAGAAAGAGGACGTACATGGGTTCATAAATAGCATACATGATATGGCGCGGAAAAACTATACTTTTCATCTGTTGTCAGCGTTCTGATGTCATGAGGTAATGTTTTTACCATGTTAGATATTTTTACTCATTTGATTTATGGGATGTTTTTATCTAGGTGCAATGTACTTGATCCTCTTTAAGCGGCCTACCGTGAGTTGCTTTGTATGTGAACAGCGTGAAATAAAACTGTTTATAACCGAGTAACATTTGACTGTTTATAATCCTGCTTTTTGACTTTCCCAGGAAATGATACCAAACTCATACGGAAGGTGCTCGAGGCGCGATGTGTTTCCAACCGTGTGCGTAACACAAGGAAATAAGCTACCCCAAACAGGAACTCACTGAGATTGGAAATAAAATTCACATTTCAGAAGTACTCAGAAAATTTTGGAGTCTTAAATTGTCGTTAAATAAATCGTACACATTTTGTTATACCTAAAAATTAAATAGTGTGGATCCCATTATAATTATAAGCTACCAGATTTATTTATATTTCGATAGAAATTAAGTTTTACCAAACCTTTTGTTTGTGTACCACACAAAAAATTGTTTTTATTGTTTCTAAAGTATCACTGATGCACAACAAAAATACCACGAAATTTTATACATACTATTATCGATTTATAGTAGATATCTTGAGCATAACCTAAAACATTGCAATCTCAGAGTCTAAATAAGTAGAGAGCGCGTATCGCTTTGGACCATTGTTGCCAGCGTAAGCAAAAGTTCTGTAGATTTACGTCTACTACAGCTATAAAAAAATATCTCTCTCTTCGTGCAGGATACAACCATAAATAGATGTATGTGTTACGTTGTCACTGTCGTTTTGCTACTGGTGGCAAGAGCAGTTGTGTTCGTACCCTTGCCAGCCGTTGATACCTAGCTAGGCGTACTCTACTCTATAGCTTGCTAATATGTACTCTTAGATTGAAATATTCTTTGTCCCGGGACAGTTAATATCTAAGGTATGATGAAAATTCCTTCCTGAATCAAAGGCTTCTGTAGCAAGGAACAATGTCAAAGCCTCGAAGGAACTATTTAATATACCATTACTTTCAAGATTATTAAACCTTTTGCATCGACTACCTTATTTTCTTTAATAAGAGGTGAGCTTTATTGGCTGCGTGAAGAAATAAGGTTTCTTATTAATCTTGCTGGAAAAGTAGTATGAAGGTATGTTACAGAGAATATTAGCACAAAATAGAAAGTTTACAGAAGTACTACACTCATCCCTATTTAGGGTTTTTTGCGATTGTCAGTTGTTACATAGCCAGGGTAGCTACTGTCGCAGCAAATCATTCTAAGCCAATTTTAATACAAGAAATATGACGTTCGTGGATCATGTTCTTGGTTACTTTGAGTTCTTCTGAGATTCCATTTAAAGTACTGACTTTACGTCAAAATCGTCGCTACGTAATCGTAGTACTGAATGAGCTATCTGTAAAGACGCCCGGTGCGCCCTTTCCCTAATTTATGATATTAGGAATCAGGTAAATATGTTTCGGTATAAGTATTTTGCGTTCTGTCAAATAAATATGACATTGTTAACATTTTATCCGTCTGACAAGCGATTAAACAATAGATGTGCTTACATCAGTTTACACTTGAATAATTTGATATAAAAATACGTCAATTCACCGTTAATGTAAAAAAGCCTTACCTAATCAATTCCGAGCAGATATTCTTATCCTCACAAAAACCTAAGAGGTTTTTCATGTTCCTTCGTGACTGTCACATAAAAAAATAACCTTGTACCTACTAAGAAAAGCAGGCGAGTAAAAAAGTTCCTTATGCACTTAATTATTCATAAGGTTTTCCTTTAATCCCCTGTTGGAACTTCGGCCGTCTGTCAAGGCAGTAAGTGACAAATTATGGGCCAAAATCGAACCAATTTTTCATGAAGGGGAATTATGACGGTTTCTTTTTAAAATTCTTTTGTGAAGAAACGTCTGTGGGATGTATCTACCTACCTATGCTTATGGCTTTACTTTTTTTTTGTATCAAATTAAATTATTATCCTAATTTAAAGTAGATACGTATGAAATGCAAATAGATTTTATAAAAAATCTGTATACCTTTACTTAATAGCAAAATAATTGTGACTTATTTTGTTATTAAAAGTAGTCATAAGGCAGTCTTCTGTAGGTACTCTTTATTTTCCGATCTACAGACAAATTTTTCTTGGTATTATTTTATTTTACTTAGTACCTAGTACCTCTCTAATATAAATAGGTATTTTGTAAGTACATAAACAATGGTTACGTATTACCTACATAACTGAACCACAACTACATTTCCGTATTTGGTCTATAAATATTGCTTCTGAACTGTTAAGAATAAACAAAAAAATATGTCGTTGTGAATAAAACAAAAACATCACAAAAAGGTTTTTCGTTTGTGGATGGGATTTACTCGTACCTGACATGACTCTGAGGGAGGCCGGCTTATCGTCGTATTGGCACAGTGAAATAAAAAAATGTGTTCTCTGTGATTTTTAAACGAGTTTGCATTCATAGTATTATTGTAAGTATTAATTAATTCCTGCTGTACTAGCTTTTCTGCAAGCTCATGTTACCTACTGGAAAAAGTCGTCGTTAACCATCAGTATTGGACATTAATTTTTATTTTCTACTAAATTTACAAGATCTTAATGAATGATAAAAATATTGCTATATTTATACCTACATCTAAGGGGTGAACCAGTCCATGAAACTCAAAAGGTTTTCCCATGCGTTTTCCTTGGGGAAGTTGTTTAATTTTACAGTGTGGTTCCCGCTTTAAAAGAATTTTGGCTATTGTGCGTGCATGTCTGTATATTTATGATGATGATGATCATGCCATGATTTCGGTCATGGTGACGACTACTACTCCTTATCAATTTAGTAAATAAAAATCAAAATAAGAAGGCCTGTTTGCTGTCAGAAGCCAACAATAGATAGTGCTGAAAAAGAACCCAAATCAATATAAAAAATGTAAGGGGCTTATCTTCACCGAACCTGCGGGCTTCACCCTACCGTTGTTTTATCTACACCATACATCAGAATACAATACGGTATTCAATGAACGTTGTTTGACCTTTCATAAACAATGGCTGGCTTAATGTTTGCGTAAAACGAAAAGGGCTGATAAAGTGTTTTAATATCAAATACGTGTATGCTTCAGGACCGTTATTAAAAAGAGATATCTCAACCGCAGGACCCGGGCTCTAAAATAAGAATTATATTAGAGTCTTCTACCTAAATAAATGTAACTTTTTACTGGGCGGGTGGGATATTATGTTACAAGTTAAGTGCCTACTCATGAACTTATTGCTACCGTGTGGTCTGGCGGTCTAAGTTTACACCCAAGATGTTTTGCCATTAATAAATCTAGTTGAATTCTAAACCATTTCTATAAAAAGTGCAGTTAAGAGGTTTCTGTTGTTGTGTATGATTATCGTTACGGTTGCTGTCACAAAATCCGGATATCTTATTCCTGAATAATATTTTCCCGTTTTCCCATAATCATCTTTTGCTTTTTCTTATGGCAACATGTTCCATGAAAAATCCACTTATTCCATATCCTGGTTGACTGTTTTACTTCGCCGGATATTGATTCGGAAGCGAAGCGCGATCGATGCACGTTATTATACCGGGGCTGCCGCTGACAGCCGCTTCCGGTGTGCGAATAAAGACTCAATCGAAGGAGATTGCGTCATCCTACACAAAGTCTTCGAACGTCATTGGGTGCTTTCTGCAACGTACAGCATTAATTTCAAACATGCAAGCTGCAGTAGGAATCGGATATTGGAATAAGATGTGCTTGCTGCAATAGAAACCGAAGGCAGGAATAAAGAAGGCAAAAAAGCATCGGCCACAGAACTCAACAAAATTATTTTTGTCTGTCAAATATCTATTACATTTCGATAATTCGTGTCCTAGTCAACATGTGATTAGTTACATGAAGGTACTGCTATTTCATGTTGGTAGCACGCAGATAAATAATGGATCCTGAATTTGTAACATTGTTATATGCCTCTCTATCATATTATCGGTCAATTGGCCGAAAATAGCGAAATATCGCGGGAGTCCAGTGCCCAGAAATGGGATCTTACAAGCTAATTACACATTTTTTACACTGATTCTCTTACTCTTGTATACGTAGATATCAAGGAACGTTAGGGTATTTCTTCAGCACCAGAGAAATCACTGTCTTGGCCCAAAATTTGCACATCTTGCTATTATAGAGGAACAGTATTTTTTATATGGTTAGTACGGCTATTACTGCGATTGGAGAAGCAATAAAAATGTATAGGGATATTACGCTTTTTTTATAAAAAATATTATGCCCCCCAAATTGACGCTCTCTGGCGTGTCCGAAAGCTGACTTGCTACATTCATGGGTTTATATTTCGATAACTATTTATGATACGAATTTGTGACGATGTTCACAGACCTTTTATATGTTCTAGTTTGACTACAATTAATATTTAACCATACTTATAACAGTTTAGCGAGTTACAGAATAAAATGTCTCTGTCCGTGTAAAATAATGGGATTCTCTGGCGCGTAAAAAACATCGCACACATCGCTAGTCTTTATAGGTACGCTGTCGGCATCCCGGCCGCTCAAAAGAGTCAGTAACGCCGCAGCAGCGGAGGTGTGTGCACTCGTGACTCGATGTTACATTTTGGATTCATCGAGGTAATCAAGTGTTATTCTGGCTTTGGTACACCTATACATTTGATTTCTCTGGTAAAGTTAATAATTAATTGAACAGTCATAATGTTGTGATTTTGTTAAAGAAACGTAGCTTTTTGGGTGGTGAGCTGGTTGTGTAATTACGATTATATTCGCTTTTACGGTTTAAGGGTTATTCTAAATAATCACTACTTTTTGCTTTCTCTGGCATTGATTTCTCTGGCGAAAATGCCAGAGATGTCAAAAAATTGCCTGAAAAATCAATCAGGCCTGTGACGATAACGAATCAGCCACGCTATCCTGCCCAGTGGCTAGTTCAATTCAATTCAATTTATTCAACAAAATTACCACATGTGGTGTAGTTGTACAATTATGATCTGTGTCGAGCCTGCGAGCATACAACAGCCACGCTAGCCTGCCCCGTGGATAGGTCTGTGGCCGCTTCTGCTCACAGCGCTGCGAGCAGACAACAGCCACGCTAGCCTGCTAGGTTGCTAGATCTGTGGCCTCTTCTACACGCAGCGCTGCGAGCAAACAGCAGTTACGCTAGCCTGCACGGTGGCTAGGTCTGTTGCCGCTTCTGCTCACATAGCTGCGAGCGGACAACAGCCACGCTGGCCTGCTCGGTGGCTAGGTCTGTTGCCGCTTCTGCTCACAGCGCTGCTAGCAGACAACAGCAACGCTAGCCTGCCCGGTGGCTAGGTCTGTGGCGAGCCTTCGAACAGACAACAGCCACGCTAGCTTGCCCGGTGGCTAGGTCTGTGGCCGCTTCTGCTCACAGCGCTGCTAGCAGACAACAGCAACGCTAGCCTGCCCGGTGGCTAGGTCTGTGGCGAGCCTGCGAACAGACAACAGCCACGCTAGCCTGCCCGTTGGCTAGGTCTGTGGCCGCTTCTACTCGCAGCGCTGCGAGCAGACAACAGCCACGCTAGCCTGCCCGGTGGCTAGGTCTGTGGCCGCTTCTGCTCACAGCGCTGCTAGCAGACAACAGCCACGCTAGCCTGCCCGGTGGCTAGGTCTAACGCGAGCCTGCGAGCAGAAAACAGTTACGCTAGCTTGCCCGGTGGCTAGGTCTGAGGCCGCTTTTTCTCGCAGCGCTGCGAGCAGATAACAGCCACGCTAGCCTGCCCAGCGGCTAGGTCTGTGGCCACTTTTGCTCACAGCGCTGCGAGCAGACTACAGCCACGCTAGCCTGCTAGGTTGCTAGATCTGTGGCCTCTTCTACACGCAGCGCTGCGAGCAGACAACAGGCACGCTAGCCTGCCTGGGGGCTAGGTCTTTGGCGAGCCTGCGAGCAGACAATAGCCATGCTAGCTTGCTCGGTGGCTACGTCTGTGGCCGCTTCTGCTCACAGCGCTGCGAGCAAACAACAGCCACGCTAGCCTGCTAGGTAGCTAGGTCTGTGGCCGCTTCTACTCGCAGCGCTGCGAGCAGACAACAGCCACGCTAGCCTGCTAGGTAGCTAGGTCTGTGGCCGCTTCTATGGCTAGGTCTGTGGCCGCTTCTGCTCACATTGCTGCAAGCAGACAACAGCCACGCTAGCCTGCTAGGTGGCTAGGTCTGTGGCCGCTTCTACTCGCAGCGCTGCGAGCAGACAACAGCCACGCTAGCCTGCCCGGTGGCTAGGTCTGTTGCCGCTTCTGCTCACAACGCTGCGAGCAGACAACATCTACCCTAGACTGCCCGGTGGCTAGGTCTGTGGCCGCTTCTGCTCACAGCGCTGCGAGCAGACAACAGCCACGCTAGCCTGCTAGGTGGCTAGGTCTGTAGCCGCTTCTACTCGCCGCGCTTCAAGCAGGCAACAGCCACGCTAGCCTGGCTAGGTCTGTGGCGAGCCTGCGAGCAGACAACAGCCACGCTAGCCTGCCCGTTGGCTAGGTATGTGGCAAGCCTGCGAGCAGACAACAGCCACGATAAATAATGACTGACATTAGTAAATGATACAAATAACGAAATTAAAGTTACGAGTTTGATTTCTCTGTCCTATTTGATTGATTTCTCTGGCGAGATTTTTTTAAACTTGTTTTTCTCTGGAACTATAAGTGAGAAACGAGATAAGATAAGATAAGATAAGATAAGATAAATCTTTATTGTCAACTGTGTTCACAAGTTTAGGTGGTACAATAATAGGATAGTATCAACAGTCTGCCCTTTCGGACGTACAAACAATATTATTACATTATTATTAGTATTACATTATTATTATTACATTATTATTATTATTATATTACAAGCAGTCACAATTATTAATTTAACAATATTATTACATTATTATTATTATATTATAAGCAGTCACATTTATTAATCAGAGGAACTAAAAAATTCATTTAAATTATAGAACGCATTTTTAATTAACCAAGTTTTTAATGTTTTTTCAAAACTGTTCCCATTTAGCATCTTTATGTCTAGGGGCAAATGATTGAATATTTTAATTCCTCTCACAAGGATACTCTTTCTCATTGTAGCGCTTTTGATTCGCGTGATATTTGTACATAAGTCATATTTATATTGAGTCCGAACATTTGACTTAGTATCCCGAACACGAAGGATTTCCCTTTGATTCTTAACATAAATGCAAATTTGAAAAATGTACAAGCATGTCAAAGTAAAAAAGCTCTTATTAACAAAAAGATCTCTAAGAGTGTCTGTGTTGGACATTCTATAAATAATACGTAGACACCTCTTCTGTAGTAAAAAAGTTGATTCTGAGTCCACCGAGCTACCCCAAAAATTATTCCGTATGTCAAAACAGGATAGACATAACCAAAATACGCATTTCTTGCTACCGCTTCATTGGTAACATTTCTTAATATTGAAAGAGCAAAGCAATAACTAGATATCCTCTTATTTATTTTTGCTATATGCGACTTCCAATTTAGATGGGAATCTATGGTCACGCCCAAAAAATTTATCTCACTCACTTCTTCAACATTTTTATTATCATTTACAATATTTAAATTTAATGCATTTTGCTTAAAATTCCTAAATTCTAAAATTTTTGTTTTGCTCACATTGACTTTCAAGTTTAAAGTGCTTAGCCAAGTAACTATACAATTTAATGTATTATTTATTTCAAGATTGAACTCAGGTTCAGTGAGATCTTTCTTGCTAATGAAGATTGAAGCATCGTCGGCAAACATTACGCATAGATGTTTTGATATCAAAGGTAGCTCATTAACATACACCAAGAATAACAAGGGGCCAAGTACACTTCCCTGAGGCACTCCCATACTCAGAGGCTCAAAATCTGATAAGACTTGGTCAAAGCTTTTCGAAACTGTACTGTACGAATCTAACACTGTAGCTTGACATCTATTTTTTAAGTATGATCTCAATAACTCCAATGCATTTCCTCTTATTCCCAAGCGTTCCAATTGCGTCAAAAGGATATCGTGAATAACACAGTCAAAAGCCTTTGACATGTCTATAAAAAGACCAACACAACGTTTTTTGTTATTTACGTCTTTCCAAACCTCCACTAACATCCTGTAAATAGCGTTTGTAGTATTTTTTCCTTTTTGGAAGCCAAACTGATTTTCACTCAGAATTTTGTTTGTTTGGAAAAAGGAAGCAAGGCGATTATGAATAACCTTCTCAAAAATTTTTGAAATACAGGGTAGTACTGCTATTGGTCTGTAATTAGACACATCAGTCGTATTGCCCTTCTTATGCAACGGTCTTATCAAAGCCCTTTTTAGGTCATCAGGAAAACAGCCTGTTTCTATTGATAAATTTATAATATAAACTAATACATCCGCTATGTAATCAAAGCTATATTTAATTATTTGAATGGGTATGTTGTCGTATCCACAGCTCTTTTTATTTTTTAACTCCTTAACAATTTTTTTAAGTTCTAGAACCGTAACTGGACTAATAAAAATACTGTTTACATTGGTTGGGGTTATAGGTTTATAAGAAACTTTGTTCGGGTCACTAGATTTTAGAAAATGCTGATTAAAAATCTTAGCCATATCGGCACTTGAAGTTACTATTTCGTTATTATAAATTATTTTCTTGACTGTTTCCTTTATATTATTTGTCTGAGACGTATTTTCTCTTATAATAGTCCATTGAGCTGAATTTTTATTGGAACTTTTATTAATGAAGTTAATATTTGCCAACTGCCTGGAGCGTCTCGTTACATTTTTCATTATGATACAATATCTTTTATATATATCACGCATTATTTCATCATTACTTTTTTGAACCGTTATATGTAATTGGCGTTTAACTTTACTTGCTATTTTAATTCCTTTAGTTGTCCATTTGGGTTTTTTCTTGTATGTTACTTTAATTTTTTTGATAGGTACGCATAGATCATATATTAACTTAAATAATTCAATAAATTCCCTATAAGCCGTGTTTGCATTTGTTTCCTGATAAACATGCTTAAAACTCACTTGTGATAAATACTTAATAAATATGTCTATGTACAGGTCAACACTTCTTTTAAAAACAAACCAATATCGTTGATGAAAGCTCATTGTACATGGAACACTTATCAATTGGCCAGTATGATCTGATAAACCCAGATCTAGAATTTCTGCTGAGTAATTTTTGACATTTGTTACAATATTATCAATGCATGTTTTAGTCTTTTTAGTTACCCTTGTAGGCTCATCAATTGTAGTTTTCATTCTAAATGCATTCAGAATATTATAAAACTCAGCAGTTTTTCCATTTTGTTTTAAGATGTCTAAATTATAATCACCCAGAATAAATATTTTTTTGTATGCGTGTCTAGGCCTAGAAGTTATTTTATATAATAATTGTTCAAAAAAGTTTATAAATATATTAAAATCACTATCAGGTGTTCTATAGACGCAAATTATTACCCAGTTTAGCTCAGTCACAACGATTCCACATATTTCAAAATGCTTATCTATTGCCATCCTGGATATCCAATCAATTTTTTTATAGTCTATTGAGTTTTTAAGGTATATAGCTACACCACCTCTGTTACCTTTGTCTCGACAGTAAAAATCGGCCAATTTGAAACCCTCAATGTGCATATGTTGGATTGCATCCTTAGGTAAAAAAGTTTCAGAAAAGCAACATACATCAAGATTCCTCTCCGATGCAAGGATTTCAATTTGGTCAACTTTAGGTCTTAAGCTTTGCGCGTTGAGGTGAAAGATGTTAAATCTACTTTTTGGACTATCTACAATAGCATCACACACAATACTTTGACTGTCGTTAATTTGGTTGCTATCACTCACGAAAAAAACAATGTGTTTCGTCAGTTTGAGTTGCAGTGCTATTTACAGTTCTACAATAATTATGCGACTCAGTATTTAACATGTAATTCGTGAATTTATTTTTATATTGAATATTTAAGATATCTCTCAACATCTCCCTACACAAAGAAACACGGTCAATTTTATAAATATTATACATATGTCCCGTTACTTTTAAAAGTCTAACATTGTCAAAATAGGAACAAATGTGCCTATACACATGATATAGTTTAGTCTCATTTATGTGTTTATTAATATAGACTTCACCAACCAAGACATTTGTGTGCTGTAATAAGTGCAGATATCTATAGAGGTCCAATTGCAGTTTCATGGGATCTTCGTCGTTACTTCCTGCAATTATTATTAAATAATCTTCCCTGGTGAAGCCCTTACATAAATTAACACAATCCGATAGTACCTGATCCAGGTTTGCATTGTTTTTAACAATTGATAGTACTGTATAATTATTACCCAAGAGTCTTTGCAATTCATCATTCAAACCCTTGCCAGTCCCATCAGAAAGTATTAAGATTTTATGTTTTGCGTCCTCCATGCTCTCACATTTTTTTAATACATCACTAGCTGATACGTTTTTAGAAACTTCACCTGGCACGTCGTCGAGGGCCAAAGGTATCATTTTTTATCTTTTGAGATATGTTTTCGATATCCATTGTTATTATTTCAATTAACTCAAAATTCAAATTCGCCAGAGAAATCACGTGAATTTGCATGGTCCGGAGAAATACTCGTTAATGTTTCTACTTTACCTCTTTCTCGAAATCACTACTACTGCTCTAAAGAAAAAAAATACAAGCGAAATCCCTTCTGAAGAGCAAAAGTGCGCCGTCAGCGCTCCTACCATTTGCCATTCAGTGTAAAGGACGTTGTCATGTTTTATGTCCCAAGTTGGCTGGCCCCCTTCCAGCCGTCGGCTGCGATAAAAATCCGTTGGAATCCAGCCACAAAGGTAATATCAAAAATTGCTCCAAGAATTTTTGATATGCAACGCTTGCCGTTCCAATTGTACGGTGAATGTGAGACGGCAGTTTCGGCTTTTGTGGCAAATCTGGTACGTTCGTTGTAGCGTAGATAATACGTAGGTATCTACCCACCCTGCATATATCTATGAATTTACTTCCAGTGTACTGCCAAGAGAAAAATAAAATAATGCAGATTGTGTTATATTTAAGTTAAGGTTTTAGTAATCCTAATCACAATTACTAATTCATATCATAACAAAACAACGTAAGATTTTTAGGTGTGACGCGATCTGAATTCGCATTTATGTGCTTAGAAACTTTGCTCAATTTCAGGTTGAGAAAACACACAGCAAAAAGGAATACTTACCTAGTTATAAATTTATCCAAGCAAACTTTTAATTTGTTCGTATCTCCGTGTTTACACGAAAAAAGCGGACGTACAGAGAGCGTAGTAAAAACGACAACATCTCTGTAAAGGAATACAAACATTATTCAAAGGACTGTGTACTTACATATGTGATAACGTTTTCCTTACACAAAGTAGGGTAAATAAAGCAGACATACTCTTATTAGTGCATTTCTTTGCATACAAAGTATCAAAGCTGAGTATTGAAGTTACGGGGAAATGTATGTCTACTTTTACAGAGCAAAAATATAAAGTCAAGTTATTTAACGAGAAAGCTGAGAATTATATTTTGAGTCATTGTGTAACAACCGCTGTCTAAGTAATCATAAACAACAACCGAGACCGACGGGTTATCGTTCCCTTCGAAGCACGGAATACTTATAGTTTCTTATGAGACAGCCAGGTCAAGCTTGGTGTCTGGATAGCGGCTGTGCAAGCTGTAATGGACCGCATTCATTATACTAAATTGCTCGATTAAGGCGCCGTGAGGCACCGATTTAAAGCCACGTAGCGCGGCACTGGCGCCGTGAATGTGCAGTTTCAAATGAAATATACTCCCCATCAAAAAATCGAGGCACTTTTGTTTTCGTAGCCAAACAAAATATGAAATCTATGTATTAAAAAGTTGAAGGTAGAAAATTCACATTAGGATTTTGTTACCTCGTAATACTCATTATTAAACTACATTAAACATTTATTCCAAAATAAACATAATGTCTCATATAATGTGATTCCTACAAAACTTAAACTTGCCAAGTGTCTCGATTTTTCTGATGAGCAGTGAAGAGCAGATTAATCAAAAGTGGTGCATCGTGTATAGAACAGTGGATGTTTGCGTTATTAGGAAAAACCACAGTAGAGACAGGAGGTATATTTAAAATAATGAAAAATTGTGATACTTGGGCCTTTGAAGACCTTTAAAAGAGAGATCTTTGCGAAATATTTTTCTTTAGCGCCATCGTCACATCAACTCTCCACTACTAACTATTCCACAAGTTGTTTACCAAGATATTTGTATTTAAAAAATATTGAATGTATAGGTTCCTATCACTGCGTAATTGTGGACTCTATTTATTACTGAGTTTCTGTCTACTTATTTATTTACAAGCATTCTTGTCTTATGATCCTTGAGGTGTACACCTTTCATTTGTCTATCGCCAACATTTCACCCCACCCAATTAAGGGATCAATTTATACTGATTGTTCTTAGTAGTTGCCGTGTGGTGCCGGCAGAGTAGAATAGCACCACACCCTCTCTTCCCGTGGGGGTCGTAAAATGTGACCGAGGGATAAACCCGACCCAAACAGCCATGGCCAACCGTGTGGTGGCGGTTAAACCACCACAAAAGCGTCCCCAACGAGGGTTGACGTCTGGGGTCGCAAAATTAAGCCAAATCCTTTGCAACACTATTTTGTGTCCAAAAAAAGGTGTTGTGCCGACCCCAAGTAATTGAGATAGGGGCAGGAATATGATGATGATGTTCTTAGGATTTGAGTAAAGTACAAGTTGGTTCATCAAATGCCCATAGTACGATGACTCTAGTTCCACACAAAGTGCTCGTTAAACGCATCCGCTAATGGCACCCAACAAAACATTTTTCCCAGTAATAAATCTGGGAATTTTTCAAGTTTTACCGCCGAGATATTTCCTTACTAATGCGCTGCCCACTTATATTGAAGCTCTTTAATCGCTGCCTGCTTTGTATCTTGGTGCGCGTCCAACAAAAGTTGTGGTAATAGTTTTCTTACTGGTTCACTGTAAACCTGGCCCCTAATGACCCCATGAACCCTGGTGTCAGAGTTTTTCCAGTCGATGTGGCGCAATGGTTAGTATGGCTGCCTGCCACGCAGAAGGTTCCGGGTTCAAATCCCGGTAGGTCACATACAAAGTTGATATTTATCACTTTGTGAATTCGTTCCCAGTCTGGTTAGGACATTGCAGGCTGAACTACCTGATTATCCGAAAAGCAAGATGGTTACGTGCTTCAGATTAGCACGTTAAGCCGTTGGTCTCGGTTGCTGTCTATGATGGCGGTCGTTACACAACCATGTCAGGGGCCTGCTAATTGCAGTAGGCGGTTGAAAATCTTTGACACCAGGGTTCATCGGGTCGTTGAACGACTCAGCGTCCCACATGAAGAGAGAGAGTGAGAGAGAGTTTTTCTTCCTCAACCTATGGGCAGCCACTCCACTAATAATATGCCGCGACAAGCAAAGAAGAAGAAGAGTTTTTACACCACCTACTTCAAACAGCAGGTCACTAACAAGGTTGTGTTACGATTACACACTTACGTCGTATGCGTAATCGTAGACAGCCACCGGGACCGACGGCTTATCGTGCCATTCGAAACACGGAAGTCCTTACATTTTTGACAATCAGGTGGTTCTGCCTGCTATATCCTAACCAGAGTAATTCACAAATAAATAAAGTATTCTAACATTTTACCTAACTCATTTTTTTATTATTTTGTTCCAGGTACGTAAACAGCGCCATAAATCTAGGAGAGTCTCGAATTGGTAAAAGCAAGACACAGTAAATTCACACGCAGGAAAGCTTATTAAGCACTTTCAGTACTACATAGTGTTGCCAAACAAAGGCAGATGTCATACGCACCGCGTGATTTTCCGATGTATTTCAAGATCCAGCATTTTATGAAAAGAGTTTACCTTACCCTTTTTGACGAAAAAACGTATCACATTTGGGACGGCTATACTTAGTTAATACTGATTTGACAACTGTCATTACATATGAAGATTTATAAAACCCGCATCATGACACTCGTCTCACATCAAATAGTGACTGTCATAGGTTGTCATTTGTATGGTGGCCGTCACGAACCGCAACATTGTCCGGTACATGTGCAATCCACAAAATATTCCGTGCAGATGTTGAGGCTTCTCGAGCTCATGCATTATTAACTACAACGTGGACAGTTTAAATCTCTGTTGACCGTTTAGTTTTGCCCACCAATGGACCAAGAATGTTCTTACGAGTATACAGGGTGTAAGAAACGGTGTACCGAAAACTTTGCAGGCATGATCAGACCATGAAACTGAACAATTACTATGGAACCTATAGTATCCGGCGTTACTTTGCGGAAGTCGATCTTGATGAAAGTGATAGAAATATACTTGTGTGTGATAAGCTAATAAGAAACAAATTTCCCCAAGGAACAAATATGAAAATGAAATATGAAATGAAAAAAAAATGGAGGAGGATGATTGGAGGTCCAAATTTTTGTTTCATATTTCGACCTACCTATGTTTCTTGGGGAAAGTTGTTTCTTCTTATCACCAGCCATTTAATTAAGGTTTTCGAAATGTCATTCAAAGCGGCGTTCCATTAAAATGTTGTGCAAATCGTATTGATATCATATTTAAAATTTTATACATTCTATAGAAAACATATCAATATTTTTTGCAACCCCAATCTAAATCTTTTCCCAAACCTCGGTTCTTCACTCATTTTTATCGCACAATTTATAATGAAGGAATGCCATTACACGCGTACCGTGGCAGTCCGCTAAGTGTCTTCCCGTTCCGAGTAAATCATTTGAAATTATAATGATCGTGCACTTATTCTGAAGGATGGAGCCCCGGGGCGTTGATAAATGAATGGACCGGCCCGAGGGTCAAGGGCACGGAAATGACCAGTGGGATATGCTTTAGGTGATTATGTTGTTATTGTAAAGTTTAAAATGTAGCCTCTTTTACATTAAACATAATTATCATTTTTTTTTCTAGTACTTTCAATTCCGTGCCGTGTGGTGCCAGCTTGGTATAAAATCACCCCATATCTTACCACGGGGGTGTCGTAAGAAGCTACTAAAAAATTTGAGAGTTGATGAGTCAAACTATTGTCAAAGGTGGTGTAAATGGTCGATTTTACGGTTGTTTACGCTCCGCCTACCCCGCAAGGGACATAGGTGTGGTATGTGTATGTATTTCTTTTCAATTCAATAGTACAGCACTATAGTATAATTCATATTTCGAGAGGGTCACCCTGACTCGTCTCTTGCTACGCTACCATCGTAGCAGGTGTGTAGAGCTTTACTAAATGTTTAAATGTCGCTTATAAGCGTTTTATAGTTTTACGAGCCAGTAGTACCTCTAAATACTTCACATAATTAAGGCTTCTACTATAGGCTCTAGTATAAGAAATGTTTAGGCAGAAAATCCTACAGTATAATATCTACGTCGAAATGTGGTGCCTTTGTAATCATATCAATATGGGTAAACGTAAGTAATTTTCGTTTCCATGAAATATGACAACTTTCGTGAGCTACTGTCATATTGTAAACATCCGAAATTCTGAAGAACAAAACCTGACAATGAAATAACTCCTAGTATCACTGAGCAAAGCGGCATAAACTGTGCCAAGAAAAACGTAGCCGACTAATATTTGACCGTAAGTCCTATGACTTAAAGAACTGTACGAGTATTTTTTGTACTTTAAGTTATTGCATCTACAAGCAACCACAAAGCCATCCTATTTATCCGCATTGTATCCACATGCCCTAGTTCCAGTGGCCGTTTCATCGCCACTATATCACCGAAGTCAAAACAAATGCCGGTAAAATCGCCATTGCGGAATAAATTTGCGGATTCCTATCGGATGTGTTCCTACTAGTGCGGTTCGGCTTGCGCTTACATCACTATCCTAGGATATCCATTACTGGTATTTTTTTTATTTTTTACTTAGATAGATAATAGACCCACTTTTCAAAACCCAGATTCCTACCCACTTGTCAAAACTACTACTTTTTAAAAGCTCTGCTATAGAGTCAACGCTAACTTGGACGTTAATTTTGTTTTAAGGTCATTTGTTTTAACTTTCCCTCAAAGTAAGGTTTTTAAACGTGTCACAGGTGACCTATACCAGTGGACAGAAAGACCAAAAACAAAACTGTCTAGACAATGATCATCATTATTGTAGGTAGTTTTTGCCATGTTCTCACAAGTTTTGCATATTTTTTGGTAGTTTGTCGAATTATTCACAGTTTGTTATATGTGTAGTATCATATTTTACCTGGTTCAATGAAAAATGGGATTACCTATAATTGGTGGTCAAAAATCATGCCTTCTTCCTCGCAATAAGGCTATTACATGCATCAGGCGTACATGCTTTATGGTACCGCCGCCATTTATAATCCTATTCTTTAGGTAGTAGCAGTATGGTCCGAAGAGTATCTGATTCACCTTAGTTTGTAAAGTAAAACGTAAAAATAAACGGTTGTATATAGGGTTACATTTAATTAAGTACAAATCTCTTGAGGGTGTGATCTACTCACAAAACTTTGGCCCTCCCATACAAAAATGCTGAAAAAGTGTGTCACTTAGAATGGGAGGTCCAATTTTTTTTTTCATATTTTGAAGTAAAGTTTCTAACAAAAGTTGTTCACTTTTGTGAGTAGATTACTCCGTCAAGAGATTTGTACTGAATTAAATGTAACCGTATATACCCAGCCATGAATTCAGACCAGTGTTAAAAACGCAAATCGACATGCACTAGTGGGAACACAGCCAGCGGGAAAGAATACTCGGTGGAGTGTAATTTATAGTCCAGGAGGGCGGTAAAACCTCGTTACGTTGAGCTATTGTCGTCCAAGGGAGTGCATTCTAATGGTGTGATAGTTTTAACCGACTTTAAAAAAAGAGGTTAGGTATCTATTCGACACGTAAGCATCTAACGTTTTCAGAATTCTGAAATATTTTGATATTTTATAACTTGAAAATGAGCGTAATTATCATTAAATATGGCAGGCATAGTAAGTGGGCATAATTTTAAAACTTTCTATACCTATGATGAGGACGATAATTATGTTTGGTCGTTTCTTTTTCCTTAAACCGAAATCAAATTCAGGTAAAATGTGAAATTCAATTACATTTTAGACGCGTCAAAGCAAGACGCAGACGTTTTACTGCACAATTTATTTCGGTTCGAGACTTCCTCCAGAATTTGACACACATAACTATATTTTTTACATTACTGAAAAGATAAATATTTTCGATACTTCACCCGATTTCCCAAAGCGTACACAAGAAAAGGCGAAATCTTTGTCGATGACATTCGGAACATGTTTTCGTTGCTCAATACAACGTTTTCTTTGGACAAAAGATGGCTGTCGTTCATATTTTCTCCTTTTTGCGAACGTGAATCGTGAAATACTTGAGAATATTTGTACGCTTTCTTGAGTTTTTGTGAATGTCGGTTCAATATATTGGGTGAATTCATGTATCTTTTCATGAAGGTATGTAAAATTATAGTATAAATAAATATGAAAAATAAGTGTATTTGACCTTCTGTCACATTAAAATATGTGAATTTGTTCGAAAACTAGCTTCAATGACTGGATATATTAAATTGTAGGTATAAATTATACTATAGGTAAGTGGGTATAAATTCTGACATGATTCTGGCCATGTTTGTGATGCAATAATTTATGTCGCGGTCCTCAGCAGAATGATCTTTGAGCATTAAAAAAATCATGTTAAAAATGAAAGTGGGTCATTCTGTCGACAAAAAAGACTTTTGTACGTGTTAGCAAAGAGTATAAGGAAAACCCCATAATTTTCACGTACGTGGCTAAAAAACTCGGCCCTGCACACTTCTCCATAAGGCCCGTCTGTGGTGTTTAGAGCAATAACATTAAAAATTCAATGAATGTTCCTCATGACCCTCGCCACGAACGTATCAGAGCACACGTGTAGAGTTGTAAAGATAAGGAATCGTGCCATTTTTTGCGTGACTGCCTTGATTTTTAGCCATAAAAAAGCTTTTGGTGATGAGTAGCGCTAACGGAAGTAAATAATATGAAATGTACCCATTTTATCAAGTGCAGACGTAGTGTGTCACTAAGACTAAAATATTACTAACCTGTTAACCTATTCTTAGCAAATTAAAACGATTTTTACTTATATCTAGCGCATAGTATGGTAAGTAAAATTATTATAAGTTAAATTAAAATAAAATATTTTGGACATGTATTCTTCATAAACACAGTCATGTATTCGACTGAATATTTAAATCCTAGATTTTTTTATCAATTTTGTATAAACCTGCCCTCACGCATACAATTTAAACAATAAAGGAATTGCTATGAGCCTACCTGACTATAAATCGGTATTATCTAGGGCCCTGTCAGCCTTCCCATTTGATTCAATTCCACACCAGATTTACACCGAGCTCTTGGACTATGTAGGATTTGAGATAACCGCACGCAAGGAATTATTGTTACTTTCTACAAAGCACAAAAAACACAAGGTGAAATGTTATTTCTATTAGTCAATGATATACGTAAGAACGCTCACAGTAAACTGTTTTCTCTAAAAGGTCACACGATGTATGTATCTGCCCACGTCACAGCAGAGCAAGTGTAACTTTAGAAATTGAAGTGACATGCTTTTTCCTCTTCGCAACATTTACATAACGACATAAATTTATACATAGTCTGCTTAGTAAAACTCATATACGTATTTTATATAGGCTCATAGATGTTTTTCAACCGCCAATATTAACCAAATGACGTAATATTTCTCAGTCTCTAATAAATAATATTGGAAGCTGAATGATCAGACTAAAGGTATGATTCTATGTCTTCGCCAAAAAATGTAACGAGTTTGAAAAGCGTCACCGGCGCTTTAAAGCTCTTTATGGGGCTTTTATAGCGCTTTATGGCTGCTCGTTCGGACATGGGTAATGGTCTAAATTTATTGAGTTTAATGGTCCGTAACGACGGAAATTCGGCTAAATTGTTCGCTTGTCTAATTTTTGAGGATTTGATGGTTCATTTCACGGTTTGAATGGTCGAGATGAAAGATTTAATGCAGTAAACGTCAGGGTTTGATGTTGATGCAACAAGCACAAATTAGAGAAATTGCGCTTTAACAAGCGTGCCCTTTGATAAAAAACCAGCTTGAATTGAAAAGCAAACAACAAGTCTGCAGACAGAATAACATACATTATGCCTTGCGGGGAAGGCAAAGCGTAAATGGCTGTAAAAAAGGGACATTTACACCAAGTCTATAACAAAAGATTTCGGAAGACTGTTTATCACCACAGTGATAGGTTTCCTATCGCCTAAATTGCTATACACATCAACTCTTAAATCCATCAGTCGCTTCTTACGACACCCACGTGAAAGATATGGCGTCATGCTAATCTGAGCCGACGCTGTACAAGATACAAGCTAGGTACAAAACATGTGGAAGCTTCATCATAATATACGAACGAATACCTACAGACCTACAGAATATCACGGCCAAGAACGAAAAACAATACGAGTGACGGCGCAAGAACCAAGGTCGTGGCGAACGGCAAAAAAATCTCCGGAGCCGCGATTTGGAGAAAAACACGATATTACCTACTGAATGCGTGAATCATCCGAAAAATGTTCGAGACAGTTATGGCGGCTCTGAGTTATTGTGTACTTTGATTTAGCGTGCAGCGGTCGTTACTTTTTTCTTGGCCCTCGGTTTTTTTGGAAGTAGCATCACCCTGTTTCTTTCCTATGAGTCTCGTTATAGGTGACTTGGGAATTCAGAGAGAAACAGTTTAACTATCGTGGGTCTTTTGTGGCTTGGTGCATTGAGACGCGTGAGGCCTGAAAAAGGCTTTTTGGACAAAAGAATAAGTATGTATTATAGGTATGTTACGGAAACGGAAACTCTAAAGTAGAGCGAAACCTAGGATGTCCCTATACTATTATTATAATCGGAGTGCCAGTTGTTTCAATTAGCGGCTCGTTAGTTCGGTTTCTTTCACCTGCTACAACTCATTTTCCCGCAAGAAAACACATTTTTCCGAACTGTGTTATACATATAAATAAACCGTTTTCTTGAGTCCCTCTATTTATTACAAGAAACAGCATCAAAATCCGTTGCATAGTTTTAGGGGGGTTAGCAAATTCCACGATAGGTAGACAGACAGAAAGAAAAACGCAAAAGCGATTACATTCTATACTCTGTATTAATTTCCTACGTACACTATTTCCATATTGAGAGAAGTAATCCTAGTTATAGGTACATAGATAATGTTCTAAAACATTTTACGCCTCGAGCTAACCACGAGACGGGTCAGAACGCACGAATGAATAAAGTTTCTAACAACAGTTTAGGTCGGTACCTACTAATAGATTATATCGGGAGTAACAGAAAGGGTATAACAAGCCGAAAGGAGGTCAAGGTACTCTTGAAACTGAACAACTTTCCCCATGGAACATGGGTCGAAACATGAAAAAAAATTTGCACCTCCCATAGTAAATCAAATGGCTGATCGGCGATTGTGTATGGGAGGTCCAATTTTGTTTTTCATTTTTCTACCCATGTTCCATGGGAAAAGTTGTTTAGTTTCATGAGTACCTTGACCTCCTTTCGGCTTGTTATACCTTTTCTGTTATTTCCTAGACTCTCTCTCACTCTTCGTGTGGGACACTGACTCTCTCTAACGACCCGAGGAACCCTGGTGTAAGAGTTGTATTTACAAACTTTAGGTCATACTTATAGTTACTAACATAAATAAATATCTGAGCTGTTGAAAGTTTTTATAGTATCCAAAACAATATAACAACACCTGCAATGTTCAGTCAATACTTCTCCGTTTTTAATCGTATTATTTTATTTCTTAAACTAAAAACTTTACCTGAAAACTCTACTTTTCTTTCAATAAACTTTACCTAAGTACTTAAAAAATAAGCTTAAAAGTACTCAGACTGCCTGAGCCTTAAAGCTGATTTGTTTGACCGATCTGCGAATCCTAATATGAATTTATAGATTCATGTCCCATTCCAGCTGAGGATTTCTGCTTATAAATAAATAGGTACATTTTCTGTTCATATAAATAAACTATGCGAAAGCCGAATGAAGCCGGTATTAGAAGCTTGTTTGTGTTTTCGACACTAAATTTGACATAAGAAATTAAAAAAAACTAGTTTTTCAAGCATTGCTAATGGGAGTGCCAAAGATATTAATATTAACTACCTCTAAAAGGTGCATAATAATTCGCTTAATTTAATAAGCAACAAATACGGGGTGTTAGGGACGGTGTAACGAAAACTTTGCAGGCGTGCTCAGACCATGAAACTGAACAACTTTTACTATGGAGCCAATGGTGGGAAACGAAAAAAATTTTTCGACCTCCCATACAAAGTCAGTCAGCTGATCGTGAATTTTGTATGGGAGGCCGGAAATTTTTTTTCGTTTCCCACCATTGGCTCCATAGTAAAAGTTGTTCAGTTTCATGGTCTGATCATGCCTGCAAAGTTTTCGGTACACCGTCCCTAACACCCTGTATATTTTTTAGTGACATCTGAAAACAACCCTCGTCCTCGTCGACCGTGGTACAGCATAATATTTGAACAACATAAAATAATATCAGCCTTTGATACCTTTCAACTACTCGTTCGTTTTTCACTATTTGTAACAAATATTCAAGCAAACATTCTATCATATTGACATTTCGTCATTCCTATCTTTCTACATATAGCCTATTCACTAGCTCTGACATTGTAAATACATAACATTCACATCCACATATCACGCATTTATCCCTTGCGGGGTACGCATAGCATTGAAGATGCTATTCTAAGTCAGCATCAAAGCGAAATATCGTCCTGTATTCTGCTTGTAAAGCTGGCATTTGAATAAATAACCATGTTACATCTATTAGCAAGTTCTATCAGCTTATTGTAATATAAAATCGATACTGTAAGCTCGATTAATACAGGCAAAGTTGCAGGAAGTTCTTAGACTCGCAATGGTCGCGTCATGCTTTATATGAATTGGTAATATCATTGGTAAGCTCTTTTAACTGATATAAGTAGCAAAGTTTCTACCAAAGTATTCGTTTGTAAATCACTTTTACTATGACGCTAAATGGTTGAGCTTCGAGACGTGCCTTTTCTTCAAGGCTTTGAGACGCTGGTACTAGCGTAGTTGTTGGCTGTGTATAAACGTATACCTTGAATTCTAGATGTATTAACAGTAACCTATGTATACAGTTGTTTGCAAATAAATAAAATAAAATAAAACCAGTTGACGGTACCTTCACAAATTAGGGAAACGGCGCGCGGCGCAAGTACCTCACCGTCACCGTCCGTTGTTCTAGTCCTGGTTGTCACTGTCATATTTTCAATTTCATTTTTTTATTTATATGACATCAAAAATAATCCATCCTAGTCGTTGTCATACTCCATTAAAATCTAATTTTAAATGCTGGTTCACCCTTAAATCATAAGTCTATTAAACATACATAAAACTTTTAAAAACCTACGGATTATTCCGGCGGTGCACACAGCGAATTATTTACCATCGAACTATTTGCAAAATGTCCGTATCCGCACATACAACGGATATCGGAAACTGTTGGCGTTTAATTTGTTTTCATATTTTCGGCAAATGAACGCGGGAGTGAGGCGTGGCTGTGTTGATTGAAACACTGATGCCGAAATATCCATGGCTCGGATTTTTGTCTACATCAAATGTATTTTCGCTTTGTGACTAAAATTGCATGAGCTTTGTGGAAAATATAAGGTGAAAATTTATAGTAACCGATAGCGAAAATGCAGGATGGGCATGGGATAGAGAAAATATAAGGGACATCCGAACAAACAAACAAATACCTATCGAGCTTAAAAGTGATAGGTATATTTTGAGTTTATTGTAATCTTTATTATTAGAAAACTTCATTTTTTTACAAAGTTTGCCTGATTACGATTTTAAAAGTTATGCGACCCAAACCCTTAACACGCACATTTTTGGCATAGGTATGAATTTAAAATTACATGAACCATTTTTAAAAGTACGCTCCTTATAAGAAAAACCTTTTAGCTGTCAGAGCAAAAGAGAACTTCACCATAACACTTGTTTTTTTTTATGCTTGTGCCGTGATAAACAAAATTGCAGAGTTATAAGTTCGAATCACATTAAATCATACAATGTGTAAGCAATCATTGTTCCTGCTCAGCTCGTTAACAGTTGATAGGGCGCCATTCAAAAATACATCGAATATGAACTATTATGCTTCCGATTTAATACAAAATCGATATTGTAAGCCCCAATTAATCAGAGCTACCAGAACCAGTACGCTCGTAATACTGGGTAACTAGCACTGGGTTAATACAGAATAACAGGTACCGAGGTAATACCAAATAATAGGTACTGTTCTGATCAATGATCATTATGAATTTCAGTAGAAACAAATAATACATTTGATGGTATTCTTGGTAAAATAGGTTTGAAATACTGATGGTATTTTGTAATTAAAACTAATGAATTTTATGCTGCGTGTTTTGATAATTAAATCAGTAACTACTTTTAGTCGGAAATAGTTCGGAATGAAGCGAAGAATTTTGTAAATGCATTTTGCTATTAAATACAAATAATAGGGCTCTGGTATTGAATACTTTAGATTTTAGATTATGTAATGCTTTAGAATATTTCATTAAGTTATTTCATTTGAAGCGATGGTTTGAATAGCTCAAAGGACTTTTTGAATGAATAAGCTGGCAACATAAAGCGTACTTGCAATGAAAGTAGAATACTTGAATGAAAACTAAATAATTAGCACCGAGTTTAATGTTTCAATTTCATTTTGTGACATAAAATAAAAAAAACAGTGTTTTAAATCAAACATTTGCCAGCGGCCTGGCTATAAATAAACTGCGTGTATTGTGTAAAGTAAAACATCACAAATCTGAGAACGCAGCATGTGGAAAACTTTCTTTAATGTACGGCCGTTGGAATTGGCCATATTTTACACCTGTCAAACCCATACTAGAAAACATGTCAACAAAAATAGACCATAAGTTACAACATCAAATATGGTATTTTCGGACGGCCGTATGGTATGTTCTTTTTAATAAGCTTTGTAGGCCCTTACCTATGTATAGGTCGTTCAGGTAGGTACTGCTTAATGCTCAAAAAACAAGATCAAAAAAAACTTTGCGAAACCACTGGTAAGTTCCAAGCTACGGCAGAGTCCATACCTGAAAAACATCTTATTTTTGCTTTTCGGTCTGCCAGCACATAAAGTTGGCTCACGCGTTGCTAACAGCACCCCTCCTGTTTACGGGCCATAAAAATAACTCCCCTATTTTTTATACTTATTCTTTATCCTGATGGGAATTCGTACGATGTTGTTCGCGCCTCACTGATTGTTGTGAAAACTTCTATAGACATGAGGAATTATCTTTTTGTTGCCACCCTTAATTCCAAACCATTGAATTGGTTTTTGATAAGTTTATACTATTGTCAACTCTTCAGTCAAGATAAGTTGCAGACACGAAATCTTACTTTGAAATCATACTTACGACTTTGTTTTACGGTGGTAAGTATGGTTTCTAGAAGAGCTTTTTTGACTCTATGATGTAAAGTATGATTTCAAATAAGATAGATAATAGCACAATAGACAACTTACCGTAGGAAATGTCAAATGGAATCATTTATTAAATCATTCTGAAGCAGTACGTAAAACAAATAGTTATGGTTTTGTATTTTAAAGGATTATATTTTCTGAGTGAACCCTGTTTTACGTAACTCTGTATTCTTTAGGGTAAACGCAGCTATTGTTGTCATATTAGCGCTGCGGGCAAGACACGCGAGGGAGGTGTAGGTAGGTACCTAGAGTAGGCAGTAAAGTGCACTGGAATATCAAATATTTACTAGTATGGAATTATTTCTTATGCGTTAGGCTATTTTTTATATACTACAATATTCATTTACGTACCTAAATAAGTTGTCAACGGATGCAGTACTTTTATAGATCTAGAGTGCAGCGATTATAGAAGAAAGTATATAAACATGCCGGTAAAAGATATTCTCACGGAAAACCGATTAGCAGCAAATATAAACAATTCTCAAAGAGCTATATTTCTATTATGTTAAAAAATATTACTTCAGTGAAATAAATATGACAGATAATTTTTGATGTCGTATTCAAATAATAATTTTTTTAAGTTGTTATAAAATGCGTATATATTTTACTTCAATGTTATTATATGTAGGTTCTAGTTTGTTTTACTTTATACTTTTGCTGTACTTTGAACAGGTAATGAGAGCAAAGGGACCATGGTGTTTGTTTGTAATCGATCTTGCGGTTTAAGATCAAGAGGGTAATACTGAAACCACTTGACCATGGAGGCAATTTGAGTGAGAGGCAATTTTCGCAGAATATACCTGCTAACCCCTCACGCGATGCCGCCTTAATAACTTGCGTTCACGGAAGGTTCTACTTAAGGCGAGAAACACATATATTATATAGATAAACTCTGTTTGTTATTATAGCGCTAGGCATGCGTAAGGAATAAGCGATTTTCTATCTTATTTTCATACAAATACGGCTTTATGTCAAATGGTTTGACAAATGCATCCGCTAGCGCATCGCATCGCACAATGCTGCGTCGACAGATGCGTCTGTCAAATTGTTTGACCATAAACCGTATTTGACAATAAGGTCGAAATTCTTATTGTCCAAACACATCTCATGCGTTACGCAGCGCAAAAATTACGCACAAACGGACGTTACGTGTGTTTCTCGTGTAAACTATTATAAGTACTAACCTATGTAGGTACTAGGTATAAATACGAGTGGAACCGCATTGACGTACTTACCTACCTATAGGTATTTTATTTTTACCATCTACTATTCTCTATTATGCACATATAAATTGTGAGAACATTTATTGTCTCTCCGATTGATGCACGCTGCTTGTGTATTTAAATGCGAAGATCGGATCCCTACATTATTATCAAACAGGCCTAATCTGGGTAGTCAGTTTCGTACACCGGTAATTTTGCACACAGGTTGTAATCAAAATCTCCAGCTACCTAACCAAGGCAGCCTTCTAATTGTCGGCCAGCGGGAAGGGATAATCGCGCAGTAATCAACCAGGTATTACGGCGTTCCATGACAGGAACGTTTACCCTACAGCCTTAAGCTGATACATTCACTGAATGTACTTATATTTTTTGCTCAGACAGAATATTAGTTATCCGACTGCTGCAGGAGGGTTATGTTTTTCGAGATATATTTTTTATGTATGTAGGTATTATGTATCCAGAAATTCGTTTTCACGGCAGCCTAAAGTCTAAACGACTGGGCGGATCTTGACATGTAAGTGTAGTTATATTCGTCTCAGCGTGTGAGTGTCACTGGCTATATTTAAAATTCATAAATTCAAATTACGGATTTTTATCGCAAAATACAACTTTGAAATTACCGCAATCGGACTTTTGTTTTCGTGATTTATTTACATTTACATGTATAAATATTTTGAACAAGTAAACTTTGTTGTCATACTTTATACCGTTTGATATTCCGCGACAGCCAATCAGTTTTCACAGTACACTTCTCATTAATGTTAGTAAAGCCATGTGAAAAAGTAGGAATCATCAGCTAATTTTCGCTTGGTTGGTTTAATTAAAACTATTTCTGTGGTTTCTTATTTTCACGGGATTGTATTGGATTCGGATCGAACCTAGTGCGAAACCGCTCTTACTTTGGTGGTACTTTAGTTTGATGAATACATTTTTTTTTCATTAAATACTAGGTCTTGCAGGGTTCACAAGTTGACTTGTGCCAATTATGACTTTAAATTATAAATAATACGCTATTGCAAAAACTATTATTATTTTAATATTCTTATCAAAACTTTCTAACAATGTTTTGACGGTCTAGACTCACGTAAATTAATTTGAGTAGAACGAAGTTTACATAATTTTGTTTCCATTTTGATTTTGTCTTACACAAAGAGTCCTACGTCAAAATTAGCTTAAAATACAATATTGTATTATTAAATCATATAAGCAGTTAAAATACACAGAAACGTGATGATAATTATTGAGCAGATTTCACAAAGATTACAGTAAACTATCAGCAGTCAGCAACTATACAAGGGATCAACTTATACTGTTCATTAAGGTACTAAGAATAACCAGTATCAGTCGTCCGTTTGATAATCGGGTACGTTGATGTGCTGCTGATAGTACATTTATCTATAAGGTTTAAAAAAACAACTGCGTATATTTTTAGGGAAACAGCCCATTAAACTGAACATGAAACTGACTCGGCCAGTTGGTAAATTTAGAATCGGAGGTGCAATTTTCTTTTTCATATTTTGACTTATGTTTCTTGGGGAAAGTAGTTCAGTTTCATGGGCTGATTAAACCCTTCAAATATTTGCAGTTGATTTTGACTGTGTAGTAGTTACATTCGTAAAACCTTTTTCCATCTGTATCGTTCGATGATCATCCATCCGGTCCAGTAAACAGTATCATGTGATCCGTCTCCAGGGGGCGTCTCAATCAGATACTAAATACATCATTAAACACAATCAAGCCTTCGCTATGTGCTATGTATCGTGGGATGATGGGAACCACATGCTGTAGAGCATATGGATATTGAATGTTCATAATATTATCACGAATTTACTATTAGCGAACTGATCTAGGAAGATATACTTATTCTTTGTCAAATTATATATCGTAAAAACTTATAACTATACATGAATGTGACAACAAGGATAGTTATATGCGCATTGAGCACATGTTGTGTCCATAGGATATGTTGTCATAAGGTGCTTAAAAATTAAAGATTCAAAATATTGTAAAACCCTTGAAATTAGTTACAATATATAATTTTTTAGCAAAAGAATTTAAAATAATATCATAGTTTCAGACTACCTACTATGACATTAGACGATTTGGTATCCCACACGAAAACTACTACCAGTGGCGAAGGATAGCATTTTATTTAAAGAAGGTAGGTCGAAGCGAGAAATGTACTAAGTGAAAGTATACCTATTGATGTTAAAGTATGGATTTGTAATTTTTTCGAAACCGAAATCGATTGGAATCTGCATGTAGCGATCTTTCGCCACTGCTACCTTCCTAACTAATGCATACCTATGCAACAGTCTTTGTGGTTAAGACGTCTTCAATTTCTAGCTGTCATTCACACTATGCCTGCTTTATGGCACGTATATTATCGTATTGATTGCGTTCGCGTCGATAATACACTGTAGTCTAAACATGGTCTAATTTACGCCACCATTGAATGAACAACACGACAACATAGTAATTTCCTCCATTAATGAGGCCTGATGCCATTATGGACTGGAAAATCAATCACAGTGTGTTAAAACAGTATCGTTAGTGTGGAGGCTGTATAAAGATCGAAGCACATCTGCTATAGTTCAGTCGTTGACTATTTCAATATGGTATCAAATATATTATTCGCCAGTTGTTAAATATAGAAAATAAACTTCGCGACAATCAATGCTTATGTTATGGTAGAAAGGTAAAGAAAGTGAAGCTGCATTCAGCGTTACGTTGCTTATGTGTTATTTCTTTGTGTTGCTCATTTGAGAGTTACCTAATTATACTGGTTACACCTATATTCGGAACAATTATTTCAGGTTCTGTTATTTTATTGAGTTGGCAAAAATATTAATAAAATAACCATTCAAACTTACCATGAGCGTTATACTGTTGCCATCAGCCAACTTTTGGCAGACTGTATCCAACGGCTACTTGCAACAATTGCAAGATCGTCAATCTACCCTGCTCTACGGTTCACTAGCTCTTAATACAGCTGACGCATATACAACGTCAATATTATTTTCTCTTCCTCAACTGTTGATACAGTCTAAATGACTCTCAAACTTGTCAAACGTAGTGTAAATGGCCGTTTTGACAGACAAATATAAGCGTGATGTATGTTTATATATATATAAATATTACAAATGACCCATATATACAACGTCAATATTATTTTCCTTCCTCAACTGTTCGACAACATAAGTTTTTCCTCGTTCGCAATGTAACGCTCAAACGTAGGTAATTGCTCTCTATCTGTCGCGACCCTAAAGGTGGTATAGAGGTGGCATAAAGGCCATAATCGATGCTATTACGCGCCAACGTCACGTGCACGCCACGCGACGAGCCTCGCAAATAGGGCTGCAGAAATATTTACTGACAGTTACGTAAATACCGGTGAAAATTGGATTTATTGTAATATTTCCGATAGGTACGTTTGCAGTGTGAGTGAAGTCTATTTGTAGGTCAGAAGATTGCTGGACAACAGTAAGATAATCTTCTATTCCCCTAACCTAACCTCTAGTTTAAATGTTATACATATGTACACACACATCATGCCTGTATCTTTAGCGGGGTAGGTAAAGCCAGACTCAGTAAAATACGATTGCTATCTTTACGGTTGACAAATATTTGAGGGCCGTTTCAGAAAATTGTGTATCACTATAGTGTCAGCCTTTCGTCTAAACAAATACTTTGGGATGTACAATCACGAGAAACGTTCATATTCCTAAACGCCTTAAACGATACCCGCGACAATGAAATGGGGTGATGCTATTCTAAACTGCAATACACGGCCAACTAAACTGCTCTAAAACATAAGAATATCTCAGGAAATATATTAGGTTTGTTGTCGAAATACGCACATTAAGTTTCACCTTCTAGGAGGATAATCCATCAGAGTTAAATCGTATTATAATCTGCTCCTGCGGCGCTACGACAATGCTACGATAATTACTACGAGATAATACGCTACGGGTGAGGCCGGAACAGGCTGCTACGAGACTGCTACATCATTATAAGAAATTGTATAGATACATACATACGTTCATATATCATGCCTAGGGGTAGGCAGTGCGTAAACAGCTGTAAAAAAGGCTTTTACATCACGTCACTCTCAAATCCCTTAGTCACTTCTTACGAAACCCACGGGAACAATGTCAGGTGAAGCTATTCTAAGCCGGCACCACACGGCATGGCAAGAATTTACAAAATGTAAATAGTATTATAGCTTTTATAGTCTTCTATAGCATTGCTTGATAGCAGTTTCGGTGGCACATGCAGCACTCGTTAGCGATCTTTAGCGATACTCCATTACTGGTTTAAAGTGGTTATAATCGGCACAATACCATAACCATAACAGCCACAACAGTCCACTGCTGGACATGAGCCTCCTCCTATCGCGGGGTATTGGCATACTCACTGCGTTGAGCAGGCGGATTGGCGAGCGCAAGATGTTGCCTTTACAGGGAACGCTGCTGCCCATTCCCTGGATGATTATCTCTTATTCGCTTTTTACGAAACCCACGGGTAGAATTGGGGTAATGCCATTGTCAGTCGGCATAAGGTACATGAAGCAAGGCTTTATAATACTAAGTAAGAAGTTATAATGTAGTATAATGGTAGGCTTAAAAACCAAGCGACAGCGACAACGACGCGCGTCGTTGTCGCTGTCAAATGACTGGTTTGTATGGGTTTGTATGGGGAACCAGAAAGACCGAGCGTCGGCGTCGTTGCGGCGCGCCACGACGCCGTCACGTTGACAGCGCGCTGAGAAGCTTAGAGTTTGTATGTGATGCGGTCGGGTTTTTCTACAAGACCGCAGCGACAACGACGCCGTCAAATGTCAAATTTTGACGGCGTCGTTGACGCGCGTCGTTGTCGCGACGCTTGGAAAATAAGGGTACCATAATAGTTCTTATAACATTCTATAGCCTTGCTTTATAGCAGTTTCGGCATCACATGTGCGCGGCACTCGCGTCGTTAGCAATCCTTAGCGATACTCCATCACTGGTTTAATCTGGTTATAATCGGCACAATTCCATAACAATAACAGCCACAACAGTCCACTGCTGGACATGAGCCTCCTCCTATCGCGGGGTATTGCGCTGGGCAGGCGGATTGGCGAGCGCAAGATGTTGCCTTTACAGGGAACGCTGCTGCCTATTCCCTGGATGATTATCTCTTATTCGCTTTTTACGAAACCCACGGCTAGAATTGGGGTAATTCCAATGTCAGTCAGCATAAGGTACATGAAGCAAGGCTGTAAGAAGTTATAATGTGTATAAGTAGTACCTATATAGGGTGCAATTTTATTAGTGGCGGATCCGTTAAGGGTGTGTTCTGTCAATGAAACTGAACAACTTTCCCCAAGGAACATGGGTCGAAATACGAAAAAAAATTTTGGTCTTCACATACCTACTAAGTGTGTTGGCCGGCCGGGTCAATTTGTATGGGAGGGCCAATTTTTTTTTCCTATTTCGAGCCATGTTCCTTGGGGAAAGTTGTTCAATTTCATTGACAGAACACACCCTTAACGGATCCGCCACTAATAAAATTACACCCTATATAGTTCTTATAACATTCTATAGCCTTGCTTTATAGCAGTTTCGGCATCACATGTGCGCGGCATTCGCGTCGTTAGCGATCCTTAGCGATACTCCATCACTGGTTTAATCTGGTTATAATCTGGTCCCGCGGCGCCGGCACAATGCCGCCCGATAATTACTAGCGTATCCAAAATACAGCCCGGGATTATACACACGGATGTAAAAACAATAGTGGATTCATTAAGACAAATAATACCGCTTTGGCTGTGATTCCACCTACAATTGCATTCTTAAAGACGGTTGACGGCAGGCCGGTCATAAAACATTGCTCCCCAATCAACCACAAATCTTGCTCTCAAATGCGCTGACCCCAACCCAACTGATTTGGATGGATATAGCCACATTCAATCCTTAAGAAAAAATTATCGCTAGCAATTAGTTGTTCCGTTAGATGGAGTCCTGTCTGCTGCGCGTTAGTGGCCAATATACACTTGCTTAATTTCTCAGGCTAGTATTGAGCTGTGGTAGCCCAGCTGGTAGAGGCGTCGTCAATACAGATGATGGAGGTCGCAAGTTCAAAACTTGCCAGCTGTGCATTTTTTTATCAAGTTTTGTAAAAATATAATGAAATAAGAAGTAGAACAGGAATGGACCCGAATTGGCAACATTAATGTTGACATCCCGCTCATAAATGTCTTTTAAGTAGTAGAAAGGCATGCAAAAATGTTGCGAATTCGGGATTCATTTTTATCTGCGCAAATTATATTTACATCAATTCGGTTAGGGAGCTCGAGTTTATACTAGACTCATTAGGTTCTACATACATACATGCATCGATATTAAATGTCGGTCATTTATCTTGAGGTGCATAATACATAGACATACAGTAATCATACAATGCCATACGTATGCACGGACTGATTGTGTGTAATAGACCAGATAATTTCTATCGCAGAGAGCTGATATTGATATAAACTAAAGCCAAGGATGTTATAAGTATATATACCCAAAGCATAGTTAATATCAGCACACAAAGAAAAAATAGATACCTACAGACAAAATACGATTCTGGAGCACCTTAGTAATTTTTTAACCTAATTTAGTTTCACGGACTTCAATAGGATATCGTGCTTACTCGATTTGAGGAGTTTTCTCAAATACTTAAGTATCTTTTCCCCTTATTTCAGGTGCAGACAACCCGTCTGCCCCTGCCGGCGTTCTCGCCACGTGCAGTTCTGATGTACAGCGCCGCCGTCGGGGGGGAGGGGGCGGTGGCGCTGCAACTGAGGGAAGCCAATCCTGGAGAGCTGGACGCAGCCAGGCTGGCGGATGACAGGCTTGCTATAGCTTGCCATGAGCCTGAGCTGCTGGCTGACCTGCTGCACGCCGCCGCTGATATCGGTCAGTACCATAGAGACACTACTAGACCTCATAAGGCTCTACATAATTAGTAGTAATATAGGGGGGATGGGGCGGTGGCGCTGCAACTGAGGGAAGCCAACCCTGGAGAGCTGGATGCAGCCAGGCTGGCCGATGACAGGCTTGCTATAGCTTGTCATGAGCCTGAGCTGCTGGCTGACCTGCTGCACGCCGCTGCTGATATCGGTGAGTATCAAATATAGCAACACTGAGTAACAATAAGTAGTAGTAACTGTAGTTGAGATTGGCTACTGTCGTCGTGGAGGGGGGAGGGGGCGGTGGCGCTGCAACTGAGGGAAGCCAATCCTGGGGAGCTGGACGCGGCCAGGCTGGCGGATGACAGGCTTGCTATAGCTTGTCATGAGCCTGAACTGCTGGCTGACCTGCTGCATGCCGCTGCTGATATCGGTCAGTACCATAGAGAAACTACTGGACATAGGGCTAGATAAGTAGTAGTACTATAGATGAAGCCACTCCTGAAGAGCTGGACGCGGCCAGGCTGGCGGATGACAGGCTTGCTATAGCTTGTCATGAGCCTGAACTGCTGGCTGACCTGCTGCACGCCGCCGCTGATATCGGTGAGTACCATAGAGAGACTACTGATCATAGGGACTCAGATATGTAACCAACCCTGGAGAGCTGGACGCGGCCAGGCTGGCGGATGACAGGCTTGCTATAGCTTGTCATGAGCCTGAACTGCTGGCTGACCTGCTGCACGCCGCCGCTGATATCGGTGAGTACCATAGAGAGACTACTGATCATAGGGACTCAGATATGTAACCAACCCTGGAGAGCTGGACGCGGCCAGGCTGGCTGATGACAGGCTTGCTATAGCTTGTCATGAGCCTGAGCTGCTAGCTGACCTACTGCATGCTGCTGCTGATATCGGTGAGTACCATTGAAAGACCAATAGACATCATAACATTATAAATACTGATTGAAGCTTACCCTGGAGAGCTGGACGCGGCCAAGCTGGCGGATGACAGGCTTGCTATAGCTTGCCATGAGCCTGAACTGCTGGCAGACCTGCTTCACGCCGCCGCTGATATCGGTCAGTAACTAATATAGCAACACTGAGTAACAATAAGTAGTAGTACTGTAGTTGAGATTGGCTAGTGTCGTCGTGGAGGGGGGAGGGGGCGGTGGCGCTGCAACTGAGGGAAGCCAATCCTGGAGAGCTGGACGCAGCCAGGCTGGCTGATGACAGGCTCGCTATAGCTTGTCATGAGCCTGAACTGCTGGCGGACCTGCTGCACGCCGCCGCTGATATCGGTCAGTACCATAGACCAATAGACATCATAAGACTATAGATACTGATTGAAGCTAATCCTGGAGAGCTGGACGCAGCCAGGCTGGCCGATGACAGGCTTGCTATAGCTTGTCATGAGCCTGAGCTGCTAGCTGACCTGCTGCACGCCGCCGCTGATATCGGTTAGTACCATAGACCAATAGACATCATAAGACTATAGATACTGATTGAAGCTAACCCTGGAGAGCTGGACGCAGCCAGGCTGGCGAATGACAGGCTTGCTATAGCTTGTCATGAGCCTGAACTGCTGGCTGACCTGCTGCACGCCGCCGCTGATATCGGTAAGTACTGTATTGAGGGAAGCTAACCCAGGAAAGCTGGACGCGGCCAGGCTGGCGGATGACAGGCTTGCTATAGCTTGTCACGAGCCTGAACTACTGGCCGACCTGCTGCACGCCGCTGCTGATATCGGTCAGTACCATTTAAAAACCAATAGACATCATAAGACTATAGATACTGATTGAAGCTAACCCTGGAGAGCTAGACGCGGCCAGGCTGGGGGATGACAGGCTTGCTATAGCTTGTCATGAGCCTGAACTGCTGGCTGACCTGCTGCACGCCGCCGCTGATATCGGTGAGAACCATTTAAAAACCAATAGACATCATAAGACTATAGATACTGATTGAAGCTAAACCTGGAGAGCTGGATGCAGCCAGGCTGGCCGATGACAGGCTTGCTATAGCTTGTCATGAGCCTGAGCTGCTGGCTGACTTGCTGCACGCCGCTGCTGATATCGGTCAGTATCAAAGACCAATAGACATAATAAGGCTCTAGATAAGTAGTAGTTCTGCATTTGAGAGAAACTAGAACCGCCGTCGGAGGAAAGGGGGCGAGGGGGCGGATAAGAGGCTTTTGATACATACCAACATCACTCTATGGTAGGTAGTAATGTACTTGAGAGAGGCAATGAACTGCAAACAGCTAGAATGAATGACAAGTGACTTGCGATCGCTTAAAATGAATCTAAACTGCTGTCCAAACTGTACCATGACCTAAAGTATCAATCAATGTAGTGTCAGAGTTTTTCAACCACCTGCTACTGCTAGCAGGCCTCTTACATGGTTGTGTAACGACTACCATCTAAGTAATCAATAATCATAGGCAGCAACCGACCGAGACTTAAAAATAGCTTACCCATTTATAATTCCGTTTCAAAAACCTATGTTTAAAACAACTCATTCATTCCATTCATCCACTTAGTTATCTTGTTTAATATTCCTCAAATACCGCAGAAAATCTGCAAATCTGTAAAGGCGACAACCGGAAACGCGCCTCGGTGCTGTTAAACAGGATGTCGCGATATTATTCCCCACTGTCGCCGTGCTCTTCGATAACGAAACAGGATTCATGCATAATCCAACACTTGCTCAAATTGGGTAACTAGACCGATATTCAAATTGTGTTTCGAGCTAAAATATTCGGAATGTTAATAAGACACAGATATGACTTAACTGAGCCAGCGGAATTGGCATTCAGATGTCGCGTTGAACTTATTTTATTTGACTAAAGAATCATGGGTATTCTTGCCTGGATCCGGACGGCGGGTATTTTGAATTTCAAATAGTGGATTTTGCATTCGAGACCGGCTTCGAGCTTCGGGCTGCAGGCATGCTGGCTACCGTTTACCGCGCAGCCATTTTGATCGCGATTCTTTTGATTGCAATGCGATTCGATCTAAATGACAAATGGCGTAGCATTTTTGAGCCAAGGTCCGAGGCTATAAAATTTTAGGGACTTTTTATGACTAACTGTAAACTAAAAATACCTATCTTTTACCCGCGTACTGATTGTTCAGTCGCACAATTTTCATTTTGCATGAAATATGACAACTAAAACCTTTGATGTCAAACTAATCCTACATTCTGTTACGTATCCAATCTTAGGAGAATTTTTCTCTATTTCTTACTTAATTTACTGAAAAGGGAAACGATTTCAAATCTATTCGATATACTCAAATAGTCTCTGCGAAATGGCAGAGATGTGCAAAAATAAAACCTCTTTGTTAGCAGAGTAAGTAAATCCTCCAGAGATTTTGAATATTAAAAGCAAATTCACAAAAGGCGTTGAACCAAAAAAAAGCTCGTTCTACAACACAATACTTAATCCGTTTTGTACAATGGAAATGCTTCATCAGAGTCAGCTTTCATTTTTGTTCACATTATTTCAATTATTATTTCGCTGGACCTTTTTCGATTTTCATAAAAACGGGGCCATATTTTCCGTTTCGTTTTTATTTGGTAAAAAATATTTACGACGCAATGTGAGGTAGAAGTTTTAAGGTTATGTTTTTGAATAGATGCAATATCTTTTACGATAGCTACTCCGACGAATGTTTGGATGTTTTATTATTTTACTTATGAAATGCCATTAGAATTTGTGGACAGATCAGACGTTTCAAGTAATAATCACGTACTGAATTTTCCGCGAGTCCACAACAACAATTCTGTAAGTTTTATTCACTTAAGATGTAAATTTGAACAACATACAAAAAGAACACAGATTCCTTGTCAACATTAATATCTGTGGCGAGATTTATTGAATGAGTTCAGTAGCAGTAGGGTCACGAGCTTCTCGTCTCTAGCGGCGAGGGCGAGGGATGTCAACTTGTCAAAATTTTCTTGAACCCGTCTCGTTTCTACTTAAAAATGCAAACTCATGCAAACGAGCTACAGAGGTCCATAATTCTATTATATTTCCTTAAGGGGCTACCCGACCAACGCCAGCGCCATTCGTCAGTTTGAAAATCCATTACTCGCTTGAAACATAATTCGTGGATAGTCCACGAATTATGCATAATCACGCTTTTTTGTGAAGGTAACATCGTCGCACAAAAATTTATTTAAATAAACTTCCACTTAAAACCATACACGCAACATACACACACAGTATTGCAAAAGAGAATGCGTTTATATGATTAGTCAGTATCTAATTATCAAACTACTAGCGGTGTCTTTGTCAGCACTAAGAAGTTAATATAATACCGCAAAATAGAAATAAACTTTTATTTGCAGACAACTTAGCTACTAAAATAACATAGTGTAACTCATCTACTATATTTTCAAAACACAGTTAACGATTTTTTACACGATGGTCGTGTTTGTGTGTCGATGTCGGTCGGGTAGTCCCTTAAGCGAACAATGAAAACTTCTCCTTTATAATTGGGCCCTCAAATTAGAATGATCCGACCGCTGTGCATTTCAATTACAAAGTTGTTATACGATTGAAAAGGAGAAAATAATCGAGTAGGAGAGGAGTAGGTATGCTGGAGTTATGACCGCGTTAGATTATGAATTGAAGGAGTTGTTCGAACCACGGACTTCTATTTATTTTCTTGATACAAAAACCCATGCCAAGAAGCGTCTAAAAACCTCTTCTACAAATATTTATGTTCAGAATAATGAGTAAGTAGCTGATGTAGGTACTTATACTTGTAAATAAAATAAAATATAACTGGGGTCCTTATTTTTCCGCCATTCCATGATAAAATAGTTTTCACGGGTTACAATAACAATTTTCACATGTAAGTAACACATTTCCCTATAAACTCCATGTTGTATAAGGACTTAAACCCCACGCCCTTGAGAAGTCTTCACTGTTTTTAGCTCAGTAATTTGTGATATTTTTTCATTCTCCTTTAATGCTAAGAAGGTACAATAGCTTGTTCGTGAAGCTCTCTTTCCGTGCACTTTTCTGCCACAAGGCGGTCGTTTATGTACCGTTTAACCATTTTCCCAACTCATTGTGCTTTCACGGTATAAAGAAATCGGGTTAGTGCTGCGAGCCAGATGGATAATACAAAAGAAGGCCAATAGCATTTCGTATCGTAAAAAATATTACTCTAAGATTTGCGTTATTGCGTTTATTTCTTGTTAGTATTTTTCTAGTGTTAGTATTTTATCAAAAACAAAATACAATCCAATAGACACTAGGTAATGCACAATAAGGAATACAATATTACGAAAAATTTAAATAGCTCTAATCGTAGAATACCTAACTAGTTGTTTTGGTAGGAATATCATCCAGGCAAATACCTAGACAAAGCAACAAACATTGATCACATGATATACTATTAGATTTATATTTATGCGTATTTGACTATTCCACATTATAGGCCACATAAATCATCACACTAATTACTATAATAATTGCGCAAAGCTCCAATTGATTCAAATACCGAGCTATACTAACATAGTTATATAACGGTGCTTATAAAGCAATTATACAGACATAATGCTGTATAAAGGCTCACATAGATTCAGGGAACGGGGCGCCGCCGCTTAGCACTGATAAAGGTGGCTTTAATTTAAATAATTAATGTGAACCAGACGCCTTTAGCCGAGCAAAGATAAAGCTAGACGATTCGGGAAATAAATAAGCAAATAAGACAGTGGAAGTTGATACTTCATTCGGCTGATTACAACTTTGCGCGCTGCAAATTTAAATGTTTGAGCTAGGTAATGGAATGTATAAAAGAGGATATGAATAATAAATTGTTTATGAGTGAAGAATTGTCACTGATAGAGATGAATTAAAGAAACAAAAACCGGCCAAGAGCGTGTCAAACACGCCCACAAATAGGGTTTCGTAGTCAACGTTTAAATATCAAGTTTTTCAGCATTACAAACTTAATTTTGTTGCTGGTTTGTTAGCAGCAGTATGATGACCAACCGCAAATAGAAAAACTCAATTTCTTCTGAAACCTTTAAGGGTACAATATCCGTTATAGTTTTCATTGTAATTTCAGATTGTAAGCTATATTTCATATTTATTTCAAATTTTTAACTTTTATACTTTAGAAGTTACAGCTGGAACAAATTATGGGTCAAAAACGCCCTTTTTAAAAGCAAATATCTCGTGACAGAAACTTTTTAGTGACTTTGTTTCAAAGAAACCTCACCTTAATTTTAAAAGACCTATTCAACGATACCCTACTCAATATTACGGAAGAAAAAAATTTATTTTGCCCCCCTTTCACTTGTATGGGAGGGGGTCCAAAAAACATATAAAATATTTTTTTCTTAACATTCCTATATTTGGGTCAAGACGATCTATCTTCTTACCAAATTTCATGTCGATAGCTCTAAAACTGACGAAGATATGAGGGCGCGGCATACAGACAGACAGACAGACAGACAGACAGACAGACATGACGAAACTATAAGGGTTTCTAGTAGACTACGAAACCCTAAAAATCATGCAGCGTGGTAACGATTTATTCCTACTTGGTATGATTTTGACGCAATAATCACGAATGTATAGTAAGTATAGGTATTATTTGATAATCATAACCAAACAATACAGAAATAATCTTGTGTTGTGAAAAAAGGGTTACTCCATCGTGAAACAGTGACGTAGGAGGTAGGTGGTTCATAATTATACAGTTTTTGTGGCGCAAACTGGATTGGAATTAGACACCTAATCCATTATAAGCTACTCATAAAGTCATGCAAGTTTGTTTATTAATATTCGCGTGGATTTCAATTGAAGCATTCAAAAGTTTTCGCTTAATTATCCTAGCTAATGTAAGCCGAGGGATAAGCAAGTTGTTTACGTAGCTAATTAAATAACCTCCAAGGGTTTGAGTAATGGAACAGAAGTGAATCCGTACTTTATTAATAACTCGGGTTTGTTTACGAGCAGGTATTTTTTATGTAGTTTTGTATTTTGAAAATTGAAATCTACGCCGAGTCTCTTTTCTTGGTAGCAATAATTTCATTCCTTTGTTTTGAAAACAAGGAGGAAAAAACACAAACACCTAAGTAGTTTTGCATATTTTACCCGGAAGCTATCATCCGAAAGGGCACTTACAAAGATGAATAGTCACTTTCACAATTGTTTTTTTTCCTTCTAAGGGCAAGTGGTGACATTCAAATGGCTATTTGTGTCGTAGGGCTTTTTAGGTTGATGTATGGTATAATTCTGCTTTAGGACTATTACAGGTTAAACTATTATGCATGTTTAAAATTAAATATAAAAGCTTTTAAAGTTTCTATATAGGTATTTTTATGGATTTGATTTAATCTTGCCAAAGAAAATCCAATTGCTTTTTAAAGCATTGTATATGTTTTTGGAAAAAAAAAGGTTTTTACTAGCAAAGCATCTATCCTATCTGAAATAGTAGCGCCTAATAGCTCGGCATTTATTTACCCTTTTTATCTTCTGGTCGTTGAAAGACCCGATGAACCTTAATGTTACGTAAATTGTACGTAAAAAGAAGCATACATAAAAAAATACGCTATCATAGGACAGTCCCTTCAGCCTCGTTGCCATGGATACGGTTCAGTAATTACGAGCCCTAGTTACCAATCCACTGGAGGATAGGGACGAGCATTCATTAAGTCCTCAGCAGGGACAAGTACCTACTTACTATATTACCCAGTCAAATGTTACACGAAATTGTGTTATTATTATATTTACCAAGGTAGAAGTAGCCTTGTATTTATTTGGGTCAATATCGCAAACCTGTGTTCTATATAATTTTATCATCATAATACTTTAGTGGTAGGTATTTTTGTGTCAAAGATTCAGATTCAAAAGATTTCAAAGATTCAATGTCTTAACGTACTTTGTCTTCAGAGTCAAATACTTATGTACCATAACTATCACCCAGTCAAATACTTCACGAATTGTGTTATTATTATAACAATATTACAGGAACAGCAGTACTTTTGTATTTGGGTCACACATATATCGCAGAACTGTGCGATACTATAATAATACAGTCGTAATATTTCAGTGACATAACTTTTTGACGTATTTTGTCTTCGGCTTGCTAATACTCCTATTGATATATTGTTCAGTCCTCAATAGGGACAAGTACCTACTTTTTAAATTACCCAGTTAAATGCTACAAGAAATTGTGCTATTATTACTATCAAAGATTACCTAAGTTCTTTAGGTCTCATTTATTTATACCTATTGCAAAAATGCATAATAATAATCAACTCATAGCATTTCTATGTCATACCGTTTTGACGTTTTGGTCCCGCTACTTACTTGACTGTTACTATACATGATGAATAAAAGTAAGACTTTACTAGGTCGGTCCATTTCAATTAATTTCTTGATTACACAAGAATATGTTATGTTTTAAAATACTTGCAAGCAATTGACTAGTCCATTCAATACAGCATGAGCATGAGCTATTGTAACCTATATCAAACCGTCAATCCATCACAGCCAACTTCAAAGTTCCTTACGGTCTAAACCTCAAATGCCTGACATATATTTCACGTTACCAAACCAGCTCTTGGGAAACATACGTACCTATTTATTACCACGGTCGTCAGTCTGATACAGAAATCTGTAGAAAGTGTATAATAAAACGGTGTGTGTCCTAACAACAAGAGATTTGAGGATTGAAGTGCACTATTTAGTTCCAAAAGTAGAAGGCACTGAATCTACCCTGCAAGTAGAGATGAAAATTACCTTGAAACTTTCCTTTTCTGAGGTAAGTTTCCTGAAAGTTACCTGAAAGTTTCCTGGCGAGGAAGTTTTCAAAACTAATTATTTAACTTAAGAAGTTGTTATATAATTATTTACTTAATATTGCTTAAAATTTTTCTGGTATCTACAGTTTTGATGGAACAGGGAACATAATAAGTCCGGTTTTATGCTTTTTATTCGAAAACGGGAGGTAAGCAAGTAAGGAAGGAAGTTTAAAACAACTATAAATGATAAAAAAAAATACAATTCTTTACATAATCATATGAAAAAGTGTACGAGATCAATTAGCACGTTAGAGAGCACGTTAACCTTATACTTTGGACTTTCTTTTGTTTTATAATGTGAGCGATACGAATCATTTTCACGTTGTAACTGTAAAGTTTGTCGTGCTCGTACACTATATGTGCCTAAATACCTACCTTAGACTATTTAATGGTCTAAGCTGAATACATAAATAATGATGATGATCTTTCCTCCTGATCAAGTCGGACCATCTGATCTTCATGATGGTGCGAAGGCATTTGAGCTGGAAACGATCTAAAGTGCGTATGTGGTGACGATACACACACCAGGTCTCGGAAGAATACAGAAGGTTTGGCAGCACGATCGCCATATATACAGATATTTTTGTGGCTAGTTTAAGGTCGTGCGAGCAGAAAACCTTGGGACGCAGCTTCCCAAATGCTGCAGCTGCAGCACTGATTCTGATATTGATCTCAGCATCAAGGTCACACTTAGCTGTTATAGTGTTCCCCAGATATCGGAACTTGTCAACCTGTTTCAACATATCTTCAACAAGCCTTATTGTCAGTGTCTCACGACCTTGTGTATCCAGGGACATCGCTTCCGTCTTTTTGACACTGATCTTTAGGCCGAATTTGCAGCATGCTTGGTGAAAGACGGTCATCAGTTGTTGCAGGCCTTCTGGGGATTCTGCAAGGAAGCACAAGTCATCGGCATACATAATTTCAGTAATAAGTGCATGCGAGACTTTGGTGCGCGCCTTAAGTCTAGCCAAATTGAAAAGACTGCCATCAGTGCGGAAGCGGATGCGGACTCCTTCGGAGACAGTATTTAGGACCTCCTTGACTACTACCGCAAAGTATAAGGCGAACAGTGTGGGCGCTAGAACGCACCCTTGTTTAACCCCACAGGTGACGGGGAAGAAATCAGACTATTCACCGAGTACAGAGACGCAGCACTGCATATCGTCATGCAGGAGTCTCAGGAAGTGCACAAACTTCTTCGTGCACCCTAGTTTTCCTAGCACCATCCAGAGAGTACTCCACCATCCGAGGTACACTGTCAAACGCTTTCTCTAGGCTCTAGGTCAACAAAGCAGACAACTGACGATCTTGTTCTCTGCTTTTTTCCTGCAGCTGACGTACGTACCTACCGATGACAATAGCTTCAAATGTGCCTCTGTCAGGTCGGAAGCCAAACTGGGTTTCGGGCAGAATCTTTTCTGATAAGTCCTTCAATCGGTTTAATAGGACTCTTGCAAAGGCCTTTCCGGCGACCAATAATAACGAAATACCGCGGTATGAGTTGCAGTCAGAACGGTCACCTTTGTTCTTCTAGTGGGCACTAATGCGAGGCACTTTAAAATCATTCGAGACTCGCTCCTCCTCTCACATTCGAACAAAAAGTTTCCAAATCAACGAGTGCAGCTCCGCACCACCATATTTAAGTATTTCACCTGGTATAAGTAAGGTCAATACCAACCGCCCGTTTATTATGCTGCTGTCTGATGGCAGTAACAACCTCATCACATGACAGGAGCTCGTCCAGCTCGGTGGCTAGGGAGAGTTAAGTACATTGAACTCAACATAGATGACGTCATCTGAGGATTTGAATAAAAAACAACCAGCTTTAAGAAAAAATAAATTTTGACGTAATAAATAACATACAAAATACTAATTTTTAACCTTATTTTCATTTAAACATACTTATTGTCACTAACTTTTTACGTTGAAAAGACATTTTTAAAACTTCCTCGCGAGGAAACTTTCAAGTAACTTTCGGGTAAATTACCTGAAAATTACCTCGAAACTTTCAATGTTTCGGAAACTTTCAGAAATTTTCATCTCTACCTGCAAGGGACAAAGGTGCGCCCGATTTCTTCGTCATTACAAAATCACTTTTCGTTATAGGTAGGCATTCCTTTAACAAAGCTATGGAAGCCCGTAACCTAGTTTTACGAACTTCCATCCGATTCACATGTACACCGAAATGAAATAATAACACTCTCCGAACATTTAAAATATCGAATATTTTCGTTCGGCAAAATTCACGAGCGCAATAAGATTAGCAAGTATTACAAATCCCGCATAAATTCACAGGGGGCTGTTTCTATTAAATTTTACGACAAACATGGACCCTCATATACTCGTAACTTTGTTAATAAGCGTTGCGATATATTGGAGCAGATGCCCCAGCCTTTGACAAAGCGCCTCGCAAAACTATTACGTAATTTCGAAATTTGAGTAATGACTTTTGCTTCTACTAAGTATATTGTTCTGTTTTTGGTAGTTCTGCTATAAAGTTGCCTTATTTACTAGGTTACGAGCTAATAAACATATCTTTTCTATGCTTAGTAAATTTTAAAAGTGTTATGAAGCAGACCTTTGCGCAGACTTCTAACTCGTCAGGAAATCTGGAAAGTAAACGTATCGTCGTATGAAACCAAATTATAATTTGTCCAAAATAGACCAATATTAAAAATCAACCTAAATATGACAATACGCTCATATATTTGTGGTTGACGTAAAGCCATTTACGTTGACAATTTACCGACAAATTATCAGAGCCATCATCAGCTGATAAATACATAGATTATGGGATTTGGCTAACCTAACTTTAGTGAGCTGGTAGTCAAATAATAATATTGAAAATGCATTTGGAATGAAACGAACTTTAATGTCGTTATGAATAATTGGTATAAAATTCATATTGCAAGCCTTTCTTTTGCAACAAAAAACAAAAAAAAATTTCGTAGTAACAAATGCCCATGTTTTTTTTCGTTTATTGCATGTAGAGGTATATTTCTTCTTTTATCACATTAAGGCATATGCTATAGACATGCCCTTACCTTTTGTGTTTTCAAAAAAAATATTATGAACGAATAAAAAAAATCATTTTTTATTAAAAAAAATACGGGGTGTTAGGGACGGTGTAACGAAAACTTTGCAGGCGTGCTCAGACCATGAAACTGAACAACTTTTACTATGGAGCCAATGGTGGGAAACGAAAAAATTTTTCCGACCTCCCATACAAAGTCAGTCAGCTGATCGTGAATTTTGTATGGGAGGTCGGAATTTTTTTTTCGTTTCCCACCATTGGCTCCATAGTAAAAGTTGTTCAGTTTGATGGTCTGATCTTGCCTGCAAAGTTTTCGGTACACCGTCCCTAACACCCTGTATATAGGGTGTAATTTTATTAGTGGCGGATCCGTTAAGGGTGTGTTCTGTCAATAAAACTGAACAACTTTCCCCAAGGAACATAGGTCGAAATACGAAAAAAAATTTTGGTCGTCCCATACTAAGTGTGTTGGCCGGCCGGGTCAATTTGTATGGGACGGCCAATTTATTTTTTTCATATTTCGACCTATGTTCCTTGGGGAAAGTTGTTCAGTTTCATTGACAGAAGACATTTTTAACTGCAAAAAGTGTGTTGGCCGGCCGGGTCAATTTGTATGGGACGGCCAATTTATTTTTTTCATATTTCGACCTATGTTCCTTGGGGAAAGTTGTTCAGTTTCATTGACAGAAGACACCCTTAACGGATCCGCCACAAATAAAATTACACCCTATATATGTTTTCTTCTCGTAATTATTTTTTCGAACACCTTGAGAGCACGCGCACTATTGAGGAACATATAACAGGTTGTTCAGTTTAGTTTAATTACCACGGATCAACTCAGAATACGATTGCAAACTTTCTTTCGCAATTATATAAAAAAAAAACAAACCACATGGCCGTTCGTTTGCACAGATAATACGGTCTATTTTCATAGATAAAACCAACTATAAAACGAGAAACTTGCTCCATTGCTCCTATTATCGCATGTCCTTTGAAATCGCAACGTATTGTACAAAGTCGCAGTTGATCGAACGAAACCTTACCTACTGTTACCTAACATGACAAACAAAAGCGGTATTGTACCTCACTGGCAACGGTACTGAAGCTAAAACTAGCAAATCAAATTACACGAGAGTAGGTACATTCGTGTGAAACCATGCCGTAGGCATATGCTGGCTAAGCCATTGATTTAAAATGTAAATAGAACAGCTTGGGATCGCTCTTCTATCACCTATGCTATGCCATTGACTGGACATTATAGCCCATTGGAAGCATATTCTTACAGAACCCAAATACCTCCAAAAACTATTTACTATCCCTGAACTACGTGTAATCTAGTGTAAAGCAACTGGCGTGTCCATGGATAGATCGCGGTCTTCGGCGCTTTGCTTTTAGTTTATAAATCCACGGCTGGATCCAATCAATTAGACCCCACGTAGACAAATGTCCGGAGCGATACAGGATTTGTCAACTGCACTGGTGTTGCGCGCCTCGCCGCGGCAAGTCGGGGAACTAATACAAAACGACACGGCGACAAGCTAAAAGGATGAACGCGGAGTTCCCAATGAGCGTACGAGATCTAGTTACGGATTGTTGACATTTGACTGATTCATTTGTTTTGAATGCATATTTAAGCATTTTAACTAAAATAAAACAACCTCTAAAATATTTATGGCTAAGATTTTCTAGAACTTTAAGAAAATGGGGATAAGACAAACATACCATTAGCACCAAGTTCATTTTGATAACTACACTTAATAAAAAATGTTTAGCATCCTGCCTACCCACCAAATCGTTTGACCGTGACCTCATTAAGTAATAAAGTAGGTATAAATTATACAAAAGCAATTACAAAAGTACATAATATCAAGAATGCCAAACTGTTTCCTTCCCTACGGTGAAATAATTCTTGACAATCATTTTCATACGTTTCCCCGGTTTCCCCTTCACGTCAGATGTCAGTGCGTTTGACGCGTCGTTGCTCGAGGGGAGCTATGATGCAGGCAAGGTATGATGTGATATACCTACCTACTTAACTTTACAGACACAATACCTACTAACTTACAATTTAGATAAACGATCTACGGTCCAGTATACGCAGCATGTGCACCGAAGTAAGACTTACCTATCTCGCGCGCGAGAAGACAAGATGTGTCACGTTCCCGTATGGAATTTGTCAAAACAAGTGAAGAACTTTGACATACAAGTGTAGAGAAAATCTATATCTCAGAGGAAAATGCTCCACTGGTAAACTCACTTTGATAAAACTTTGGCGCAAACTCCACCAAAAAGACGAGGGCATAGGACGTAAGAATGACAGTTGACAGACAAGTGATCGTCAAATATTCTTCTTAGTTTTTGACGCTAGCTGTCATGGATGCGACGCTTTGGCGACGCTTGTGTGTGCCTTTGTCAATACTTTTTCGTACATTTTGTATGGAAACGTCGCGATGTCAAACGTCAAGCGTCATGCCCTACGCCCTATGTCCTTACCTTGTCCTCTCTGTGGAGCTTGGGGCTTTCTTGCTAAAACCTCTTAAAATAAAACGTTATTTGACGTCATTCAGTTCATTGTCACATAAATAGCATAAGTTGCTTTTAATGTAAGGCAAGATACCTACGTCGTAGTCGTTTTAAATACGAAAGAGTTTTCAGAAACGTCTCTCGTCATAATTTACGGTAGGTAAATAAGTACCAAAAAATGTTTTTCGACGCCAAGTAGCGTAGCGCCCCTTTGAGATTCATATAATATCTCAAAGGGACGGTCGAAATATGAGCATATGACTAGTCCATCCAAAATAACCAGTCTATGACTTCTTTTTTGCAGTTAAAAACATTTCTAAATTAAAAAGTTCATATTTCGTCACCGATCGTGCATCCTACCTACATGTCCAAATCCAATGTATGCTAGCTTCGCTACCGTAGCTGTGACAAAAAGGCCGTACAACTCACAAAGTGCAGCGGTGCTTTGATAGTGATATTGACTGTAACGCACAAAGAACATTAAAACGTATTGCGGTGTGAGCCTCGGGCCATTTGCAGCGCCGATACCGGATATAGCTTCGATGTTTGGCGGGTCTCATATCCGACGTCCGTTAGTGCGCATTTTTAACGCATCAGATGCAAGGAAGTTTTGGATTCCCCATATTAAAAACAGGACTAAAAACAGACGTTGACGCAGGAGCAATGCGAAAACTTTTGTTGCCATCTGTCTTTATAAAACTTATCCTGGTAGATGTAATATATTTATTGCACAGACGGGCGGCAGGTGTAAGACCCGCCTATGTATGTATGTATACGTAATATACGTACGTATGTAATATGTATACCGGCTAGTAACGGGATAAGCCGAGTGTGTCTGATACCACTGTGTGTATGTAATGTAACTAGCCCGATTTAATCCTGTTGTCAATAATTCGATCTGCGCGTTACATCTAATAAATCAAATCAGTGTTACTAACAGTAGAGTCGCATCACTGCCTAGACTCGTTTGTAGAAAAGAGACAAGTTTCAACAAAAGGTAATTCTACCTATCCACCTACGCATTTTAATAGCAGATCAGTAATTGATAATGATTACTGAGACTTACTTGATGAGTAATTAATAGTTGGTACTTGAACTAGAACTTGAACTTAAACGTCTTCAAAGATGTCACGACAACAATCGAAAATAGTTTTTAATAGTAAACTGTTTAGGTATGTTTCTACTATCATCTGCAAATCCAACTACCTATTGAAGGGACTAAATTATTACGGTTCATACAAATACCAAATACTAAGAAAAGCCAGTATAAGTTGATCCCTTAAATAGGTAAGTGGAATGTCATAAAATTTTCAAAATCTTAAAACAGTTACCCCACTTCACTTACCAAGAAGAAGTCCCGTTAAACTCCTTCGCCCCCGCAAAATTATCGAAAATAAACGATTTACAACCAATTAGGTGCTCAGTTGAATAAAAACGCGCCCTCCCGTTAATATCTATAAAATAATTATCCTTCCTTAATCGGCGTGCTTGCCGCCCGCAGTTGCCACCCCTACTTTAAACTTTTTTTTTTTTTTTTTTGATGTGGCAAAGCCACTGGCTTCACATCTCGTGGGTTGAGACGTATTTCGCCATTTATGTAAAGTTAGGTTAGGTCGGTTAAGTTTGAAGTCAATGTAAAGTCATTTGGCATTACGCCGAGGGAGAGTCCACAGCACAGAGATCCTAGTCTTTCGACTAGGGGCTGTGCTGCGCAGTTTGTGTGGCAACAGAAACGTGATAGTAAAATTTCTGCGCCACGTGGTAATTCGCTCGTCACTATTACACAATGTCAGATATATGCTTTAATTACAATTTTCTATTTAACATTCACTTTAAGAATAGTTTACTGTATAATACACTATCAGAATTATTCACTAAACACTCTAATAAACGAAAAAAACAAAATTATAACCAAATCACATCCGCCATTACGGAATAGCAGCGAACGAATCTACTTTAAACTTTTACAAGAGCTCCAAAGTGACGCTATCAAACGTCATAATTGTCACTTTAATTTCGGAATGGGACAAGAGAAATGTTAAACCGGGGCTACACTAGCGAACATCCCGGAAAACGTAATTAATTTAAGAGGGCTTCTTGGTAATTTTGATTTGTATGTTTCTCTCTTCAAATCGAATCATTTATAAATAGAAAAGTAATCACATTATTACTTTGAGCTTTGCTTTAGAATTTTTGTAGTTTCAAGTGTTTTTACTAATGCTTTACCTAATATAAATTAAATACTACTACTACTACTATAACAGCCACTATAAAGTCCACTGCTGAACATGGGCCTCCCCCTAGAATTTGGGGAATATTATACACTTGCGATAAATGTAGTTGTCAAACTTCAGATCGTATAAAAGAAATATGTCAGATTTGTCACGCAAAATGTCATATTTCTTACAGCATACATTAAGTACTGATCTATTACGGAACTGAAAAAGAATATGAATTTAATCGTCGCGTACATAAGTAGAAAAATATGGATGATAAGAATTAAAAGTCTATCTTATTGTATTAGCTTTTAACTTAGCTCTACATCTAGTAAATCCTCCAAGCCTAACAGCGTATTAAGACAAGACTAAAGCTGTTACCTGCCTCAGGAAGTCCCGGTAATGAGATAACGGGACGTTGTCAGTATGTCCCGGTACTTCCTCGGTGTATCCCACCTTTAAGCTGGATAGGAGGACTTAGTCCTGGTTCGTCACAACCCCGGTAGGTCTCCAAAATTTTATCCGTACAAAGAGCCCCGATTCGTCATACACAATAAAAATTAATTATGCATTACTTCAAAAGAGGTGTCAGGATCGTAGCAACTGAAAGGATGTAGTCTCTGCAAACCCAACCGGGAAAGAGGCGTGACTGTATGTACGTAAGGTATGTACAGTTCGACACTGCTACAATTTTTTCTGACTGAACTTGAGCAATGAAGCTTTTAAATATTTTACAGGTCAATGACAAATTGGAACATGTTATTATGCGTGACGAATTATGACCTTGACAAAATGGGCCTAACTGGGAAGGAGGTCACAATTTATTTGCACGACACTGTAATTTGGAACTTTAACTGTGTAACAGCCAAGACCCTCCTCTGTAAGGGATCTAATAGGCCCCTGAATTTATACTCGTTAGAATAATAATTCCACTTTGTTGAATGCGGATGTTAATGGCTTTTGTTTGTAAATATACGACTCTTGTTGATCACAATTTACTAGGAATTTCGGGGTCAGTGCCACGAACAATGTTCAAAGAGTGTTAAACAAAATATTTACTTGCACGGCTATCACATAATATGAATTTAGAAGTAATGCTACTACATCTTTTAGACTTTTACCTTCGTAAGTTACAACAAAGACATAACGTCAAAATCTCCAACACATGTCTAGATAGGTACTTAGGTACTATACAGACTATACAGGGTGTAAGGGACAGTCCTCCGAATACTGATAGAGGTATTCAAACGGGGAGTTGTTCAATTTTATAATCTGCACCTCTACACCTATCTCTATTTGGAGACCTATCCCTTACACCCCGTACACAAAGACATAACCGCATTCTCTGTAACCATAAAAATACCTGTAAATGTTAAAATATCAAAGTAACTGCAGTGTTTGCTCATTAATTTAACTGGCGGAAGTTTGAGGAGAGCTAAACTTGGTATTCATTTAGTTCTGTCCTGCTTACTGGGGGTTAAACTTACACCTTTAAGCAGAGGTTCTCAAAGGCATGTGGACCCCGAGTATTTTAAGGACGAAAGTAGTTTAATGATGATATCTCTAACAGATTTCAGCCATGGCGACCTTTACCTACCGAAACCGCGTATCATGGCATAGCACCCGTAAAAATACGGCTATCGCTGTTTCTTAGTATGGTGGCTGCTACGAACCGCAATATTGTCCAGAAAGAGTGCGACTAACCCTAAAGAAACCTTTAAATTATGAATTGGTCATGACTCACTAGCCATACATCATCAGTAATAAGCAAGCTTCTTTTAGAACGACGATCACCACGATCTATCTCAATAAGTATATCGAGTGGCAGAAACGGATCTCTGTCCATATAATATTTTTGATTATTTATCGATTTGAAAGTTTTCCTGTGAAGTTTAACTAAAGTAAGTAGGGTGCTAACAATTTGGGAAACAGTGTCTTATAGTTAATGCTGGACTCATGAATTTCTGTTTGTATTTTAAGTTCACCTAAAAGTTTTTTTAAGCTAGAGTCGATTCAGTCGTGTTGACGTTTCTGATAAAACTTAAGAAAAAATTACCTGATAAGTTTTATAAACAGTTGAAATACCTTTAACTTAAATAAACTTAAAACTGTAGATGAGTATGAATTATTTTATGTATAAGAAAGTTTGTTTTGTTTATACCAAGTTAAAGTAAAGAAAGTAGGAGTATTTATTTACAAAATGCGTTATTTGATCAAACAGGAAATGTAAGAAAAATTCAAAGGTCGTAACTTGGTCGTTCCCCTACTTACGACAGAAAAAACATCTCCCTTATTTGAAATTACAAATATACTTCCAACATTCCACTTCTAAATGGATTTTCCCCCCAAATGAACATAATCGATGGTTTACAAAAACTCGGAACGACAATAATTCCTAACTTCAAAGAGACTCGATACAGAGCGTTTCAGAAAATTCATTCGTTTCCAATAAGAACTAAATTTTCAAGTCCAAGTTTGCGAAAAAGTGCAATAAAATAAAAAGCTGGAGCTTAAAAGAATACTTCCACCCATCCAAACAATACTTACCTACTGTGTTTTCATTTAACAGAGAAAAAGATGGAGTTTTAAGCCTCCTACACGGTACGGATCTTTCGTCATTCAGAGGCTGGCTTTATTAGGTATATTTTAGAATACTTTAGGCATAAAATACCGTGACTGAATAATAAAAAATGGAGTTCAGTGCGTTGCCATATTTCTTATACCGTAATTTTTCAATCAAACATTGGTTGCAATAAAACAGCAGAATAATTACAACCAATGCCTAGCGATGCTACAAGAATTCTTAAAACTTTGGCTTCATTAAATCCCTATAAATTATTTATGGTATCCAAGATATTCCTGTTTTTGTGATTACTATAGTAGAAATAAACTACAGTAGAAGATTGAAACTAGCCTCTTATTATCCCAATCAGAAATCAATGGTTATGCTAGTGTGGCCTGGCTACACATCAGTAGTCTATATCTTTCTTCTTTTTTTATAGTGTGGAACATCGAATCTGCAAACGGGTACGTGATGCAGCTCAAACACTTCAGAGATGGGTTTCTGTGCTTTTTTTACTGTGTCACTGCCGCGTTGCTAAGATTTCAGATCTTACTGATCTTCGACTGCCTTATAACAGAGATTTGTTTAATTGAACGCTTAATTTAGATTTCATTTCGAAAATTTGACATTGAGACCTTCTTGATTTCACGATACTGGGACTCGTAAGAAGGTTTAGCTCGTTAAAGCGTCTCGTACTCACAAATTAGCTTTGATCAGAGTAAATGCTGAGGCATCGTACCCTACTATCAGCAGAACCATAAGCTATACTTAAGAGATACAAGTATATCCCACCAAAAACATTTACTTGTAAAAAGAACCAAGTCTCGCCTCTCAGTTCATCTACAGTAAAAAGTTGTGAGATCCATGTGATGCCAAGTCGGTTATTGATTTATTCAAGGACTTCTTCAGGGAACTTTCATATTAGGCTATTGTGTAATTAGGTAACAGACATCATCTTACAGTAACTATATCGATATTTAAAAACTTTTATATTTACAATAACTAGAATGACCCGGCCATCGCACTAGACCATCGTATCTCACAAGCAAATAGTGTGCGATTGCCAAGTCATTCTAGTTATTGTTAATATAAAAGTTTTTAAATATCGATATAGTTACTGTAAGATGATGTCTGTTACCTAATTACGCAATAGCTTAATATGAAAGTTCCCTGAAGTAGTCCTTGAATAAATCAATAACCGACTTGGCATCACATGGATCTCACAACTTTTTACTGTAGATGAACTGAGAGGCGAGACTTGGTTCTTTTTACAAGTAAATGTTTTTGGTGGGATCTCATTTCTTTTTGTAGATAGTCTTCCTCTTTCTCTTATCTGGTACTACTTCTTGAGCCTCAGCTACAGATTTCCTCAAAGTCCATCCGCAAAGTTAACTTTGTAATCCTATTCATTTGTATGGAAATACAAAGTTAGTTATGCGGTTGCAACCGAATTTGCAGAATGTTATAGTTTTCCCTTTATTCATACACTAAATATAAGGTGTATTCTAAGTTTCAAGCTCCTCAGTCTGCTAGAAGTACCTTAGAATTTTGATGATCGGTCAGTCAGTCAGTCAGTCAGTCAGGCAGAAAATTAAGAAACTTTGACTAACTATAACTTCTAAACTACTGGTCCAAATTAAATAAAATTTGAAATGTATCGTGTTTATGCAATGCTTGATAAGATATTTTAAAATGAGGGTTCTAAACTTATCGACAAGGGAGTTATGGGGGGGTCAAAAATGGGCTGAACTGGTTCGAGAAAAGGATGGTACGGCCGTGCCGCTTTCAGCTCGACTTGGTGGGGGCACTGCCGTGCCCCCAGATGTATTGATCCAGACTCGACATCCAGAAGATAGTACAATTATGACATTTTTTACTTATGTTACTAGGGAAAAATTGTTCAATTTTACGATCTAGAACACCTTTTTAAATTATGTTTTTATAACAACCTGTACACAGTAGCATAGTTCTTTCAGGACTGGTCGTTTTTAATAGCAGGCGACCACTGGAGCCGTGCGGTGAGTCCGGCAATTTGTTTAGCTTAATTAACAGTTTATTTCATATTTCGACTTATGTTACTTAGGGAAAGTTGTTCAGTTTCACGAGCTGGTTCACCCCTTTAAAGAATCGTTGTACTTTTCGTAACACCCTGTATACACTGCCATACTAAAGTCCTTCAGGACCGTTCGTTATTAATAGCAGGCGACCGCTGGAGCCACGCGGGGAGTCGCACAATTTGTTTAGCTTAATTAAATGACACTAGCTTTTATATTTCGACTTATGTTACTTAGAGAAAGTTGTTCAATTTCACAGAAAATATCACCCCTTATAAGAATCGTAGTAGTTTTTGTAACACCCTGTATACACTGCCATAGTAAAGTCGTTCAGTACCTTCCTTATTAATAGCAGGCGACCGCTGGTACCACGCGGCGAGTCGCACAATTTGTTAAGCTTAATTAACACAGGCTTTTATATTTCGACTTATGTTACTTAGGGAAAGTTGTTTAGTTTCACAGAAAGGATCACCCCCTATAAGAGTCGTAGTACTTTTCGATACACCCTGTATTCACTACCATACTAAAGTCGTTCATGTTATTAATAGGAGGCGACCGCTCGTACCACGCGGCGAGTCGCACAATTTGTTTAGCTTAATTAAATAACATTAGCTTTTATATATCGACTTATGTTACTTAGGGAAAGTTGTTCAGTTTTACGCAGTGAATAACCCCTCAAAAGAGTCGTAGTACTTTTCGTTACACCCTGTATACACTACCATACTAAAGTCGTTCATGTTATTAATAGGAGGCGACCGTTGGTACCACGCGACGAGTCGCACAATTTGTTTAGCTTAATTAAATGACACTAGCTTTTTTTATATTTTTCGCCTTATGTTACTTAGGGAAAGTTGTTTAGTTTCACAGAAAGTATTACTCCCTATAAGAATCAAAGTAGTTTTCGTAGCACCCTGTATACATTGCCATACTAAAGTCGTTCAGGACCGTTCGTTATTAATAGTAGTCGACCGCTAACGCCACGCGGCGAGTCGCACAATTTGTTTAGCTTAATTAAATGACACTAGCAATTTTATATTTTACGACTTATGTTACTTAGGGAAAGTTGTTCAATTTCACAGAAAGTATCACCCCCTATAAGAATCATAGTAGTTTTCGTAACACCCTGTATACACTGCCATAGTAAAGTCGTTCAGAACCGTTCCTTATTAATAGCAGGCGACCACTGGAACCGCGCGGCGAGTCGCACAATTTGTTTAGATTAATAATAATTAACACTGGCTTTTATATTTCGACCTATGTTACTTAGAGAAAGTTGTTCAGTTTCACTTATAGAATCATCCCCTATAAGAATCGTAGTACTTTTCATAACACCCTGTATACACCGCCGTTATTAATAGGAGGCGACCACTGGAGCCACGCGGCGAGTCGCACAATTTGTTTAGCTTAATTAAATGACACTAAGTAAATAGCGACTGCAAATTGAGAGCAGACTATTGCAGAAACCTTGTACGTGTGTGAGTGCAAATTAAGTTATTTATACATGCTTACCGAAACACACACATAGATCAGTCACGATGGATTGTTTGTACATGTCATTAAAGATTATCCACAATATTGTAGTCATATCAGTCCCATTCGCACGAACTATGTCATATCTGTCATCATACAGATAAAACATAAGTTTATAATGTTTTATAATATAATATACACATACAAGAAACAAGTCAAACTAATATAAAAATAATTGATACAAGAAAAAGTACCCAACCAAGTGCTACGACGTAGCTAATTGCTACGAAATAAAATATTTTCAACTCGCATCAGACTAAATTTAATATCATAGCATACCAGGTACTGCATTCACAAAAACATTAAAAAGCTTTATACCGCCAATTTGCACGTGCAAATGGCTGCATAGTCGTTAGCAGTTTTACGTCTTCATCTCACAAAGCTCATACCGCTTTTGAGGACGTGCTCGCATTCAACAGACGTAATACGCATAGTCTAATAAAACATGGTCTTACATTCCCAGAGAAACACAAGCCTACGTCACTAGTATTGCCACTTCATTTCAATAAAATACGAATTCAATCTCAGAAAAGTGACCTAAAATATTTCTTAACAATTTTATAATTTAGATTTACGTGTGTATTAACTTGAACTTTACAACAACACTTCAATTGTATTTATTAGTTAGCAGTATCATAAATGATTTACAAAAAACTACATAAGAGTGGATAATTCTGGTAACCCACAAGCATGATGACGTAGACTTGTGTTAGTCACGTGGTTCACGAGTCTTGGAATGGAATACCAGGCGGAGTATCTTATTATACCATGGTAATACGTACAAACAGACAAAACGACGGCCAGAAATTACACTCCTTCCGCCACATCAAGTAGGGAAGCAGCTAATTAAATAATATCGTCGGCGTTTCATTCGACAGTAACGTAAGAAGGGCCACTTGCTCACGACCTATTTCCACAAAATAGGGAATTTACAGAAGGACAGCTCGCTTCTTTTCCCGATCATTTATCACCGGTACCAAGTTTCATAAAATCAGAAAGAAAACGTGTAGGTACACTCTAGGGTAGCTACGTTTTCTTTCTGATTTTATGAAATGTGGTACCGGAATCAAGCGTACTTAGGTACATTACTTCCGTTATATCAAACTTAACTATGGCACGCTATACAAAAATATTTACACTTGCGAATCGTATATGGCCGTTTACTCGCACTGAACGCTGTTAACATTCGCTACTAGCCGGTTCAAAACGGTTCGAGATCGCGCGTAAACGACGGCGTGTAATGTGTGTGTGAGTGTAGCGTGGTTTCCTTGTAGCCGTCTCTCTGTATTGAGCGCCCGCCAATACCTACTTTGTGCTATTTCCCTTCACTCCACTATGGAGCGTTCTGGAACAAAGGCTGGGTAGATTCTCAAGATAATAATTTAAGAAAACTGCCTGAGAGTTTTTTCATAAAAGGGGAGTGGAGACCGCGAGCGCGGGAAGAGTGGTCGTAAAGTTGCAAATGAAGTAATATCCTGCTCAGCTTGACTTACGCCCAAACTTGGGCTCAGACGCACACAAGGTTCCCGCAATAGCCTTGTTTTCAATTTCTTTGGCTATATTTAAGAGCTTCGGCTCTTGTCTGTGAAGTACATGCCAATCATTTCTGCTTTCCGCCAGTGTCTTCACATTTTGATTCGTGACCACTCTGACCTTTGTTCTTATTTTGCTAAAAATAGTTCCGTGGTGGATACTACTTTCAATGTAGGTATATTTTATACACTTCTATTGACATTTTCTTGCCGGGCTCAAAAAGTTAAAAGAATTGTCGTGACCAATAAAAGTCAGAAAGAAGTCCTGTTACTTTTTACCTACATGATGCAATTGAAAAAATGTACACTTAATCAATTATGCAAAGCATAATGGGGCATATATTATAAATACATTTGTGTTATGTCTTGCTATTTTTATCTAGCTAGTTTGTTAATGGCATCCACCTCTGTTCAATAGGTACTTTGATTGATTCACGTTTGTAGAATGGAACACAAGTCATTGCATACGTCATATCTCTATTTCCTGTGTTCGGTTAGTTGATACGTGAATGGAAGATGAGAAAACTATTCAGTTTGACTTCTAACGTTACGTCTTATCCAATTCTCATACGTACCACATGATTTTCCGGTGTTACAATACAAGTGGTCCCGACAGCCGATGTGGCGCAGTGGTTAGTATGACTGCCTGCCACGCAGAAGGTTCCGGGTTCAATTCCCGGTGGGGTCACTCACAAAGTTGATATTTATCACTTTGTGAATTTGTTCCCAGTCTGGTTAGAACATTGCAGGCTGAACCACCTGATAGTCCGAAAAGCGAGATGGTTCCGTGCTTCGTATATGCACGTTAAGCCGTCGGTCCCAGTTGCTGTCTATGATGGCGGTCATTACACAACCATGTCAGAGGACTGCTACTTGCAGTAGGCGGTTGAAAAACTCTGACACCAGGGTTCATCGGGTCATTGAACGACTCGGTGTCCCACACAAAGAGAAGAGAAGATTACAATAGCAATTTTGGAAATCTCATACCTATACCTGATATCAAGGCCCACCGCATCAAGCTGCGACTGTCATTGGTTGTCGTTGTATAGTATCTGTCTCGACCGGAATATTGCCCGATGTGTGTGTGATTCTCTTACGTTCCGTTACGTGATATGCGAATGGAAGTACCATTCACTTTGACTTCTAACGTTACGTCTAATGCGGACGTGAATAAGGACTCCTGTTTCCGTTTCGTCAAAGGAATTATGTTTATTACTTATTCCATAGGTACATAGGTACGTCAAATTTTAACATCCCTGGGAAACTATTGTTAATTTGCGTGTAAGGAAATGTAATCGCTACGAAATCTAATAACTAATTACTTACTGCTTCTGCTTCTAAAATAATTTGTCTTAAACTAAGAAACTTATGAACAACACGATGCGCAGCAGATAAAAGGGAGCTAACGCAGTTGCCGTGAGGTTTAAGGGCATATAACACTGTTAATTTTGTTTATCTAATAAGTATTTCATATTCGTAACGTCTACAAGTATCAGTCATTTCAAAAGCTAATTGTTGAGACAGCCACTCGCTGCATTCGCTGTGTGACAGTTGAATGTCGCTCCCTTTACCACTTGGTGGTAAACTCAAATAAAAAACACATCAACTACAACAATTATTTGGCGACGAATGCAGCGAGTGGTCGTCTCAACTATAGCCTACTCGCATAAAGAAGTGGCAACTCACTTTGACATACCTTTCTTTTATTGCAGATGGTGAACACGATGGGTTGTCAGCTTTACTTGGCTCTGCCTCACCCGACCTCGCGCTCGCGTCTGACGCTTCTGACAGCCTGCCGATGCCAGACCACGATAATGGTAAGTGAAAGTGTGGCTATTCATGGATACTAAATACTTGTACAGCATTGTGACAAGGAGCTAAAAAATTGTAAACTTTGACGTGTGCAAAATTTCCTTACCAGTTCAGTTTGCGTCAGAAACGCTAAACTGCGCAGCGTTGTTTCTAGGAAGTATTCTTGCGTGGGTTTTAGTTAACTCTACATTTAATAAGAGGACACAGATACAACCACAAACTACGCCCAGACCCGAAAACGGATAACTATTGAAGTTCGTCGTTCAAATATCATCCCTGAACCGAACTTGAATCTTCTTGTTACTGGCAAAGCCGTTATCAACAACGTTCATAGGTACAAATAATTGGATCAAAGCAGTCACAACAACTTCCAAACATTAATCATCTGATCCACTGAGCAAACACTCTTTTTGTGAATAGAACAATTTTAGGCGTCTCTTATTTCCATTATTAATAAAGAAGTTTGCAATGGTACAATTAGCAACAAGAGCTTAAAGTCTAACGATTAAACTTGTTAAGTACTTTTGGCGACAGATTTTCAACTTCACAATGTTAAGTCCCTTTTTGTCGATAAAACTCGTTTCAGCACTGAATACAATTTCAATTATTTTCATTTGAAAATTCTGTGACAAAGGAATATTTTTATCAAACATTTAGTGTGATTGGTGGAAAATATTGTGAGTATCCAAAAAATTGTATCTCAAATTCAGATATCATATTTTCGGGTTTGTATTTTATAAACCTATCAAATGCAAAATATACTTTGTTAGTATTATTTCTGTCACATAATAATATTTTCACAGACTTATCTTTCTGATTTTTTCATTCTGATAATATTCATACACATTCATAAAACAGGCATGAGATATTTATTAAAAGGCAGAAATACTACTGAGACTTGAGTTGGCCTCCTAAAATGAAATGTAAGTATTTGCTGTATTCCTTCTTTAACTTTAATTTGGATTACCAAACAGTTGTACCAAACTAAACATTAAAAGCTTAAAAGTAATTGTACAATAGAACCAGCACCCATAGAATACGTTCATCCAAAAAAAATGCATACGGAGAATACTTAAGCGGTTTGGTGACGTTATGGCTTTAATGATGGAAAATTAACGAAAAAAGTGCGTGTAACAAACGTGGGAAAACGAAAATACTTGGATCGAATCGGAGAAATTTAAAAAGAATGTCACAGATCTACAAGATAAACAGACGAGTATGGCATGAAACGAGTGAAGAATTTCGATGAAGCTAAGGGTTTAACGGGATCGTAGCAAGTGGAAGGAGGCAGTCTTGGCCTACTCAGGAACAAGGCGTAATTTTTAACATATAGTATGTGTGTTAAGTTACCCATGTATAAAACATATTTGGTACAATACATATTTGGTTATAATATATTTGGTTCAAGCGGGAATGATCTATTGCGAAACTTGTACCTATACCATTAGCAAACAGCCTTGTGATTCAAAACACATCAAACTTAGTTCTGGAGTTCCAATGAGAGCATACGTACACGCTCCGCTCCGTTCCCCAGCCACAAAGATCTCGCGAATATCAACTAGTTCTCTAATAAACAAGTTCTGGTGGATGGTGGTGTGCGTCCACTTCTTGCTATTCATTTCCTGAGCCAAGGAAATATTATTTTAATTTCTGATAAATACCTAAGTTAAAAAACCGAATAGTCAGAATCGTTCATTCACCTGACAATAATGCAGTTCGTAAAATAACAACAAGTGACAGCTGCATAGATGCAGCAACGTGTGTCATACATGATAATCCGGTTTATGCATGAAATTTCGTAGTTCACACACTCAATTCGTCAAACCGGATCCGGTGCGTGCCAGATAGGATCACCTAAGTCCGTTTGTGTGTTATTTTTGCGCAACGCTATCGCACGCGTTAGGAAAATGAGATCTTTAACCTTATTTTCAAACAAATACTGCATGTGTCAAACGGTTTGACAGACACATCCGCTGACGCTGTGCATCGCACATCGTTGCGTATATGGATGCGTCTGTCAACACGTTTGAAATAAATCGTATTTATATTGTCTTAACGCATGAAGCAGCGCTAAAATAACAAATAAACGGACGTTACGTGTATTTCTCGCCTAAATGAAAACCTAGAACACTATCAAGTGGGCTCGCACCACGATAAACAAGTTGGTACACACATAACCATGTTTGTAGTTTTATTACAGTCCGCCACACACGAGTGAATGCAAATTACGTCAAAGGAGAGCGAAGACATCGCCGGAACGTTATTAGGGAACGAACGAGACACGCTTACTTGTGTACCAAATACACTAACTAAATAATTGCAGACTTTGCTTTGATATGCGAGTGCATAGAGTAAACAGTTCTGGGGAAATATGTTTGGTTGTGGTAACAAATTCTCGGTAAAATTATCATGCATGAATTGTACGATGTAAGTCAAAGTAAAAATGTTTAACACCTTACAAGACAGAAAATCTACGCTTGTGGGTACACAGTGTATCGTGCGTGCTTATATTTTAACCGGAAAGAGTGGAATATCAGTGCTTTTTTAAAATTCAATCAGACTTTATTTATAACTAATCCAGCTAGGTTTTCAGTTGCAAATAAACTGAAAAAGTACATACCTAAGTTATTCTGTTACGCCATTTATTAACTAATCGCGGAATCATTACTTAAGTTTATAATCATTGCGTCGTGGATTTTACGAAATATCGTAACTGATTTCAAGGGCAGCAAAAAAAATTGGTTAGTATCACGGCTCAAAAAATTATTTAAATGGAAAACTTAGTAGGTACATAGGCATTCATAATAATTAAGAAGTTTCGTGACTCTGCTCTCCAATTTTTTTTATCGCTGCCAATCTGAAGCCTAGTTCATAAAAACTACGACAATTTGTTAGTTCATCGTTCAGGCCCAGCTTAGTACCTACCTTGAGTTCCTATAAAATTCCAGTTTACGTCAGTAAGCACCAAAATCGTTACTAGCACTGAGTGAGCCATCTGTAAAGGCGCCCCGCGCGCTGTCTCCATAATTTGTGCCTTGAAAACGAAATCTGAGCAAGTAAAGTCTTGGCATGTTATCTAGATTGTTTCGTTTTAAAAGAGAAGTAAGTACTTGTCTAAACACGTGACTCTGACTTGTTTCATTTGCGGAAAACCTGAGAGTCCTTGTGGTAAATGTGCCTGTTGGTATAATGGTTTGCTTACGTATTTTGTGGAAGGAAATCTGATTAAATTGACGATGAAAAAGACGTTATTTTCGAGCTCAGGATCTCGGAGCTCGAGTACTTCTTAGAATTTTATTTACTTTCTCTTTGAAAATTTTCCATACTTCCCGCGCACAAAAACGCGCTGAATATTGCCTTACAATTATTATTATTTATCACAAAAAACCTGCTTATTAAAGTTCTTAATAGGTTCAGTTATCAATGCTGTGCCTATATTTATTTCATAAATGAATTAGATTTAATTTTCGATTTTCAATATAAATAAAAGTTCCAGTTTCAGCAAAAATGACAGCACTAAATTAAAAACAACGTTGATCCTCTTCAAGGTTACAAAAATACATCGTTTATTTTGTGAATTACACCAACAAATCAGATTAATACCTTCGATACCACTCAAGGGCTAAGGGACAGTGCTAAGGGAAGTCTTTAATCGCCGGTGTCCCTTAGCTCTTGTCAAAAGTCAAGAATTTTATGGCAGCAACCATAAAATGATGTCTACCATCCAGCTTAAAACCTGCCTATTAAAACAGAGTTTATCCTTTTATGAGAATAACTACTGTAAATATTTAGTTAAGAACCTCAGTGTTTCACAGACAGCTATTCTTCTTCTTCGAGTCGGACACCGAGTCGTCCAACGACCCGATGAACCCTGGTGTCAGAGTTTTTCAACCGCCTACTACAAGTAGCAGGCATCTGACAGCAACTGTAGATGCATTATCAATTATCTATTAGATCCCTATCCCTACCCATCTAAAATTTCTGAAAGGTCGTTCAAAAGTTAAACGTGACCAATCAAGCCGTTGAATCTCTGCTATCCCCTCAGAGAGATAGGTATGACAGTTTGCAGATATGTCAGTGATAAAATAAGGTTTACAATACCTGCTACGATCGCACCGTTACCTTATTAAGTATTCATAACGCGAAGTTATGAATGAAGTTGACGAAGATTGTCTTGAACCCCTAGTTATAAAGTCACAACTTACGCACCTATTTTGGATTAGAGATAAGTTTAATCAATTACTCTGTTATTCGAGTCACGAGTTTGCTTGTAAATTATTTATTCAAAGTTTATTCAATTGTTCAACAATTTCCGGTACTCTAGCAATCAGCATTTACTGGTTGTTAGTACAGTTTTTCTTTAAATTAAAAACGAGTACACGCTGATCTCTTAAATATATGAAGCGCATTCGCACTTTGCAATCAATAAATTTGAAAAATGAAGTCGCTGTTTGCGTTTCTCTGTCTATCATGGAATCCGCTAACTCCTCCTTAGCTACGCAACGGATTTTGATTCGATTTGTTTGTAATACATAGAGTGATTCAAGAGGAAAGTTTAATATTATGTACCTAAATATAACACTTACCAGAAAAAAGTCTTTTTCCCGCAGAAAAATGAGTTGCAGCGGGCGAAACGGCTAATGGTCTGCTAGTTTCTATAGTCATACTATCTGTATATTTGTCATAAAGGTCTTTGTACAAAATTCCCTAATATTGTAAACCAAAAGCTCATGAAAGTCGCTAAGCATACGGAAGGCTAAAGTTGCCTAACCGGCTGAATTAAATTAAGCAACTAACTTTAACACAAATTTCAATTTATACTGCAAGCCAGTGGAATAAAACAGTAAGCAAACAACAGTTTAGCTAAACTTGTGAACTGGGACAATGCACATTGCACCGCCACAGTGGCCCAGTTACTTTGGACTAAGGACTGATTAAATAAAGGAGACATAAACAGAAGCATCCTAAGCTTACACACATAACGTCCGTTTCGACGTTATGTTTGCTTTCCGTGAACTTAGTTTTTGTCATACGGTTTGACTGACGTATCCGTCAACGCACAGTTGGGCATGCTTCGTCGTTATTTAAATGGGAATAAGGTGGAAATTCGCATTTACCTAAGGCTGCGATAGCGCAGCACAAACATAACGTCGAAACGGACGTTATGTGTGTAAAGCGCTTTAATATTTAAAGTAAGGTTATGTTTGGCTTGTTTGTAAGGTTGGTTATTAAGTTGTAAAACGACTACTACTAGATGTAGCTTAGACTGTCGACGAGCATCAAGAGGTTGAAAATCTCGTGAGGGTCGAATAGGCGCTGGTAGCTTGATCAGCAGAGCGGTGGGACGGTACCCCACGGTCTTGACCCCGGCCGACACTAACACTTTTTTTATTATCAATTATGTGAGCTATGCGTGTATTATCCCAATACATAGATTTGATCCATCATACGTCATTTCTCTTTTCAGTATTTATATTCAATTCACTGAAGTCAAATTGGCTTGTAGCATAAACTGCACAAGGTCGCGTAGAAAAGTTTATATATTATTTCTTGTGTGTTCCAGAAGTCATACTTGTTTGATAGCTATCTGTTTAAACCGGCAGTAAAATCCAACTAGGAGAATATGTCAGGTCATATGCCCCGACACACAATTTGTCAGGTCAGAAGCTCCACTGCACATCACCCAAGGACACGAATCCAACTCTAAAATCGAACATGGTACCTCCAGCTCCTGGCACGAACTCTCAGACCTAGCCCACATAAATAGGTACCCTTTATGTAATAGATATGTAGGTACAAAGCTTTTTTGAAGCCCCGAATAAAGTCCTCATATACCCCGACACACAATTTGTCAGGTGTAGGCCAGAAGCCCCGCTGCACATTACTCAGCGTAGTGTCATTGACACGAACCTCACTCTAAAATCATGTCTGGAACCTCCAGATCCTGAGGCGAACGTTTAGACCACTAGCCCACATAAGCAGTTACCCTACCTATACATAAAAGGTAGATATGTAGGTACAAAGCTTTTTTGTAGCCCCGAATATAGTCCTCATATGCCCCGACACACAATTTGTCAGGTGTAGGCCAGAAGCCCCGCTGCACATTACTCAATGTAACACGAGTGTCACTGGCACGAATCTCTACCACCATTTCTTGTTCCACTTTGTACCTAGTCTCAACTCAACTCAACTCAAAGCATTTATTTCTTAGTAGGAATTACAAAATTCACTTTAAGAAAGTCACATTCTAAATCAAACTTAAAAAAGGGAAAATTTGTAGTGCAAAATTTTCTCTTTTTTATAACAATTTGTGTTCCTACTCTAAACGCGGTTTGAGCGGGATAAAAAATAAAAATAAAGGCACTGCCTCGGGGCTGGCCAGGCTAACCACACAGCATGTGTCTTTATGCTTCAATGAATGACAAGTAAATGGAAATAATCACTAAGTCAATATTTAAAACAAGAAAGGTGTTACATGTGAATTTTTACCCGGGCGTCGTATGTGTATAGTTAGCCGGACCCCCTGGACAGGAAAACCCCCCAAAAACCTGCCCAGAAGTGCACCTATTCTAAAATTCACAATATTTTTAGGCCCTATGCTACCCTAGCCAAGTTAGAAAATAAATTAATATTAATAGCCAAAAAGGGCTCAACAAAATAAAAATAAAAATTACAGTAGATAATTCTAACTGTTTCGTCTTTAAAATAACAATATACCTACTTTAAACAATTGAGCACCAAAATGTCATAGAAAAAAAAGTCGATTTACAGTAAATGTAAAAAATACATGTCAAGAATTAAGGAGTAATACAAATAAAAATAAAATCAATATACCTACGTTAACAAAATAGAATGTCAAATAAAATTAAGATACCTAAGCGTAAAAATTAAAATTATACAATTATTATTATGTCAATTTTAAATTCCATGCACGTCCCGATTTGGTATTAACAATGCGTGCATGTTTCTTGTGCTGAGCTGGAACTTCAGAGGTCCATGCCTCTTTGTCATTAATGTAATCATCTAACTTGTAATAGGCTTTATAACATAATGTTTTCTTAATCACAGATTTAAATTTAGTTTCTGATAAACTTAATATATCTTCCGGTATTTTGTTATAGTATCGTACCTACACGTATCTAGAAAATATTTTAGTACGTACTTACATCGTTTTTATGTGGTATACACGGAATGACACAGCATAAAGTGTACCGATTCCTTATCTAAATGCCTAGCGGCTATTTCAGAATTTTGATCAGTATTTTTGCTTCGGCTACACTTTTTTTAGGATGTCGGTGCTATGTTTCTTTAACGATATATTACATTGTATAAACAACAAATTCGTTAATGTTTACAAATCAGACAATCAATATCTAAACAAATGGGTTCACAAACAGGACGAACTTGAGGTAGGAAACCGTATTTCAGCATTACTCAGAAAATTCGACGGGATCAAATTCTAGCGGAGTAATTTAACTTCAACCCGAATTCCGCTATTGTTTGTGAGGAGAAATTGCTTTACGGCTAAGGTTTCTTGTACACTCGCGTTTCTTGCAATTGATCCAGAAGTAAGATGCATAATAGAAAGAAAGAAAGAAAGAAAATAAATTTATTTCGGTCACAGCACAACAACAATCAAACATTTAACAATCAACAGTTACATTTAAAAACTATTTAAAATAACTACATGTTATTGACCTCACTCAGCATGTGCGGCAGATAGCAGTAGCATATCTTTTATTATAATCGTGCTGTATAGAATAGCATATCTTTTGAAACACACCGCATATACATCACATCAGTCTACTGCTGGACGTAAGCCTCTCCCAGGAAACGCCATAGGACACGATCTGTCGTTTTCACCATAGATTCAATACCGCAGTCGCCCCTTCAAGTCATCGGTCCTTCTGGCCGCATACATGAATGTCTCTAATGAAAATGCATTGAAAACCTCTTCCTTTGAAGCTGGTCATTCAGTTTGTGTTAACGTCTGTTTGCCGTCACATGTCTCCAATGAACATTCAGAGCCGAATTCATTTTATCTGGGGGCACGGCAGTGCCCTCACCAAGTCGAGCTGAAAGCGGCACGGCCGTACCATCCTTTTCTCGAACCAGTTCAGGCCATTTTTGGCCCCCCCATAACTCCCTTGTCGATAAGTTTAGAACCCTCATTTTAAAATATCTTATCAAACACTGCATAGACACGATACATTTCAAATTTCATTTAATTTGGACCAGTAGTTTAGAAGCTATAGTAAGTCAAAGTTTCTTAATTTTCTGCCTGACTGACTGACTGACTGACTGACCGATCATCAAAATTCTAAGGTACTTCTAGCAGACTGAGGAACTTGAAACTTAGAATACACCTTGTATTTAGTGTATGAATAAAGGGAAAACTATAACATTCTGCAAATTCGGTTGCAACCGCATAACTAACTTTGTATTTCTATACAAATGTATAGGATTACAAAGTTAACTTTGCGAATGGGCTTTGAGGAAATCTGTAGCTGAGGCTCAAGAAGTAGTTCCAGATAAGAGAAAGAGGAAGACTATCTACAAAAAGAAATGAGATCCCACCAAAAACATTTACTTGTAAAAAGAACCAAGTCTCGCCTCTCAGTTCATCTACTGTAAAAAGTTGTGAGATCCATGTGATGCCAAGTCGGTTATTGATTTATTCAAGGACTACTTCAGGGAACTTTCATCTTAAGCTATTGCGTAATTAGGGAACAGACATTATCTTACAGTAACTATATTGATATTTAAAAACTTTTATATTTACAACTAGCTGCCCGTCAGCGGTTTCACCCGCTGCAACCCATCTTGTACCCCTTTAGGGGTTAAAAATCGAAAATCCCTGAAACACGTGTTAAATTATTTTAGCTCTTTGATCTAATCACAAATTTTGAAACAGATCGCATTTTAAAATAAAGATTTTCTATACAAAATGTTAACCCCTTTTTTACCCCTTTAGGGGTTAAAAATCGAAAATCCCTGAAACACGTGTTAAAATATTTTAGCTCTTTGATCTAATCACAAATTTTGAAACAGATCGCATTTAAAAATAATCATTTTCCATACAAACTTTTGACCCCTTTTTTACCCCTTTCGGGGTTAAAATTTGAGGTAAAAAGTATTTAAAAACCTGCCCCTTAACTTACTCTATATACTAAAAACCGCATCAAAATCCGTTGAGGGGTTTTAAAGATTTATGGAAACATACATACAGACACGGGAAGGGACTTTACTTTATACTATGTAATGATAACTAGAATGACTTGGCAATCGCACACTATTTGCTTGTGAGATACGATGGTCTTGTGCGATGGCCGGGTCATTCTAGTTATTGTAAATATAAAAGTTTTTAAATATCGATATAGTTACTGTAAGATGATGTCTGTTGCTGCGAGGCGAGACTTGGTTCTTTTTACAAGTACATGTTTTTGGTGGTTAGTCTTGTCCAGTTGCATTTACGTCGTAAGTAAGCATATAGTATGTGTTATTAAGAGTAAAGGGTTTGGGGCTAGTGTAAGGGGATACATTAATACCAGTCTTAGCTGATATTTTGCATGCCAAATAAGCAAATGAATTTTATTTTTTTCCTTTTGTTTGCACAGCTATCACTCTTTAAAAATCCAAAATATACATTACTTAAATCCGATAAAATCGTTTTATATTGTTACAATTACATTTGTTTTTTACTTCCATGTTCAAAATAATGCAACTTTACAGTTACTTTGCAGCCCATCAGCGTAGACCCTTAGAAGCCGACATCTGCAGGTGAAGCGATGGGTTTTCCACTTGACAAAGGATTGCAATAATTTCTCTAATAAAGAAGACCCAGCCTCTGAATCTCATTTAAGTTGTAATGAAATCAAATTTCTTACCACCGGTTCGTTTTACCTTTAATTAATTTTCGGAGGGTTGTTTTAGTTCGTTACACAATGGTAAGGCGTTACACATAAAGTCTAGATTTGCGTTATTTTTGCACAGCGCTATCGCATGCGTTAGAAAAATGCGACTTTGCACCTTATTTTCATACAAATACAGTTGATGTCTAACGTGTCATAGCTAGGTATATTTGTATGGTAGTAAGGTCGTAATTTGTATTTTCCTAACCTAACGTATGCGTGACGTAGCGTAAAGATAGGCTTAAAAACCAAGCGACGCGACAACGACGCGCGTCGTTGTCGCCGTCAAATTTTGACGGCGTCGTTGTCGCTGCGGTCTTGTAGAAAAACCCGACCGCATCCCATACAAACTCTAAGCTTCTCAGCGCGCTGTCAACGTGACGGCGTCGTGGCGCGCCGCAACGACGCCGTCGCTCGGTTTTTCTGGTTCCCCATACAAACCCATACAAACCAGTCATTTGACAGCGGCAACGACGCGCGTCGTTGTCGCTGTCGCTTGGTTTTTAAGCCCACCTTAAAAATAACATACAAACGGACATTAGGTGTGTTTCTCAGCTAATGCCACAGAATGGCAAAATTTCTCCAATACCACTGTATACCTTTACATAGGCATTTGGGATGGAAAAAACGTCGTCCCCTAAAAGTACACGACTTTTAAGATTAGGGACCTTAATTAGGTACGTTTATTTAGAGTTACACTCTTGTCGGTGGAGTAATTTCCAATCTTTCCTTTTTTCCGCCAGTGAAGTAGGGAAGTTAAAAAAGTATTATAAGTAATATTTTATGCCAGCATATTTTTTTACTACACTTAAATTATTGTTTAAAACGGGATTATTACCGCGATTAGGATTATAACACTCGACTTCAAACTCGCGAATTGATACTGTTAGTGTGGTGTGTCGTGATCGTGACAAAATAGTGAGTGACAATAGTAGTGGTTCGAGTAACCATGTAGAACGCAGTCAACGAATCCGAAAGAGGGTAGACAGATATGTTTGCCCTTAGAAAGATGACATCACTCGCCGAGCCAGTCTACTCGTGACCATGGAGCGTGCAATCGCTCCGAAATATCGAGGTAAACAAAAACCTAATCGCGGTAATAATCCCGTTTTAAACAATAATTTAAGTGTTGTGAACAACCGTGAAAGTCTAAAAACTTATATTTTTTTACTGTTAGTAGTAATGTTTTCAACTGAAGTCGCAGGTTCAAAACTTGCATGCGGCATAAAGTTTTGCAAGTCTTTCATTTCTGTATTCACATTGACCATCAGATTGCTACATTTCTTTACTACTACTACAGTTCTTGCGTAGAATTACTTAATTTTCTAGTATTTGTATATGCAAGTTACAATCCTAGCATTTTTATATAACAGTGTCTCGCACTTGGCTCCATTTGGTACAAACGACCCGCTTCCCTCTTAAACCGTGAATAATGAGCCAAGTTTAAAGTTGTGAACAATGGTCGGCCCATCCGTCAGAGCCATGTCAACAATTACACCCACAGGACGCGTCTGCATTAACTTTAAGCACTGACAAAACTTACACTTAAAAAAACAACACTTTGTTACCGAATCGCTTTTGTATATCAGTGTAAATGTCTAATTTCTGTAAGCACATTTGACCATCTCATTGTTACACTTCTTTACTACCTCTAGTTACAGTTTCTAGTATTATTATATAACAGTTTCTTGCACTTGGCTCCATTTGGTACAAACGACCCGCTCCCCTCTTAAACCGTGAATAATGAGCCAAGTTTAAAGTTGTGAACAATGGTCGGCCCATCCGTCAGCGCCATGTCAACTATCACACCCACAGGACGCGTCTGCATTAACTTTAAGCACTGACTAACCGACACACTTAAAAAAACAACCGTTTTAAAATGCTTTTGTATGTCAGTGTAAATATTTTTTTTTTCTATTGAGTGTTTGATATAGTATTTGGATGGCTTTGAAGAAGAATTCCAGTAAGGTCAATGTGACCCAGCAGCTTTTGTATCCTATTTTTTTATTACGTATGCCATACCTATTACGAGTAACTTGTCAACAATTACACCCACAGGACGCGTCTGCATTAACTTTAAGCACTGACAAACCGACACACTTAAATAACAACACTTTGTTATCAAATCGCTTTTGTATGTCAGTGTAAATATCTAATTTCTGTAGGTACATTTGACCATCTCATTGTTACACTTCTTTACTAGTTACAGTTTCTAGTCTTCTTTTCGTGTGGGACACCGAGTCGTTAAACGACCCGATGAAACCTGGTGTCAGAGTTTTTCAACCGCCTACTGCAAGTAGCAGGCCTCTGACATGGTTGTGTAACGACCGCCATCATAGACAGCAACCGGGACCGACGGCTTAACGTGCCCATCCGAAGCACGGAACCATCTTAATTGCGGACAATCAGGTGGTTCAGCCTGCAATGTCCTAACCAGACTGGGAACAAATTCACAAAGTGATAAATATCAATTTGTGAGTGACCCCACCGGGAATCGAACCCGGAACCTTTGCGTGGCAGGCAGGCATACTAACCAATGCGCCACATCGGCTGTCTAGTTTCTAGTCTTTTTATATAACAGTTTCTTGCACTTGGCTCCATTTGGTACAAACGACCCGCTCCCCTCTTAAACCGTGAATAATGAGCTTAAAGTTTAAAGTTGTGAACAATGGTCGGCCCATCCGTCACCGCCATGTCAACAATTACACCCACAGGACGCGTCTGCATTAACTTTAAGCACTGGCAAACCGACACACTTAAAAAAACAACACTTTGTTACCGAATCGCTTTTGTATATCAGTGTAAATACCTTATTTCTGTAAGCACATTTGACCATCTCATTGTTACACTTCTTTACTAGTTACAGTTTCTAGTCTTCTTTTCGTGTGGGACACCGAGTCGTTAAACGACCCGATGAAACCTGGTGTCAGAGTTTTTCAACCGCCTACTGCAAGTAGCAGGCCTCTGACATGGTTGTGTAACGACCGCCATCATAGACAGCAACCGGGACCGACGGCTTAACGTGCCCATCCGAAGCACGGAACCATCTTAATTGCGGACAATCAGGTGGTTCAGCCTGCAATGTCCTAACCAGACTGGGAACAAATTCACAAAGTGATAAATATCAATTTGTGAGTGACCCCACCGGGAATCGAACCCGGAACCTTTGCGTGGCAGGCAGGCATACTAACCAATGCGCCACATCGGCTGTCTAGTTTCTAGTCTTTTTATATAACAGTTTCTTGCACTTGGCTCCATTTGGTACAAACGACCCGCTCCCCTCTTAAACCGTGAATAATGAGCTTAAAGTTTAAAGTTGTGAACAATGGTCGGCCCATCCGTCACCGCCATGTCAACAATTACACCCACAGGACGCGTCTGCATTAACTTTAAGCACTGGCAAACCGACACACTTAAAAAAACAACACTTTGTTACCGAATCGCTTTTGTATATCAGTGTAAATACCTTATTTCTGTAAGCACATTTGACCATCTCATTGTTACACTTCTTTACTAGTTACAGTTTCTAGTCTTTTTATATAACAGTTTCTTGCACTTGACTCCATTTGGTACAAACGACCCGCTTCCCTCTTAAACCGTGAATAATGAGCCAAGTTTAAAGTTGTGAACAATGGTCGGCCCATCCGTCAGCGCCATGTCAACAATTACACCCACAGGACGCGTCCGCATTAACTTGGAGCACTGACTAAGCGACACACTTAAAAAAACAACACTATTGAAATGGTTTTGTATGTCAGTGTCAATATTTTTTTCACTAGAGTGTTTGATATAATTAGTAATTGAATGGCTTTGAAGAGGAATTTCAGTAAGGTCAATGTGACCCAGCAGCTTTTTTATCCCATTTTTGACATCAATTACACACACAAGACGCGTCCTGACAAACCGTACACTTAAAAAACAACACTTTGTTATCAAAACGCTTTTATATGTCAGTGTAAATATTTTTTCCCAATGAGTGTTTGATATAGTATTTGAATGGCTTTGAAGAGAAAATTCAGTTAGGTCAATGTGACCCAGCAGCTTTTGTTTCTCCCATTTATTTTAAATACGCATGCTATATCTATTAACATGTCAACAATTACACCCACACCCACAGGATGCGTCTGCATTAACTTTAAGCACTGACAACCCGACACACAATAAAAACAACATTTTGTGACACTTTTGTTTGCCAGTTTAACGAGCACAATTTTCCTAAAATTAACACGTGATTGTATTTTCAATATGATTTCGACTAGATTGAAAAACAATACGGTCAATGTGACCCAGTCAGTTTATCTTATATTTTTCTAACATCTAGCTAATAAATAAGCACGAAACGGTCAAATTACTAGCTTCTTTGTAGTTATGCTCGAAAGTGAAAAAAATATAGTTTACCTAGTCACGAATTAAAGAAGGTATTAAAGTTTGTGTAATGTTATTGTATTATGTATTTAGTGGACTGCGGATGAATACATAGGTTTTGGTCTAGTAATAAGTGAAATTAAACCACGATAATTATAACACTCGCGTTTTATTATAAATCAGTCAAGCATCACTTTGTACAGATGAAAATGCAAGAAGGAAGGAAACGTAATTTGACAACTTGTCAGAAATACCAACCTAACAGTTATAAAAGAGGATGTTGGACATACCAACAGTAATGTGATTCTAATTTGGCATCACACCGCGTTCTAAGTAGGTATTATTTAGTGATGACTCTTTTGTATAATACATTTTGTATCATAATATCTACTACAGACTTAAAATACAAAAGGGTAGGCACCTAGCTTTTGTATGTTTCAGCTCAAACGTTTATATTTTTCCGCGAATAAAAGTCAAAAGCTCAAAATACATGATATTTGAATAGCACTAAATTTAAACATTGCAAAAGCAAATAGCATGCATATTTGCGAACAGTCCATCGTGCCTGTTTGTGTAAAATAATATTTAACTCGTGTTTTCTATTGGGAATTCTGTTTCTAGAAAATTCGGTATAGGTAGTTTTGCTGAAGAGTTCTATTTCATACCCAAAACTTTTTATTGTATTGTAGACGTAAAAAGAAAAGAGACTTCTATTTTGGTTAAGGTTATTGTTGTTATATTAGAACACCAAATATCTACTTACAAATCAGACAATAGGTAGCTCGTACACCGTTCTATAGACTCAGTGTAAGTACTCGTATGTTTTTCAATGAGCCATTTTCTTTTTATTTTTACAAAAGAAAATACTTGAAGGCGCGTCTCCATTCTGAAAACCTACATGAACGAAGCCTTATTTAGACATTCATAAATACCTCGTTATTCCACGTCGTCTCGCTGCTACGTCTCATTAATTGTAACTTATCATCTGAGAATACTCGTTCGCTTTTCTCGACGACATTCAAGTCTTACAACTATTAGGTAGGTAACAATTTACTTTTAGATACTCATACTCTTGAGTAGAATTCGTAACTTGTTAATTTTTTTTTTGCATTTTGCTGATCTACTTTTGTGACATACCTGTTATGCTGCTCATAAAAAATTTTGATTGGTAGGAAAGCCCTATGTTCGTCTTAATTACTTTGATAATTTTCATTGCACGCACAACCAAACCAAGAAGCAGTAGGTACAAAGTTTTCTCAATCAATTGTCGTCACTTTGACTGGTCCGATGGCGTAGTGGATAGTACCGCTGCCTGCCACGCCGAGGGTCGTGGGTTCGATCCCCACCGACACAAATATTTGTTAAGTCAACTTTCAAATATTTGTGTTTAGTCTGGGTGTTTTCTATGTATAGTATGTATGTATTTACAAAAAAAGAAAGTATAGTATAAGTATTGATATCAGCTATCTAGTTACCATAATACAAGCTTTGCTTAGTTTGGGGCTAGATAGCGCTGTGTGAAATGTCCAGGATATTTATTATTATTATTTATTTATTTACTTGTCGATTTGACGTATTACTCAAAGAACAAGATTTTATTTTCAATTGAAATTAGGAACAAAGATGAACGTGATGATCAAAGTGAAAGTTAGTGATGTCGCATAAATGGTATAAAATAAATATTACCTATTTAACTATCTATTTTTGTAAAAGGAAACTTTTTATTCATATCATATCAATTTTTGTAACAAGAAAAGTTATGATATACCTACGATGGTTTTCAAAATACGACTAAGCAGAACATTATTAATGAAAGTGGTGGGAATGTACCTCGCAGCTATTGGGGTCCAAATAAAGCGAATCCATTAGGCACTCAGCCTGATGGGTTGTGACAATGATATATTCGTCAATCATGCCCTGAGGCGCCATCAATGACCCCGGGATGAACAAAATATGGGGACAAATAAATATACACATATTATTTGGTTCTTTAGAAAGTAAACATCCGAATTTTAGATGTATCTTTTTTATTCAAGGTATTTTACTACAAATAAGTTTGACAATAGGTGTAAAAATACACGACACCTGTACCTACCATTCTTCCGTGGGTAACAGTTCAGTTTCCATAGCACGGTTAGTAATACAGAGAGAGTCAGATGTAAGTACTAAATGAATTGCTACCACGGCCAGCATAACGATTTATAAAAAAAAAACCTTTTTTTCTGTATTTGAATGGTTCAGTCACCTCAAAACATTCTTGGCATTTTTTTTACATACATACATACATCACGCCTTTATCCCTTGCGGGGTAGGCAGAGCGTCAACGACCGTAAAAGTACGGTCGTTATCGCCACGTCTGACACATATTTGAGGGCCGTTTTAGCTATTGTCGTGTATCGCAATAGTGACAGGTTGTCAGCCTGTCGCCTAAAATTGCAATACACATGATACCCTCGAGTCCTTTAGTCGCTTCTTACGACACCCACAGGAAAGAAATGGGGTGATGCTATTCTAAGCCGGCATCACACGGCCTGAACTCAGGCTTATATTGCTCTGACTCTTAACCATATCCGGTACCCGTATTATATCTTCTCATCCATAAATTGTGGAGTAGATCAACCCTAAAAACTACAAAAATCCTTAATCGGATAGTTTGACCACTCGGTGACCCACATGAAGAGAGACCTTTTAAAATACTTTCGGAAGTTTAACACTCTCTACACGGGGTGTTAGGCACGGTGTAACGAAAACTTTGCAGGCATGCTCAGACCATGAAACTGAACAACTTTTACTATAGAGCCAATGGTGGGAAACGAAAAAAAATTTCCGACCTCCCATACAAAGTTAGTCAGCTGATCGTGAATTTTGTATGGGGTCTGAAATTGTTTTTCGTTTCCCACCATTGACTACATAGTAAAAGTTGTTCAGTTTGATGGTCTGATCATGCCTGCAAAGTTTTCAGTACACCGTCCCTAACACCCTGTATATATCGTGTGAAACTTGCAATTCTCACACTCTCGACTGTAGAATATAAGGACCTCAGTCGCGCAATGTCTTCCCGCCCATAAATTGTGGCGCAGATGCACTGGATGGATGTTGATGAATCACCTTAACATTTGTCTGCTCCTAAAACCTTTGCACATTCTCCTTTGTTATGGAAAATTTTCAAATCCAGTCTTGTGACTTACAATTTTTCATGCTTGCATTGAGTGTAGAAGTAGGTAAGAAGGTGACTAGAATGTTTATGAAATATTTTGCCTTTTTATTTTTAATTCTTTTTCGTATTATTTATGTTTAAGGAGAAGTTTAGTTTTTTTTTGTTTATATTGTTATATTTTTTGTGAATAAAATATTACATAAAATAAAAATGATCTTTAACATACATGAGCTACATATTTATATAAGCTCAATACATTAAATAACATTTACATTACGACAATATTTTCAGGATAACAATGGTATACATACATTTTTAACATAATTCATTTTCATTGAAGTCAGAAATCGAAATTATTTACAACCATCCCACGTTCGCACGTGCCCTAACTTTGAGGCCGCGACACAAAACAAACGAGAGAGCCAAAATAAAACGACAAATTATATGAAAAGAAAAATTTCCACTTCAAAGGAGTTTATCAGTCCATTGTCTATTGAAGTTTTTTCTTTACGAGTATTTCTGGAGTTTTGATGTGTAATAAGGGAGGGTTTTTAGAACATCGCCGGGGGTACTCGAACGGTACTTTTTATCGGTGCCGGGGGAAACTTTTGTTGACAACCCGCGGAGAGATTGAGCTCAATCGTCCCGGGTTCGGCTGAAATTCTCGGCAAGACAAAGAGTTTTTCTTTCTTGCCCTTGAAGTTTTAAGCGACGCGTTTATATTGCCGTGTTTTTGAGACTTCTTTTTGTAGAGGCTCTCGTAGCCAGTGTCTACGACGTAGCTAATGCCTACAGCAATTTAAACGTTTTTGATGTCATTATGAAATGCATTAAGCAGAAGCACTTTATTTTATTTAAAAGGATTTCCTGTTCTTAGTAAGTAAGTACTTAGAAATTGTACAAACATTTCCCCAAAACTATCTTCAAGTTCCGTAAAGTTTAAGCTGTCCGAAGTTGAAATAATTTTCACGAAATGAAATTTAATTAATATTAAGTTCTCAGAGAAGTGTCTATGAAACATTTGAGAGCAGTTCTCTGTATTAGCGTATGAAGTATTAAATTAATGTTTCTGCTCAAAGCGTGGACACTCAGGGAAAGGTGAATTTCACACGAACCGGTGATTTTGCGGTTCGTGACCGCTACCTTACAAATGGCAAACTGTAATAGGTGTAACTTAAAACGGGGACGTGTGCGCACCATGATAATTATGCGGTGCTTCTATGAAATTTCCTGAACTCCGAAAAGACTGGATCCATCTGAATATCCATCGGAATGTGTCTTATCGTATGAAGCATTTCATTACTTTTTCCACCAGTTTCAAAGTGTGGACACTCTGTGAAAGGTTGGCGGACTCGGTAACATGAGTTTTTAACACACCGTATGATATTGTTCGTGACAGCCCCCATACAAACGATATCAGTGTCAGTCGAAATTTGATGCGTGTGGTGACGTGTGCCAGCCATGACGTTATTTTGCGGTTTTCCTAGACGCGTTGACTTCCTGAAGCTCTTCTGTAAAAAACCCGATCCGGCAAATGTAGTATGTGTGTTTTCCGCCAAGTATTAATTACTATTTCCGGCAGGTTGAAAGTGTGGACACTGTGTGAAAGGTTGGCGGACTCCTCAGGGCCGTGGCCGTGGCTAATGTGATTAAATGTTCCCGCCGGTAACTCAGTTTCGGAACTTGTTCGTGATACCTCCGCAACGGGACGTGGACATTTGTATACATACGTGTAGATGTCCCTTTGTTGAAGATACATTTCCGCGGTATTTATAAAATGTTCTTATCCCTTTATACGAGAAAGAATTGTGAGTAAAATAGTCATGACCGTTTTTGTATGTTGTTTTGAAACTAACGCATAAAAAACAAAAACCAGCGAGCTTGGTCCACCAACTGGTTAATTCTATTTCAGCCAGGTTGAAAGTGTGGACACTGTGTGAAAGGTTGGCGGACTCGTCAGGGCCGTGGCCGTGGCTAATGTGATTAAATGTTCCCGCCGGTAACTCAGTTTCGGAACTCGTTCGTGATGTATATTTGACATTTGTATAGACGTAGCTGTAGATGTCACTTTGTTAAAGATACATTTCCGCGGTATTTATAAATATGTTCACCTTTGAACAAGAAAGAATTGTGAGTAAAATAGTCATAACCATTTTGTAAGTTGTTTTAAACTAACGCATAAGAAACAAAAACCGAGTGAGCTCGGTCCACCAGCTGGTTAGTTACTATTTCCGCCAGGTTCAAAGTGTGGACACTGTGTGAAAGGTTGGCGGACTCGTCAGGGCCGTGGCCGTGGCTAATGTGATTAAATGTTCCCGCCGGTAACTCAGTTTCGGAACTCGTTCGTGATACCTCCGCAGCGGGACGTGGACATTTGTATACGTAGGTGTAGATTAGATGTTACTTTGTTAAAGATACATCTCCGCGGTATTTATAAATAAGTTCTTATAACTTTAAACGAGAAAGAATTTTGAGTAATATAGTCATAACCGTTTTGTAAGTTGTTTTGAAACTAACGCATAAAAAACAAAAACCGGCGAGCTCGGTCCACCAGCTGGTTAATTACTATTTCCACCAGGTTGAAAGTGTGGACACTGTGTGAAAGGTTGGCGGACTCGTCAGGGCCGTGGCCGTGGCTAATGTGATTAAATGTTCCCGCCGGTAACTCAGTTTCGGAACTCGTTCGTGATACAAATTTGTCATTTTTATACGCACTTGTAGATGTCACTTTGTTAATGATACTTATCCGCGGTATTCAGGACTTTTCCGGGGCGATAAATTGGTCTAGATATAAGTTACATTTTCCAAAACTCGTTGCTTCACACTTTTTAGGGTTTCGTAGTGTACTAGAAACCCTTATAGTTTCGTCATGTCTGTCTGTCTGTCTGTCTGTCTGTCTGTCTGTCTGTATGCCGCGCCCTCATATCTTCGTCAGTTTTAGAGTTATCGACATGAAATTTGGTGAGAAGATAGATCGTGTTGACCCAAATATAGAAATGTTAAGAAAAAATTATTTTAAATGTTTTTTGGACCCCCTCCCATACAAGTGAAAGGGGGGCAAAAATTTTTTTTTTCTTCTGTAATATTGAGTAGGATATCGTTGAATAGGTCTTTTAAAACTAAGATGAGGTTTCTTTGAAACAAAGTCACTAAAATGTTTCTGTCACGAGATATTTACTTTTAAAAAGGGCGTTTTTAACCCATAATTTGTTCCAGCTGTAACTTCTAAAGTATAAACGCTAAAAATTTGAAATAAATATGAAATATAGCTTACAATCTGAAGTTATAACGAAATCTATAACGGATATTATACCCTTAAAGGTTTCAGAAAAAATTTAGTTTTTCTATTTGCGGTTGGTCATCATACTGCTGCTAACAAACCAGCAACAAATTAAGTTTGTAATGCTGAAAAACCTGATATTCAAACGTTGACTACGAAACCCTATTTGTGGGCGTGTCTGACACGCTCTTGGCCGGTTTTTTGTAGTTTAGTTGTTTAAATTTTAACAACGACATCTGTTGGTAAGTAAAATAGTAATAACCGTTTTCGTAAGTTGTTTTAAAACTAACGCATAAAAAACAAAAACCAAGCAAGCTCGGTCCACCAGCTGGTTAATTACTATTTCCGCCAGGTTGAAAGTGTGGACACTGTGTGAAAGGTTGGCGGACTCGTCAGGGCCGTGGCCGTGGCTAATGTGATTAAATGTTCCCGCCGGTAACTCGTTTCGGAACTCGTTCGTGATACCTCCACACCGGGACGTGGACATTTGTATGCGTAGGTGTAGATGTCACTTTGTTAAAGATAGATTTCCGCGGTATTTATAAATATGTTCTTACACCTTTAAACGAGAAAGAATTGTGAGTAAAATAGTCATAACCGTTTTGTAAGTTGGTTTGAAACTAACGCATAAAAAACAACAACCGAACGAACTCGGTCCACCAGCTGGTTAATTACTATTTCCGCCGTTAAGTTATGATACTAACATTAGTATTAACTTTCCTTTCACTTTTCGAAATTCGCAACATTATTGTTGATATTCTTATAAAAAAATGTTATATAGGTAATATAATAGACAGGAAAACAATAATGATGTTTGCGCAAGAAGTAAGCACAAATAAACTTTAGGCATAAAATTTTAAAAGCTGAACTTTATTCCCAAGAATATTTTTTATATGGACGAATCAAAAGATCTAATATTATAATTTTTCATCTTCTTCAGACAACCAATGTGGCGCAGTGGTTAGCATGCCTGCCTGCCACGCAAAGGTTCCGGGTTCAATTCCCGGTGGGGTCACTCACAAAGTTGATATTTATCACTTTGTGAATTTGTTCCCAGTCTGGTTAGGACATTGCAGGCTGAACCACCTGATTGTCCGCAAGTAAGATGGTTCCGTGCTTCGGATGGGCACGTTAAGCCGTCGGTCCCGGTTGCTGTCTATGATGGCGGTCGTTACACAACCATGTCAGAGGCCTGCTACTTGCAGTAGGCGGTTGAAAAACTCTGACACCAGGGTTCATCGGGTCGTTGAACGACTCGGTGTCCCACACGAAAAAAGAAAAAAAGATTTTCTTCAAGTGCACGGAGTTAAGTCTGTGATTAAGTAACCAAGCTTAGACAGCAATCATTACTCAGCGATGCCAGAGGTCCGCTGCTTGTAGCAGGAGGTTGAAAAACTGACACCAGAGAGTTCATCGGAGCGTCGCGCGATTCGGTGTCCCAAACGAAAGCAGATATAAGGCACCTTTGCCTTTTGTTCCAGTTTCGCCGCAGGCCCCTATTCATACCGAAGGCTTTATCAATGCCCATCGGTCGCGGGCCCAGCCGCGGGCGATGTGATTGACACGCTTTCAGAGGTTTTTTTATCTAATGAATGACCTATTTCGCCAGTTTTGGCATTTGATTTACTGTTAAAATAGCTGACGTTTTATGAGATCTTGTTTTTGATAGGTATTCGACAATGTAGCAACTTATGTAGGAATATCAACTTGCATGTAAGATGACCACCTGCGAGGATAAATTGAGTTTAGATGCATACGCAGTTTATAGAAAAAAAATATTATAAAAATATTACCTATACCTTCGATTATATTTTGCGCGAATTTTTTCTTGCTTTTTGTAACACACTGAATCTTATGCCAGTTTTTACATTGACGGAAAAATATCGCTTGTTTTATCATCCTACTAGTCCTACTAATATCCTACTATCCTATCCTACTAATATTATAAAGGCGGATGTTTGTGTGTGTGTTTGTTACGACATCACGCAAAAACGGCTGATTAGATTGACATGAAACTTTGCAGAAATATAAAAGGGCATCTGGAATAACACATAGGATACTTTTTACCACGGAAAAATGTCTCATTCCCACGGGATCACGCATTTTCCAATATTTTTGAAATAGGTGGCGTAACTGAGCCGATTCGCGTTTTAAACGTTTTCGCCGAAAACTAACAGCGACATCTCTTGGCGAATAATGATTTTATCCCGCGGAAGAATAGGTTGCAGCGGGTGAAACCGCTGACGGGCAGCTAGTACAAAATAAAATTCGCTGTGTGGACAGAGCCTAACACGTAATTATTTTCGTCATTTTGTTTGAGGGGTCAATGAACTTTTACCCGAATCTAAAACGTACAAAGTATAGTATATTATATTACTGCTGCAGTCACTTTTCTAAAAAACAAGCCCTATTAAATTTTCATATAAACTCCAACTGCCTACTTCCCACCCTACAAGGGTAGACAGAGGTGAATGTAAATTAATAACAATCAGTGAAACGTGTTCCACTCGTCACAATGATTACCTTGTAACGTGCGAGCGAGATGGGTGTAATAAAACAAATGGGTGAAGCCACCCATCTATCACATCAAGCGTAAGAGTTTCAAGTAAAGGTGGGCGTGCACTGCTGCGGTATATTTTTCATCTGCATCATCTTCCGTATCTAAAATAAGTTCGTTCCATTTGCTATATTTGCTATTGATAAAAACCTTACTTTATGTTATTTTAGGCAAAAGACAAAACCTCTACTTTTTATCAATTCCAGTTTTAATAATGGGTATACTTGGGAGTTTTATAGTATGTAAAGGAAAATTTGCCAACTATATTAAAAGAGAATGTTTTACTTCTACTGCCTAATTTTAAGTCGAATGATCACTAATATGTTATCTACGCTTACGTACGCCGCTTCACAGTTCCTTACCTTGCCCTCTGATACGCGAGCACCTTTAGTAAGTATACGAGTTGTTGATATCAGATGACATATTGTCTTCAGTCAAGATATTAATGATGCAAAGCGCGTCTGATGTTCTATACGCTGTAATGTATTGAAAACACGTACTAACTAGGTGTATGGTAGTAGAACATTCGGTAAAATATTAGAGGATAAAATAAAGTACTACTTATTATACCCTCCTCAGTATACAACGTTTTAGAACTTTAGTATCACTTCTTCTTCTTCTTCTTCGAGTGGGATACCGGTATCACTAATAAAATTTTACATATTTGTGTACCTTCAAATTAGTTAGAAAAAATTAAAAAGTTACCATGACTCTTTCCCGTCCGAATTTGTATATATGCTCCTATTTTTCGGTAAGTTGCACTTTGTGTAGGTACGCTCTAGAATTTAGTGCTCCTGCATTTAATCTCAAGTCGTCCCCACTCTCAGTCGTAGTTAGAAATCATGTTGATGGATGAGACAAATGTCCGAAAGCAAGCCAAAAGCAAATTCAGTGAGTTGGGTAACAAACAAACAAAATGACATTAACGTATAGGTACGTAAAACTACGAATTGAATGTGAAATGTAAAAATTATATTAAATAATATTTAGTTCATTATTTTTGTAATTTTTTTTTTGTTTAAATTCTATAATATCATTTTTGTGGGTTATGATCTCACGGTTTGTCAAAAGAACCTTAGGCGCCTTACAGACATAAAATCCATTTGTGCGTAATTTTTGCGCAGCTCTATATGTTGTGTTTGAAAAATACGATGTTCTACCTTATTTTCATTCAAATACGGTTTATATGAAACGGTTTGACGGACGCTTCCATTGGCGCAAAAATATCGCATAACGCTGCGTCGACGGAAGCATTTGTCAAATAATTTGACAAAAACGTGTTTAAGCGCCTAAAGAAGTTTAAAACTTGTAATTTTGTAAATGGAATGTAGCGTGAGAAAATCTAGTTTTCCTTCGTTTCCTTCTTACTTGACTTCCAACCTTACTTAGTCGCGTAGCGGCCTTACGTGTCAGCGTGGTTTTGCTTGAAGACAAATGCCCTAACACATCAGAGCGACTCCGCCCTTTCTGTGGTCCCCCCCCCCCCCTTTCGCCCCCCTTTGGTCACCCAGATCCATGACCTGCAGTAATGTTTGAATGTTTGTTTGAGATTAAATTTACATTTTGCTCTACATGTGTGTCACTAGGTAGTTTGACTACAGCAAAGTAATAGTCAGTTTCTTACTTAGACAGATTTGAATACATGCATCACAATAAATTTAGTAGCTAGGATACAAATAACTACCGTCGTACCAAATTTTTCGTGAACCAAATATGATAAACGTTCATGAAGTTTACTTTTTTGTAAACCATGTTTTAAGCAAATAAATATAACATTCGTTTATTGTATTCATTCATAAAAGCTTTAATATTAGTTTAGTAATCTAAAAATAGACTTTTCTGAATCAAAACGAACAAAGCAATGTTTTCATACTTTACTCGCATAAGCGGATTCTTTTAAGAGCCAGCCTAATTCTCTGAAACATTAAACAATGCTCACAGAATAGAATACAAAATGTCTTAGTGAAAACAATAATATCTCAGACTCAAGGAACAATTGCTGTAGCATTGTGTTGTGAAGTACAGTCACAGCATTCATAAAGTAATAGCGAATGCTAGATAATAGGGATGCGAATTTAGTAACAGAAAAATCGTTTCTTATTAATCGATTATTTTTAGTTAGGAAAAACGGTTCTAAAAAAATATCTTATCCTCAGAAAACATTATTAAAAAGTATTAATTACAGATTATAGGTACTGCTAAAACAAAATTAATACAGGGAACATTAAATAATGTATTTGTACATGTATTTTAATTGATGTACCGTCAGAACCGACATAATTTATTTGTGCAAATGCGTAGCGCGAAAAATCGGTTTTTAGCATTTGGTAATCTGAAAAATCGAATTTTAAAAAGTAAATTAAGCATACTCGATTATTTTTTTAAAAAACATTGATTATTTTTGAACATCACTACCAGAGAATACCTTTTGTGTAGCAGCGGGGATGCTTGAGACGTCTCAAATTACGGTAGCTCTCGAGAAACCTGTTCAATGCCTTTACATCATTACCGACATACTGATTACAAGGCTGATTCTGAACGTAATTAAATTGTTAAGTAATAGGATGCTTGATAATTTGCTCGTCCTATTTAGAAAGCTTGTTGTGTACACGAAAATCATCATCTGCCTACCCCCCTTTAGTAAACTATTTGAGGTTGGCGCAACATTTTTTGTTAGAGCACAAAATCATGTAGCAAAAGCACAGAATATATAATAGTACCGCAAAAGGATTTGGCAAAGTTTAATAACCGGCCGCCTGCCTGACCTCTTTGGGAATGCTATTGTAAGTGGTATCACCGCCACCATGCGGCAGATATTGAGTCGAGGTAAAAAACACTATGTCGCATTATACAAAACACCCTGAGTGAACTTGGGATGGCAGTATTCTTAGCCGCTACCACACGGCTAGCATGTTGTGTGCAAGAAAATATTGAAACGAATAAACTTGAGTAGGAAACAAACCTACAACTTTCAGCATACCCAGCCGTTCGTAAAATATGGATCAGATTTGTGTTGGTGCGTAATTTCAAATATTTTTTAGATCGGAATTTGCTGTTTCTTGCTAAATAATTCTTCTTCTTTTTCTCATCTATCCGTCAGTATCCCACTGCCAGGCGGCTAAATAATTCATCGCTAATAAACTCTTTGTTCTGACTCTATTTATAGATATTTCCTATGATTGGTGCCTTTTGTTTTGTTCTATTGAACCTTGATTGAACCACTATGCAAATATTATTGATTCAGATTCAGATTCAGATTCATTTATTTCATTTTTACATACACAGATTACAAATGTCATAAAAATGTCGGTTTCATAATTATAATGTAAAAATGATCGTCAGATAATAATAAAATTCAATATACAATTAAAATAGAAATAATAAAAACAATGTCAAGGAATAATAATATAAAATTACAAAGTAATTATTCAAAACTAATAAATTAATTTACAATAAAAACACATGCCACAATAAAAAGTTAAAATAATGTCAAGATATAATATAAAATTACAAAGTAATTCAGAATGTCATAATAATTAAAAATTAAGATAATATGGAGAACAATTTGCAATCTATTTCAAACACAGTACTTATCGGCCCATCTCATACATATATCAATTATCAATACGGGAGACACGCTCTCAAAGAGAGGTTTCTTACTCAATAATTCAAGTGGCATACCTACTTCTTAACCTAATTTTACTTACCTACTCATGGCGTCGTGTTTGTGTTTCGAGGGTGGTAAGGTTAAACAAATATTTATGCAAGAATTTACGTTTCAATGTTTTATGGAATACTCACCTATGCAAAAATTACTTAGAGGTCAGTAATAACGAAAATTGTTCAGTTAGCGGTTAAGATTTACTTATTTTACAACTTTTATATGTAAAGAAAGTAATAATCAATATAAGTAGGCAACTTTTTTCATTCAACTTCGTTTCAGGCACAATAGTAACATTTGTAAATTAGAGCTAAAATGCTCTCCTTGATTAATAACACTAATAACTAATACCCGACTGTTAAAGGTATTTAAAACATACGTCCATACAAACATCACACCTATTCCCTATTCACTAGATAAAATAACGAAATACTTGAAAAGAAACATCCGCAACCACTAAGTTATATTCATTAGCATAAGCAAATAAAAACACGTCCACACTTGTTCATTAGTTGACTGCAACACTCTTTCGACTCTGAACTTGGCAGAAGTGAGCAAAAGTGTGCGAAAGCCGCGGGCAGCCTCATTAGCTCAGCCAAGTCGAGCAACCTCTGAAAATAGTTCAGCAACTTTCCCTAAACACCTAGTTACTGAAGGATTCTACTGACCTAACGTTTTCTGTAGAAATTGTAAGGTTTATTTTGTTTGTACGTAATCAATAAACTTTGAAACTACTGAACCGATTTCAAAATTTCTTTTACAGTTGGTAAGCTAAACTTTCCCACTTTTGAGACATTCGAAAATATTTTATCTCCCAGAAAAACAGATGGTAGTTGGTGTTACCGGTGCGCCGTTGGTGTAATTTCAGATTACATTTATAGATCGAAAACACAATATGTTTTGTTTAGATCGCCGAAAACACAACAAGGTTGTTGTTTTCTCATACACACTAGAATTGAACATTGTCTGTTTTTTTTTTACAAAAGAGTTACATATGTACGTAATCACGTAGTATGATGTTAAGCATTTTTCATCAAGGTAACGTAACTCCTACTCATTACCTTTGTTCTAAAAATACATTAAAGTACAGCTGCACTTCGTTTCTTTTACGAAGTCATGACGACTGGGATGTTTTACTGCTCGTTGTTTTACGATGCCAATAAAGGGGGAGGTAATGAGTGCCCTCCGGGCTGGGCAACTTGCTAACTAGCGTGTGAGACGGGATTCTGTGGATGGGAGAAAATGTTGTTGGTATGAGATACAGAGGCAACAACGGTTCATAAATTTCTAATCTATCGATACATTTAGATACGAAATATGATAAGATTGATAAGATAATGTTTACATCTCTAATGCCTGAGTTTACTGGATTATTGGACAACTCGGTGTTCCACAAGAAAAAGAAAAGAAGAATGATAAGACCAATTTTGGTTCCACTCAACTTGATAGAGAAAACAGCTTCCGCCACAGATAGAGCATGTTAGCATGGAAGAATCCAAAATCAAAACTAGGTCATTCTTTAATTTCAATATGTCTACACTAATATAATAAAGAGGAAAACTTTGTTTGTTTTTTTGTATGTAATCGATAAACTCCGAAACTACTGGACCGATTTCCAAAATTCTTTCACTATTAGAAAGCTACAACATCCCTGAGTAACATAGGCTACTTTTTACCACGGGAAAATTCCTCATTCCTACGGGAAAACGGTTAGCAGCAGGAAAACGGGGAAATAAAGCAGATATTACCCAAATTAACCAAACCGCTTTACCGATCCTCGCGAATTTTGGCACTGATATTACTATCATATAAAAGACGGACATGGTCAGCCCTCGAGGATCTGGAGTACCTGATGAAGACCACCAGCATCCCATATAAACTATAAGAGATACGGTCATAGCTTCATAAAAAAAGTTGTTCACCATGACGGGCCGCTTCTGCTGGCACATGGTCATCGAGGATCTGGAGTACTTGATGTAGACCACAAGCATCCCATCTAAACTATAAGAGATTCGGTAATGGCTTCAAAGTTAAAGCTATTCAGCATGACGGGCCGCTTCTGCTCGCACATGGTCACGAGGGTCTGGAGTACCTGATGTAGACCACCAGCACCCCATCTAAACTTTATTAGACTCGGTAATGGCTTCAAAGTTAAAGTTATTCAGCATGACGGGCCGCTTCTACTGGCACATGGTCACGAGGGTCTGGAGTGCCTGATGTAGACCACCAGCATCCCATCAAAACTATAAGAGATACGGTAATGGCTTCAAAGTTAAAGTTATTCGCCATGACAGGCCGCCTCTGCTGGCACATGGTCATGATGAGTAACTTCTGCTAGAATGGATTAATGGACTTTTTACTACGGGCAAAGATCCCATTTCTACGGGAAAACAGGTAAGTAGCAGCGAGTGAAACCGCTGGGCGGGCCGCTAGTATAAGATAAGACGATATTTTACCTAAATTGTAAACATTTTTGTTAATGCGCTAAAACTAGATTCAGGTAGGGCTCGATAATCACTTTTAAGCTTCAGCCAGCCTAGTCCCCTAGACATGTCATTTAACTTTACAGTAACGCCCTATAACTACAGAATTATGGAAATGAACCGGCTTCTACGTTTAGGGTTGTCCTGCACCGGGATATAGGGTAGATTTAGGATTTTCAATACTTGTTCAGAAAAGTCAAACACAGACATAGATAGTGGATTCTGTCGAAGAGGGCACCTTAAAAAATATTGAATGATTTTTTGTTTAATTATGTTGTAAATGTTACTGACAAAGGTAAAAAGCAGAAACAAACATCCGTCTAATAAAGAAAGGGGAGTGACTATAACAAATCAGAATCCGGACTTTCCAGTTTGGTGCAATTACAGTGGTTTGGTTTAGTCTAGATTTCCTTGTCTGTCATTTTTTCTGGCAACCCTATCTATACTCCGTCTGGGTTGTGCATTAATTATAATTTGGTGGGTAGTTTCGAACCGTAATCAAAATGGCTGGCCCATAAATAGGTGGCTCTAATATGTGGCTTAGCACCTAGCCTCCAGGTGCAATATTGATAAAATTGTCGACGGTGAAAATTTATGTCGAGATAAAGCTATAAGTTTATGAAACTCGTATATTACAGAATTTTCGCTAGTTCGTATTTAAAATATGGATAGTTTAAAACATTATAGATTTCGGACTGTGTTTGAGCGGAGTAGATGAGTAGGGAAGTACCTACCAAGTACTCACGCGTATGTAGTAGATGATAGTAGTACGTACTTAGTTACTTTGGTGTTATTATTATCGTTTATCGCGATATCTCTTAATGTAGCTAAATAGCGTAGCGTTATAAATTTTTACGGTCATCCTAAAATGCAAATTTTACAGTTTCTTAAGTATATCGGTAATAATCAGTTCCTTGCCTTTCCATCCTCTTGTGTTAAGTTATTTATAGATAAAATACTAATAGCATTTTGTATAAATGATTTGGCTGAAGAGGATTTCATTCTTTTCAACTTTTATTGGCCATTAAACCAATGTGACCCTGCCAGATTATTCTTAGGCGGGGTACACACTTAACGTCTGTTGCTTCGCTAATAACGCATGCGTCTGTCAGATGCATACAAATTTCGAATTTCCCATCACCCATACTAACTTAAAAAAACAAACGATTAATCCAGTCGGTTTTCAGTATAAGGAATTCGAAAATCTTAACTATGCACCTGACAGACACATGCGTTAGCAATGCGCTAATATAACGAAGCAACGGACGTGTAGTGTGGGTCCCACCTTAAGCAGATGAAGGACTTTGAACATTCGTTATACGTCCAGCATAACGACCCATTACGACCTAAAAGCCCTAAAAGTTCCCGACCAAGTTCTTTTCGAATCATTAATTCAAGTTCACCTTCAAGTTAAAAATATATAAGGTCATCAGGTCAAATAAGTTCGAAGGTCATTTTTGGTGCAAATCTTTTTAGCGAGTACTCATGAACGTGTTTTTATTTTCCCAAAGACACACGGAGTTAAATATTATGGATTTTTTTGCCCTTTGTTCCTTGGAAAAGTTGTTCAGTTTCACAATAAGGACTCACATTTAAAAAAATTACACTGAATATAAAATGACCTTATAGGAAAAGTATAGTAGGTCACCTCTAAAAGTTTGAAAGAAGGTTCTTAAGTAAGTATACTTATCAAAGAGAGGTATTTTAACTGTTACTCAAGTTTAAGTTTCTACTGTTATAAACTTTTGCGAGGTAATGTAACTAAAACTGTAGACTAGAATGATACTTGTGAGTTCTTGAGAAAAATATTGTGGAAGATGCAAAAGTTCGCTACCAAAGAACATGTCATTATTATAACTCAAATAGTACAAGCTAACATATTAGGTATTTTTTTAGTTTTTTAGACTTGGTAGAATGATACTTGTGTGTTCCTGAGAAAAATATAGTGGAAGATGCAAAAGATCCCCAAATAATCCAAGAATATTGTAAATCAAAATTGGAAAACAGATGGATATATATAGGTACCCGTCGCACTAAATTGCGTCGACGGATGCGTCGGTCAAACTGTTTGACATAAACCATATCTACTTGTATAATCATAAGGCGGTAGCATTTTCCTAACGCATGCGATAGCGTTGCGCAAAAAAACGCACAAAATATGTGCGTTACGTGTGTATCTTGTCTTAATTTTAAATATTTTTTGATTGTAATTTTTCTTACTCACCAACCTCAGCAATATTACTACACTGCTAGTGCAATTAGCAAAAACCAATAATTCTCTAGAATCTGGACCTTAACCAACAGTTTAATAGCACAATCGATTATATCCATAACCGGTTTTACGGTGCACGTACGGAATAGCGGTCCCGGAACGTGCCTGTCGCAACTGTGATAAACTAGACCGCAATCGGGGCAAACGGGACATACTGTTAAACGTCAGACTAGTGGCGCCTCCAAACAGAAAAAAAAACACTGGCAGGATACGTGCCTATCGCAACTGTAATAAACTAGACCGTAATCGGGACACACTGTTAAGGTTGAACGTCAGACTAGTGGCGCCTCTAAACAGAAAAAACCGGCTAAGAGCGTGTCAGACACGCCCACATAGGGTTTCGTAGTCAACGTTTAAATATCAGGTTATTACAAAGTTAATTTTGTTGCTGATTTATTTGCAGCTGTATGGTTACCAACCGCAAATAGAAAAACTTGCCCTTCTGGCCCGGCTACCTGTACGCGGGAGCAACTGATGCTGGCGACTGACAATGCGGTGATGGTGGCTGAATATTGGGCTAATGACGTTTGAGGTATGGGCATGCCATCGACTCGATAGAAGAAGAAGAAGAAGAATAGAAAAACGTTTGTTTTTCTGAAATCTTTTATGGTACAGTATCCGTTATAGTTTTCATGGCAATTTCAGATTGTAAGCTATATTCCATATTTTTTTCAGATTTTTAGCGTTTATACTTTATCCAAGAAAAAAAATCCAAAACATTTGATAGGTATATTTTTTCTCAACATTTCTACATTTGGGTCAACACGATCTATCTTTTCACCAAATTTCATGGCGATAGCTCTAAAACTGACGAAGATATGAGGGCGCGGCATACAGACAGACAGACAGACTCGACGAAATGATAAGGGTTTCTAGTAGACTACGAAACTCTAAAAAGTCCCTGGCCAAATACGCTGGTCATACGGAAATTAAGGTATTAATTAGCGACAATAAGTATCTATCGGGTCATTCGTCGACTCGGTGTTCCACTCAAAAAGAAGAACTATAAAGATTATTCAAAATTGCTAAATTGCACAATTTTACAAGATTGTAATATGCTATAACTTTGTGGCTAGTGATTGGTATTAAATCAATTCCCAACCAATTTCGTATTCAGTCAATGGTTATTATTTTTTCAACGAACGGCGCTAGTGTCGCTGACGTTGCCCCTTGTGATAGACACACGCTAGCAGTTTCAGTTTGACTCTACTATTTGACCTACTTTAATAGAGATCATAATAATGATAAAATCCATACAGGGAGTAACAAAAGGGTATAACAATCCGAAATGAGGCCAAGGTACTCGTAAAACTGAACAACTTTCCTTATTGAACACCAAATGTGGTTCGTCATGGGCCGAAATATAAAAAATTTGGGCCTCCAATACAAAATCACCAATCAACTAAAATATAGGAGGCTTCCTCTCGAATCACACTATCCACTACAAAAATCTCACCAAAAACTTAGTGAATTCCACGACACAGACAGACAAAAAATCTCAAAAAGCACTTTATTTTATACAATGCATTCAAGTTCAAAGCACAACTTCATGCAAAAGCAACCTGACGGTGGTGATACCAGTGCCCGGTTTTTCGAAACTACAGGCTACAATTCTACAGGCGAAATTCGATTTACATTGCGTAGCTTGTTAAGGCTGCTATCAACTTTTTCTGGCAAATTACCGAAAATAGGCGTTATAAAACTCAGTTTTTAAGTTAAACTATACGGTAAAAAAATAAAATATCTTATACATCGAGTCAAACACATCTTTATCTAAAAAATGTATTATGAACATTTTAACATTTTAATTTATTACTTATAGTAAAACAGCGAAAACTAAAACAAGTTACTGAAAATGTAGGAGAAGACCTCAAATTAGGCCTGAGTTTTAGATCTATGGTACACTGTAACAAAATACCAATTTTACATATGCATAGAAGATATCTTCGAGAACAAACTTTATTTTGTACATTTTTCAATTTCATTCCACAACCTAGCTAAAAAATACGTTTTCGCATTCGAATTTTGGCAAAATATTTCTCTATTTTAATGGTTTCTGTATGAAAAACTACCAACAGGATAAATTCGAAAAAAATATATGTGTTAGAAGAAAATGTATTTAGTTAAATTGCAAAAGAAATGAATTTTTATTCATTAAAATGTTATTGTTAAAAATATTCAAAAACACGTCTAAATTCCGCAAAATGACACTCCGTGCTTGAGTCGCGCGTCCGCTACCATGGGAAATTCGACTCAATGCGTATAAGTTTATGTTCAAATTTGAGTGGCGCACATTTTTGTTTCTGAGAAAAACGTGAAAGCCCTCTTAAATAATGGGATAATAATGGCTAACCGACTACGCAATGTACATCGAATTTCACCTGTAGAATTGTAGCTTGTAGTTTCGATGCATAGGCCACTGACGTTGATAGGAACTAAACTGTCGCTCGTCCTTTTGTACGCGTGAAACCAGCAATGGATAACTCGAAGCCAGCGCATCAGTGAACTTGTGACCAGGCTTCCAATACCGGTATACCGGTATTAGCCAATACCAGGATCTCGGACTTATCTGACCTCTTTTCAATACCGGTATTGAAAATGTAATACCAAAATTTTGGTATAGCTATATATAGTTTTGATTAAAAATTTACATTCATAAGTTCCTATTCATTCGCCTTTCCGTACTTGTGTCTTTGTTTGTATCTGACAGTAATTTGAACTCCTCCGGAAAGTCATAATTTGAAACTTGCCGGACCAGATACCACAACCCAGCAAGTATGGTCCGTCAGCCGTCCAATAATCACCATACTACCGTCTCCAGTGTTTTTTTTATTGCTTTGTAATTAAAATTTGCATAAAACATTAGTTTTTTTAAATGATGCACGTCCTCCGAAAAAAAAATGTTCCAATACCGGGATTACGTATTACGGTATTGGAACATAGGGTAGGACGGGATAGAAAATGATCCGGTATTCAATATCGGTATTGAAAAAGTCCGGTATTCGAAAGCCCTACTTGTGACCAAATGCCGACGGGCTTTAGATCGGTACACGGGATTTTGATACTGTGGGCCCAGTTTGATGGCTTGCACTCAATCACTGCCAAAATGACAGACTTCTCTCAAACAAAGTAGACGGTTGTGTGAGAGCACTATATACGGGTGAATAAATGACTCGTACAGGTAGAAAAACGTGAACTTATTATTTTGATGATAATTTAAGGCGCGTCCACTGAGAAAACGTGCGATGTGACGAGTCAGATGACATCTGTCAGACAAATGATCGTCGGCCTTCATCGCGTGTCTCTTCTGTTTCATTCATTTCATATGAATAACTGTTTTAAACGTCGCGATGTATAAACGTCTCTCTTCTCAAATGGAGCTACATATTTTTCATCATATAAAAGACGTGACGTGACATATTCTGTCAAATAAATTTGTAATAAAGTAGGTAGCACTTATTAGAAAAAAAAAACTTAAACTTTGACATTGTCATCAAATTAATATGATTATTATATTAGAATTAACTAGTTTAAAACATAAAACTTTAATTTTAGCAGTCTGCACCGTCTAAATAGCAACAAAATAAGTAAACTCAATCCCATTCTAAAAGTAAAATATAGGCTTACATCGGTACATTGATTCTGCGAACCGCTTGATGGCGATGATTTGTCACCCGAATGCCACCATCAGTCTATTTATATTTGTGGGTATACGTAGATATACATACATCTCCTTGTGAGTTGTATAGCTTGTGGCTATCTGTCTCTGTAGTACAGTCAGCACCATAAAAAAACACAAGGCTTTTGATGTTATGGAAAGCTAGTTTTTTTGCCACTGCAGACAGGATTTGAACCTGCAAGCTTCGGCATCTGTACTGCCGACGCCACTAACCACTGGGCTACCGCGGTATTGGTTCGTTGGTGTTCAAGACTATTGAAGTAGTACTTTGTAATTCGGAATAACGCTCACAATAATCGTAACAAGTTGTATTGCTGTAACATAACAGTAACTATTAAAATATTTGTGGAAGCGTAAATTTGGTATTTCAATAAAACCTTACCTTTTAGGTGGTGTACATCGTTTTATCGTAGCGTAGTTACGTGTGACCTACAGAGTCAAAATTAGCGATTAGGTAGTACGTACTATAAAATTCACCGTTTTCACGCATATTGCCCACTTATGGCGAAACTTTTAGTGCAAATAAAACTGTATAGGACTACAGTAAGCTGTTACCAGAAGATCTGTTTTACTTACCTAAGTATTAGTAGGTAAGTAAAGTAGATAGGGATATTCTTAGTCTACTGTACACACCTAACCTACTAATAGTACCGAAGAAAAATGACGTCCGATCTCTTACGGGCAAACAAAGTGGTGCTGTTCACCCACCCTGATGAATAGCTAATGTGTTGCGGCCGTTGCGCTCTCTCTGTGGCTCATAAATAAGTCTTATTGCCAGAGGTAGCAAGTACTTGCATTTTTATATGGTAGGTATAAGCAATTGGCACATTACTAGTAGATACTGTAGCAGAACAAAGTGCTGGTTTTCAGCCTCTCTGGTGAATAGCTAATGGGCTGCGGCCGCCGTTGTGCTCTGTTTTTAATAAGATATCTCATAAGATATCAGTCTGCTATCTCATCTGTCGGTAGGTGATGATGCAGACGATGCTGGAACATGATTGCCTAGGTAGTGCCTATTCACTTTTGTCTTGAAAAGTCCCAAGTTACATTGTTAAGAAACAGTTTCACCGATAGGGAATTCCACTCCTTAGCCGTTCGCATGATGAAAGTTGAAGCAAACCGTTTGTAGCGCAGCTGAAAACTGATACAGAGGCGTTCAAGGAATCATATACAACTCTTATTGCTAAGACGTTGGTTGGACTGAAACAACTGCTTTTTTATTTGGTGTTCACCAAATTGGCTCGTTACTGATAGATACTAGCTGATTAGCTAATGTGCTATGGGCAACACGCTCTATCTGTGGCTCTACTGAGCGCTGACACGCGAGCGCTCAGGGTATCACAAATTAAGTCTTATTGCCAGAATGAGGGTCGAATGGAAGCTGCACTTTTGTGTGATAGGACTCAACTTAATGCACAGGCTAAAATTTACACGCTACTGGTACTTTCTACGTGGTTGTTCATACATAAAAGATTTTAGGAGATTGCCATAAAACAATTACTCTAGAACGCTGTAAAACCAGTGAAGCGTGAATACATAGGATGCCGGTTACTATGGCGACCACCTCACCAATCCCGCTAATTAATCCCGCAAACCCCCCCTCCAGCCCCGCACACCCCCTTGCACAATTCTATCCGGTTACCAACCGTGCCGTGTGGTGCCGGCAGAGTAGAATAGCACCACCCCCTCTCTTCCCGTGGGGGTCGTAAGAGGCGACCAAGGGATAAACCCACTTACAGCCAGGGACAACCGTATGGTGGCGGTAAATACACCACAAAAGCATTCCCAAGGAGGGTTGACGTCTGGTAGGCGGCCGGTTGTAAAATAAAGCCAAATCTCTTTTGCAACATGAATTTAAATAAAAGAGGATTGAGCGATAGGGCTAGGGCGTACCCCCGAGGCGACGCGCAGGGGCAGCACCCGGTTCCTGTGAGAAATGGACAAGGGTTGTTGCATCTCCCCGGACGGGTGCGACGTAAGAAGCGAGTTCGGGAAGTAAGGTTGAGGTATGCTAGTTGGAATGTAGGTACGATGACTGGTAGAGGAAGGGAGTTAGCAGATGTTCTGAAGAGGAGACGTATAAATGTGGCGTGCCTACAAGAGACTAAATGGAAGGGTGAAAGGGCTAGAGAAATTGGGGAAGGATATAAGTTTTATTATTGTGGAAGTGATGGGAAGAGAAATGGTGTAGGAATTGTGTTAGATAGTGATCTGAAAGAGCGTGTGACAGAGGTTAAACGTGTAAATGATCGAATTATAGTTGTAAAAGTTATGTTTGAGGATGTAGTGTTGAATATTGCGAGTGTGTATGCACCTCAGAGTGGAAGTGATGATAGAGTGAAAGATAAATTTTGGGAAGACTTTGATGCTATGATGATGGAAGTACCAGTAGATGAAGAAATATATATGGGAGGGGATTTTAATGGACATGTGGGAAGAATGAATGCAGGATATGAAAGGATTCACGGAAATTGGGCTTATGGTTCAAGGAACAATGATGGAGAGACTCTCTTGCAGGCAGCCTGTGCGTTTGATATGGCGATCGCCAATACATACTTCCAGAAAAGTGATGAACATCTCATAACCTACAAAAGCGGCAACCACCAGACGCAGGTTGATTACTTTCTACTTAGAAGGAAAAGTCTTAAAAGTGTCAAAGATTGTAAGGTAGTGCCAGGTGAAGCCTTAGTCTCCCAACATAGACTCCTGTTACTGGAAATCAAGCTTAGTATCCAAACCAACAGATGCAAAACACAATCAGAGCCCAAAATAAGGTGGTACAAGTTAGAAAGAGAAGAGTTGGCAGAGAGTGTACGTAAGGAAGTGGTAGATAAAATGATCGAAATGGGAGATATGGAAGGAAAATCAGTGAATGAATGTTGGAGTGACATGGCAGGCTGTATCAGAAATGTGGCAAGGAATGTACTTGGAGAAACAAAAGGTAAGGGTGTAATACAAAGAGATACGTGGTGGTGGAATGAGGATGTGCAAGAAGCTGTAAAAAAGAAGAAGGATGCATTTAAGGAATGGCAAAATGTTGAGGATGAAAGCGTGAGTGTGAAAGAGGCAAAAAGGGAGATCTATAACACCTGCAAACGTGAGGCCAAAAAAGCAGTCGCTATTGCAAGAGCCAAGGTCCAAGACAATTTGTATAGGACCCTTACTAGTCCCAAAGGCCAAAAAGATCTGTACAGAATAACTAGGGACAGAGAAAGGAGTGCAAGAGATGTATTACACGTAAAATGTATGAAAGATGAATTCGGAAAGGTGTTAGTGGATGATGATCACATAAAAGGGCGGTGGAAGACATATTTTGAGAAATTAATGAATGAAGAGAATGTATGGAGTGGAGAGCTAGAACCAGTCCAGTATAATCTGGGTTTGGTAAATGAAGTAGGTATAGATGAGGTGAAAAGAGCTGTCAGAAGTATGAAAAATGGAAAGGCTGTAGGACCGGATGGAATACCAGCAGAATTATGGAAGTTGTTAAGTGCGGATGGATGGAAGTGGCTGACTTTATTCTTCAATAAGTTGTTACATGAAATGACGATTCCTGATGAATGGCGTAACAGTACTCTGGTGCCCATTTATAAAAATAAGGGTGATGTACAGGACTGTAACAACTATCGAGGAATAAAGCTCATGTCACATACGTTTAAAGTATGGGAGAAGGTGATAGAGAGACGATTGCGAGGGGAGTGTGATATCACGCAAAACCAGTTCGGGTTTATGCCGGGCCGGGGAACAACGGATGCCATTTTTGCACTTCGCCAACTGTGCGAAAAATACAGAAGTGCCCAAAAAAACTTGCACATGGTGTTCGTTGATCTCGAAAAGGCATACGATCGAGTGCCCCGAGAGGTTTTGTGGTGGGCCTTGAAAGAGAAAGGGGTGCCAGGGAAGTATGTAGATTTGATACGTGCAATGTACAGTGAACCTCGTACACAGGTCCGGTCGGCCGCTGGTATTACCGACGAATTTAGTGTGGCTGTAGGCTTGCACCAAGGGTCGGCTTTGAGTCCTTACCTCTTCCTGTTGATAATAGACGCTCTGACGTCGGACATACAGGAAGAGGCACCCTGGTGCATGCTGTTCGCCGACGACATTGTACTCGTCGGTGAAAGTGGGCATGAGGTACAGAGCAGACTGGAAAAATGGCGGAAAAAGCTGGAGAGTGTTGGCCTGAAAATCAGCAGAACCAAGACTGAACAAATGTTTTGTGATTTCGGCGGTCTCTCCGGCTATGCTCCGGTAGCGCTAAATGGCGTAACCTTACCAGTCTGCTCCGACTTCAAGTACCTTGGTTCACTTCTGCAAGGCGATGGAGAGATAGACCGGACTATCAAGCACAGGATAAATGCAGGATGGATGAAATGGCGACAGGTCACGGGCACAGTGTGTGACCCCCGAATGCCCCTCAAACTGAAGGGCAAGATTTACAAGACGGTGGTCAGACCTGTCGTCATGTATGGATCTGAGTGTTGGCCTACAAAGGTGACGGATGAAAGACGATTACATGTATCTGAGATGAGAATGTTGAGATGGATGTGTGGTGTAACAAGAATGGATAAAATAAGGAATGAGTATATTAGAGGAAGTTTAAAAGTTGCACCTGTGACAGAAAAGATGAGAGCTAGCCGTTTATCGTGGTATGGGCATGTTATGAGGAGGGATGGAAATCATGTGACGCAAAAGGTAATGAATATGAATGTGGATGGACGCAGAAGGAGAGGAAGGCCTAAAAAAGTTTGGATGGATTGTGTAAAAGATGATATGAATCAAAAAGGGGTAAACGAAGATTTGACGGCTGATAGAGATGAATGGAAGAAAAAGACATGTTGCGCCGACCCCAAATAAATTGGGATAAGGGCAGGCAGATGATGATACCAACAAACACAAAACAAAGCCAAAATCGAACACGCTTCAGTTGGAAAAACATTTCCCTTCATATCACACATCGACCACAGATACACAGGATGAAAAAATTTACTGCTAATATTAAAGGGGTAAACCAGTCTATGAAACTGTAAATCTTTCATCGACGAACATAGCACATAGAAGGTACACTTACTTAGACCATATTCCGGATTTCTTCGACTGTCATTTGTTACATAGCCAGGGTCGCTACTGCCAACAATCTCAAAGTTTAAGAATATCCATCTAAGAAGAATACAAATCAGTAAAACTGACACAAAACTTCATATGAAGCCAATTTTAATCCAAGAATATGACGTTCGTGGCAACCAACTTCTTAGTTACCTTGACTTCCACTGAGATTCCAGTTATTTCCAGTTAAAGTCAGTGAGCGTCAAAACCGTCGCTATACTAAGTGAGCCATCTGTAAAGGCGCCCCGCACGCCGTTTCCCTAATTTGAGAACATAGACCGAAATAAGAAAGAAATCAGACCTTCTATATAAAATGTACCAGCCAACCGAGAAAAATATGAAAAGTCTTATTTTTTATATTTTGGGAAATGTTCCTGGTTAAACTCTCGTTGACTGGTTTACCTCTTAAAAACGTTGCAGTATTGTTTTTACACCCTGTATTTTCCATCTATCGACCACTGAAATACACGGCGTGCATCACGGATTTAATTTTACAAATAACTGAAACTGAAATTCATTAAAATCCAACGCAAAGCTCCAACTGGATTTATATTGAAATAGTTTGAATATTGCGTTATTAAAAAAATATTTAATGGAGGGAAATATTGCTTCATTACCGTTGCTCCTGGGGACTACTATTATTAAATCGCGAAATTGCCACCAAATTGCCCCGTTTCCTTATTGAAAATGTATTATGTCAATTTATTGCTAAGGGAATTAAAAAATTGTCGGTGCTTTTATTTTGCGGCGAATTTCGGTTTGGTGAAAACGATCCTTCGTGCAAACAGTCTTCACTTTCTCCTAATTCAACAGTTTTTGGTTAGCACGGAAAAGGAGAAAGGGGGAGGTAAGAAGTTCTCACACGCACCGTTTGGTGTGCGGGGGTTTTTCCGGATTTGGTTTTTGCGAAAAGGACTTTACAAAATTCCACACAATTCGAATATCATAGCACACGTTGCCGCATCAAATGGCGGCTGTCACACCTTCTTCTTCTTTTTTGTTTTTGAATTTTGCGGCAAGCATTTCAGCCAGTGTAATGTAAAATCAGCTAATCGCATCATCCGTTGCATGTTGTCATTTGTACTGTAACCGTCAAACTTCTTGGCCATCGCGCGAGGTGGCGGGGGAATGCATCGTCCCGCACCGCACCACCAAAAGAGACCTATTTTTTGTATCTGCGCATTTAAGGTCATTTGTCCAAGAAGTTTGACGTATACTGCATAGTGGTATTCGTGGCTGTTACGAACCGCAATATCCGGTAGTGCATGTGCAATCCACCTTTGTCCAGGAAGGGGAAGGGGGGAGGTGAAAATGGGCTTTTTCGCGATGGCTGTTTACATTCGCCCGCTCCAAATTAATATCGAAAGAGGAATATTAGAGGAGGCGAAATTATGTTTCCAATATCAGCGTTATTTGCACACTGCAACCAGTAATTTTCGGACGTATTTGTTTGAATTTCGGACTACGATATTAATATTTGCATCATAGTTCGTAAATCAAAAAACTGTAAAATTATTTTAAACTTTTATGGTACTCTTTGATTGGGATTTAAAAAAGTAAAATCGAGTTTTTCAATTTACGAGACCTTTTTAAATGATTTCTTTCAAGTCTTTTTTACAATTTAAATTCTGTCAAAGATTTTGACAGCTTCATGTGATTGTAGGTGTACAATCTGCCTACATAATCCAGTAGGGATACCAATGTGTATATGTATGACTATTATAAGTTACCTAGCTTTACCACAAATTAGGGAAACGGCGCGGCACGCGGGGCCACCATACCAGCCACAACGGTCCACTGCTGGACACGGGCCTCCCCCTATCGGGGGGTATTGCCATACTCACCACGCTTGGTAGGCGGATTGGCGAGCGCAGTGCATGATGGTGAATTAACAGGGAACGCTGCTGCCCATTCCCTGGATGAGTATTCCTTAGTCGCTTTTTACGTCACCCACGGGTAGAATTGGGGTGATACTATTCTAAACCGGCATCACAAGGCGTCTGCGCGGGGCGCCTTATTCTTATAAATTCTTCTAATAGTTTTACTGCAAAATATTCAAGCAATGGTTTGATTTGACGTTGAACTTAGTAAAATAAGTCCTATCTAACAGAACAGCCATATGAGAGGTCCAACACCATTCTCACAGTATACTGTATTATTTACCCACATTTAGCAGATTCTATTTTCTAATATGCACCGAAAATGAAGCAATAGTTGAATATTTGTATGAAATAAAGCATTACTTCGTTACATTTACCTAATGTTTTCGTTATAATATTTCTGATTACCTACCTATTATTATGTTTTCCCTATCTTAGCCTAAGACCACGGCCATCGTATTATTCCACACATAACAAGGTATCATTCTGAGTTCTTTATAAAATATGCCTCGATTTCCATTAAATACATAAAATGAGAAACAATTTCAGTTAATTAATATGAGCATGACTTTTGCCACCGAGTGTACCGGCTGAATTCCGCGCGCGGCTGACGAATTTTGACAAAGGTCGGGAATGTTGCTGGTGCATTCAATATTTCATTAACCGGTTCATTAGCCACAGAGAAAATTATGCGAAACGCAAATATTTTGTGATGTACACGCGACGTTCATATAATAATGCATTCCAGATACGAATGAAATGAGATGCCTGCCGCGTGAATGATTTTAAATATTCACTACGTGCACAAAATAGCTATTAAATTTTGCGTGTCCATTAAGTGTTGCACATGTTATAATACCCCATTTACGCTTTTTTTATTCTCTACTACAAAAAAATGCAGTATGCATGCACTACCATTCCCACCAGAAAATAGAAACACTACCGTAGCAATTCAATCGTAGCAATAGTCTACGCCGTAGGTAATTGCTACGCTACCCCTGTAGCAAATTGCCTACGTTCTCGAAACATGACCATGACGTCACCAATATACGTATGTTTTCTGGCAGCATACAATTTGTCTATGATCTTTAAAGTACATATTAGATACTCACAAACGTATTAACGAATCCCTGCCAAGGTTTGGTCCTCAAGCACCCGACTATTCTTCTACAAACTTACTTATCTATGCGCGTTGTCCACAGACTGCACAACATCTTCAACATCTTCGGGTCCAGTGAGTGGTGTGACCACGGTGTCGGTGGCTGTGACGGGACTGGACGCGCGCCCCCTGGCGGCTAAGAAGGTGCGGCCCAAGCCCGCCTCGCCTAACCGCCAGGGGCCGCAGCAGTGCCAAGTAAGTACCACAGAGTATAGACAGGGGCCAGTAAGTGACGGTGATCGTGACGGGACTGGACGCGCGCCCCCTGGCGGCTAAGAAGGTGCGGCCCAAGCCCGCCTCGCCTAACCGCCAGGGGCCGCAGCAGTGCCAAGTAAGTACCACAGAGTATAGACAGGAGCTAGTCAGTGGCATGACGACGGTGACAATGGCCGTGACGGGACTGGACGCACGCCCCTTGGTGGCCAAGAAGGTGCGGCCCAAACCCGCCTCGCCCAACCGACAGGGGCCGCAGCAGTGCCAAGTAAGTACCACAGAGTATACACAGGGGCCAGTAAGTGATGGTGGCCGTGACGGGACTGGACGCGCGCCCCCTGTCGGCTAAGAAGGTGCGGCCCAAACCCGCATCCCCTAACCGCCAGGGGCCGCAGCAGTGCCAAGTAAGTACCACAGAGTATAGACAGGGACCACTATTTATAACTACGCTCATTGATCAGACATTTTATTGAGACGAAGAATTTTCTGACTCAGAAACTATCAAAGAAATGGTTTGTGAAAGAAATAGCACTATTTTAAAAGTACTACACAAAGTTTACTTTTGTGCGTGACGTGTTTTACTTTTCTTACACAAACCGTTGAAGCATTCGTAAGCGAATCCTTCGCTAAGGCGATAAACACACGTAATGTCCGGTTTGTGCGTTATTTTTGCGCTTCGTAGCGCATGCGTTAGGACAATACAATATCGACCTTATTCTCATACAAGTATAATTTATGACAAACTGTTTGACAGACACATCCGTCGACGCAGCGTCGTGCAATATTTTTGCGCTAGCGGATACGACTGTCAAACTGTTTGACATAACCCGTATACGTATATAAAAAATAAGTAAAAAAATATATTTCTCAAACGCAACAAACAGCACTGCGCAAAAATAACGCACAAAACGGACGCTACATCTGTGGCTCGCCTAATTGTGCTTTAAAAACTTTGAAAAACAAATGCTAATTTAGCAAATTTCCAACTGCGCTGGTGAAACGTTCGCAATCGTTCATTTCCGCTAATGGACTACACTCAGTTAATTTGTTTTTCCGCTAAAAGTATTGCAGTTAATCGGATTACACAAAAATTACGTTTTCCACTGGTTCAAAAACTGGTTCAAGGAATTTGGTGAAACATTTTCCTTTGGTGAAATATGGAGTTGAAATTTATGGTTCAAAACATATATTTTTTTATGCGAAATCTATTCACAACGAGCGAATACTTTAGAAAAACATCTTGCTGTGTCTAAAATTTGTACAGTCCAGCTCATATCCAGTAACAACTCGAATTGCCAAAATAAGTCTTAAATAAGGCATAAGAACGGTCTAAAGTACAAACTGTCTAACCCAGCCCGAGCTTAAATCGCCAGTAGACCAACCTACCTGTTTAAGGAATCAACTTATCTTGGATTTTTAGTATTTGTACGAAAACCAGTATACATTGGTCCCTGTTACGTTACGTACGTATACGTTATGCTGGCGATCAGTGGTATAGTCCATTCGCAATCACAGTGTCATGAAATGACATGACCAGCCTAATTGGGAGGCCAAGTTACTCTAGTCGCAATACTTAGATACTACACGACCAGCATAACTTGACCACCCGCTTACGCTGGTCATGACACTACTATGATTTCGAATGGACTACAAAAACTATTTGCTGGTAATACGAACCGCTGAAAGAGGGCCGAGATTCATTTCCGATCGTGCGATCGTCACGCGAGATCAAGGGCCAAGGAAATGTTATCATACATGCGGAAATGTATTTTTCTTGTGTTTAGGGACCCGTGGCGTAATAAAATAACCATTCAACTTTATTATTATTGTTACTGGCAAATAAATACATCTGGACAATCCAAAAATAATCGCGACATCTAGCTGGAAGCAAAGGATGTACAAGAAAACAGCCTAGTTATTTAAAAGAAAAATATGTATCATATTTTTATGTAACTTTAGACTCCTAAAAACTATTATAAAATCAATTTAAAAAAGTTTTTATACGACTGAAATATAGTGACTTATAAGATGTTTTAATATTTGTTTAGTTTATTGAATAAATGACTAAGTATACAAAAAAAATATAAGGTCATCTTCAATAGGGAACTGTCAGGGCTACGTTCTTTGAATCGTGTATAGATGGCGCGTTGCAATCACGACCACAGATTAATATATATGTCCCTATAGAGACTCGGTAGATCGTGATGTAGGTATTACAAACTTTTAAGATAAGAACTTTTTGAATTATAAACACTATGAGCTGGTCAAAGAGTTTACATTGAAATAATACCAAAGAATTTGTAAATCAAATAGGTAGGTACCTAAACGATGAACTATGTAGAGGGCATACAATTCCAACTTATTGGACATTTACAAACAGGAGTCGAACAGGACAGGACATCGCTTACCTTTCAATCGATATCAAAACAAACATAACTTATCCGCTGCTTGGTGCCGCGCGTATTGTATCCAGTACAGAGATTTGTATTCAAAACTATCGCTGCTGCCCTTTCGCAGGGTAATAGGCTGATGGTATTCTAAGTCGGTGACCCCTTAGAGGCGACCGAGGGATAAATCCGACCCAAGTGAATCAGGGTCCTAGAGAAGGAAAACTCCACACCACACACAAAGCCGGAACGGGGTCTCCGTTAGGCGCGAGTGACTGGTAATATATCGTGCGGCAGACTCCTGCAGCCGACCTGGCTCCACACGTATCGACTCTTCGTTCCTGTGGAGTCAGCCAGGAAGGCCGAGAGAATGGCGTAGGTCCTGGGCAGCTCTGCGCTTTCTATAATTGCGTCCCAAGCAACGCAGAGTCTGTGGAGAGGAAACGTTACCCACGTCACGCGGATAACAATATCCCCGCTTATCAATGCGATTTGCAACATGGAATGTCCGTACTATGAGGACAGGCCTCCCTGACACCTGTGCAGGTTCTTCTACTGACGCACAAGATCTGCGTAAAACTGCCGTAATCGACGCCGAACTACACAGACTGAACATTGCTGTTTGTGCTTTACAAGAGACCAGACTCCCTAACGAGGGTTCCTTGCGTGAGACACATTGTACATTCTACTGGACAAGAACGTCGACTCAACAGATTTCATATGCCCTGCGTAAGAAACATTTTGCATAATTATAACCTGGCAAGACAGGGTAACAAATGAGCAAGTTCTAAAGACTGCACAGCTGCCTAGCTTCACCGCTTTGCTTAAGCAGAGACGATTGCGGTGGCTAGGGCATGCATGTGCACCGCATGGAACCTTCCCGACTACCGCGGTGTGTTCTGCTTGGCACCATAGCTAACGCTAAAAGAGGAGTTGGAAGACCGATGCTACGTTTCAAAGATTGCGCCAAACGGGACATAACTACGTTTGACATCGACCTTCAAAGCTGGGAGAAGCTTGTTGAGAATAGGGATGAATGGAGAAAGCGTGAGTTTGATGGACGTAGAACTCACGATGATGCCTGGTGCGCTGGTCTCGCAAACAAAAGGCAAAAACGACATCTAAACATGCATGTGCTAGTCTCCGATTCCACCTTCACTTGTAGAGCGTGCGGAACGTCATGCCGCTCCCGTATTGGCTTATACAGTTATGAAAAATCTTGCCTCAGACCCTGAATAAATAAATCGTCTATCACAGACGTATGAGGTCAATGATGATTTTTTTTAATATAAATAATGGGTAAGCATTTGTCCGCAATCTCACCTGATGTTAAGTGACGATGCAGACGATAATGGAACATGCTCGCCCAGATAATGCCTATTCACTCTCGCCTTGAAAAGGCCCAGGTTATAACGTTCCGGAAACAGATCCGCAGGCAGGGAGTTCCACTCTTTAGCAGTTCGCATTAAAAATGTAGAAGCGAAGCGCTTTGTGCGAATTTGCGGGATGTCTACGATATAAGGGTGGAATCCCAACCGGCGTCTCGTGCACCGGAGATGGAATGGTGACGGAGGTATCAGGTCATGGAGAGACTGTGCACACTCCCCGAAATGTATCCTGTAGAATACCGACAAGCAAGCTACTTTGCGACGGTGTTCGAGGCTCTGTAACTTTGCGTCAATGAGTGTCCTATCAGCGATGAGTTTCTTAGCGCGCTTCTCAATCGAGTCCAGGGCTGCCAGCTGGTATTTGGCAGACCCGTCCCACAGGTGACAGCAATACTCCATGCAGGAACGGACTTGAGCTTGGTATAGTTGTAAAAGCTGTACTGGTGTGAAGTATCGCCTGACCTTCGAGAGAATTCCTGAAAGAAAGAGAAATCTTTTTGCTGCAGTCGTGGCCAAAGATGATGATGATTCTAAGTCAGTACCACGCGTGCCGCTTGTAGATATAAAGTACCTAGTACTCTTTTCTGTTTTCTGTGGTTTTATATCTACAATCAGTTTCCAATATAGCAAAAAAATTCGAAGAGTATATATTTTATTGAGACCTCTTTGGTGAATATTAATAAGGATGTTTTTCAAACAACGTGTTTGTTATTCAACAAAGACCTTGTTGTAGTGTTGTAGTTGTAATCAAGCTGTGATTGATATAAATAATAAAACTCCGATTTTCCTGTGCGCCTAGCTACAAAGATTAGACATGGTCAAGAAATGCGTTGTACCGGGATGTATTAATTCAGGACAACATGTTATTCCCAAAGACCGATGCCTTTGGATAGAAGCAATGAACTTAACTTGCATTTGTAAGACTCGAACTACATTGATAACATTGTTGATCCCCTGCGTTGCGTAAGTGATTACACTTACACTATAACTACTTAAATTAGGTACTGACATTTGTATTTAAGTATAAGAGTTTGCTTTGCTGGTAATCGTTATTTTATAAATTAATCAAAATACACATCTTATTGCAGTTCTAAAAAGAATAATTTTTTAAAGGCATGATGTTCCCTTGATTATTTCATTGAGTGGAGCACCACAAACGAAAGCATGTGTATTTATAACTCAAAAGAAATTAAAATTATTGTTTAAAACAGGATTATTACCGTGATAATATTTTTGTTGATCCCGATATTTCGGGGCGGTTGCACGCCCCATGGTCACGAGTAGACTGGCTTGGCGAGTGATGTCATCTTTCTAAGGGCAAACATATCTGTCTACCCTCTTTCGGATTCGTCGACTGCGTTCTACACGGTTACTCGAATCACTACTATTGTCACTCACTATTTTGTCACGATCACGATACACCACACTAACAGTATCACTTCGCGAGTTTGAAGTCGAGTGTTTTTTGCGGTTGTATACGTTTAATACTGGATTCCACGCACTGGACAGCTTGAAACCATCTTCACGATTAAAGTTTTTATATTTTGTGATTTCGATGGCTTCTCGAACTAAACGAGGTATATATATAGTGACGTTCTGTTGACAGTACTTGCGGGTTATGTAGTTCAATCCAGTGATTAGTTTCCGCTTGGTTTAGGTGTTCCGCTATGGCTGACTTCTGGGCATCGTTGTTTTTTACAGCTCTGATATGTTCCTTCATGCGGTCGACTATTGTTCTTTTGGTCTGACCAATGTACGAGCTCCCACAGCTGCAATTAACTTTGTAGACGCCGGGAGTTTGAAGAGGAAGTTGATCTTTAGGCGATCGTAGTAGCTTTCCAATTTTGTTAAAGGGAGTGAAGAGTATCTGCATTCTACGTCACACCACCATCCACGGCATCTTGATTCTGTTGTTAGATCGTTGGTTGATAGGGCTCACGATCTGTGTGATGTGAACCACCTAGCTAAAGAGCTGAATCATGTCAAGACGGTCTTACAACGGAACGGTTATAATGTCAAAGCTTGCGAGACTAAAAGGAAAACAAAAAAGAGGAAAGCAGAAGAAGCGCAACGACAGCCAGCGTTTTTGCCTTATGTAAAGGGAGTGACCGATAAAATAGGCAGATTATTAGGAAAGTTTTCCATTAAAACTGTTTTCACTCCCTTTAACAAAATTGGAAAGCTACTACGATCGCCTAAAGATCAACTTCCTCTTCAAACTCCCGGCGTCTACAAAGTTAATTGCAGCTGTGGAGCTCGTACATTGGTCAGACCAAAAGAACAATAGTCGACCGCATGAAGGAACATATCAGAGCTGTAAAAAACAACGATGCCCAGAAGTCAGCCATAGCGGAACACCTAAACCAAGCGGAAACTAATCACTGGATTGAACTACATAACCCGCAAGTACTGTCAACAGAACGTCACTATATACCTCGTTTAGTGCGAGAAGCCATCGAAATCACAAAATATAAAAACTTTAATCGTGAAGATGGTTTCAAGCTGTCCAGTGCGTGGAATCCAGTATTAAACGTATACAACCGCAAAAAACACTCGACTTCAAACTCGCGAAGTGATACTGTTAGTGTGGTGTGTCGTGATCGTGACAAAATAGTGAGTGACAATAGTAGTGATTCGAGTAACCGTGTAGAACGCAGTCGACGAATCCGAAAGAGGGTAGACAGATATGTTTGCCCTTAGTAAGATGACATCACTCGCCAAGCCAGTCTACTCGTGACCATGGGGCGTGCAACCGCCCCGAAATATCGGGATCAACAAAAATATTATCACGGTAATAATCCTGTTTTAAACAAAAATTTTAGTGTTGTGAACAACCGTGAAAACCTAAAAACTTATATCAAAAGAAATTGAACTGAAGCTTATCAGAATCTGAAATGGAAAGTGAAGATCCTCTGCTTGCAGATCCTCAAACTTCAGAAGATTTACAAATTCCTTGGTATTATTACATTGGGACTCTTTGATCGGCCCATAGTGTTAATCATTTAAAAAGTTCATAAATTAAAAGTTTGTAATACCTACATCACTATCTTCCGAGTCTGGACCATGGACCTAGGAAATACTCCCTTTGGTCCGTAGGGAGCAAATAAAACCTCCTTGATAGGGACATAGGTATAGGAACGCGCCATCTATACACGATTTGAAGAACGAAGTCCTGACAGTTCCTCATTGTGGTGCAGTAGAGTTTGTTTTCCATTAAGCTACCATGCCTGCCATATTTTATAGTAGGAGCGCGCTGAGCCTAAAACGGACATAAAATCAGAACCAAACAAACAAAAACCGACTCGCGCTTGCCATTCATCACTTTTTATTGTGAATCGTTGTGTTTACCCACAAGAAAAGAACTCAGACAAAGGAATCAGCGCACGCGATTAGCGTCCACGATTTATGTTACTTATACTCTGAGCGTGAGCAGGGCGAGCAAGAAAAACATTAGGCCGCCATCGATTTCCCATTCATACCCCTTTGTGTTCAATGGCAGGCTGATGTATTCAGCTGAGGTTTGCGTTTCGAAACGATGTAGATTTAGAATGATACCATACCATAAATCAAAAGTTTCACAGTGCTCGTACCTAAATGCTGCGTACAGTTCAGACGCGGAATTTCAGATTGTCTCATTCTGATGTCACGTCAATGGCTTCTTAGGGGCAAACTCCACAGATTAGACGCGCTACATGACATCTGTCAGACAAGCGATTGTCAGCCGCTATCGATGAGACATGCGTCTCACGTGTTTCTTCTGTTTTATACATTAAAATATATGGAAACGGTTTCAAGCGTCACGATGTCGCACGTCTCACGTCTCCGAAGATTACTTGTTTGACAGATGCCATATTACTTCTCACGTCTCACGTCTACTCTGCGGAGCTTGCACCTTAAAGATACTTTTACGCACAAGTAGACACATCCTTCAAAATTTACATGACGGGTCCTACAGCAAGTAGGCACATAAATGATTTTATGTGACTATTCAGCGTATTTGTACAAAATTATCCTTCGTCTCTGTAATTCTCCTGGTGTGACCAATATCAATATTTTACCATTCACAGAAACGGAATTTCTATAAGAGCTTCCTTCTAAATAGTTCAAATAAATCAACTAAAAGAAACACGACGTTCACTACGTTATTTATGGCTGCCTTTACTGAGGCTAAAATGGCAATCTCTTAATCAACCCTCACAAGAAATGCGAGCATTAAATATCATTGCACAGATCGGAAAGTATGTTTGTAGGTCAGCCGAATATCAACAAAGGGAGGGCTCGGGGGGCACGGGGGGGGCAGTAGGGACTAGGGTTGCCAGGCCCTCATACGCAAAATTATTTGGGTCATTTTGGGTAAAAAATTCGGACACCTTGTTTTAAAACTCTTTTTTGTCCTAACATTTGGGCAATAAATCCGGACACCTTACATTTTTGAAGAATTTTGGTCTAAATAAAAAAAAAGAAACGGGACTGTTTAAATAGTACTTCAATAAAGCAAAAGCAAAATCAACTCGGCTGGCCGCGGCCAGCCGCCGCCGGTCGACAATACTCGTTCGTACGCCGCGCCGCGCGCGATTCGGTCTCGATCCGCGTGCGAATTTCGAAATTGAAATATCCTACCTAAATCCTAACAGGCCGGACACCGCTTATTTTGGCCGGACAGGCAATCAAAAATCCTACGTATGTCCTGCTTTATCCTAACACCTGGCAACCCTAGTAGGGACGGTGGGGAGGGACGACTCACGACACACTCCCGAAGTACCTACTCGTCTTCTCTCCCCTATTTGTTCAATTGTTGCCGAAGTAGGCTGCCGCTGCATTTTGGTTTGGCCAAACAATGGCTTAGACTACAAAAACGGATAGGTACCTGTCACTTGTAGTGTTGTTCTGAATGTTTTGATGTATGATTTTAGGTTACATTTTTATCGTAGATTCAATAGTACGTTGAAGTACATACACATTCAAGAGTACTAAACATGGCGTAGCGATACCACACGCTGTGCTCGCCGATCTGCCTGGATAGCATAGTAAATATGGAAAACACTGTTAAAGGAGCAGATTCATCTTTGTACATTGTTGATGATGAAGAATCTTTTTATTTATTACTACCATATTCCTCTAAACTAAGATTATTACCACAATAACTCACTCAATCAAATTACTTCGAAAAGTCGACTCAGACGGCCCGCCCTTAATTAGGCTAATATGACTTCGGAGGAGTTATGACGAATTTGGAAAATATCTTCGGCGGGAATAATTGCTTGATTAATTATTAGTGGCCCGAGATAGGGTAGGCCCGGGGAAGAGGAGACGAGGGTCGCACGCCGCGGACGCCGTCAATAAACCCTAATTGGCTTCGGCCATCGGCCCATTACACCGCCCCGATGATATTGGCATGAGATCGAGACAGATTTCTTTTATAATAAAACTGTCCATCGAATAATTAGGTAGGTACGTGATAATACCTACACTTTCAAACTCTGACTTTAGCCGCAGCCGCAAGCGACAGTCGCAGAACTTGCACCTTTAAGCAAGCTATAAAACTATAGAGATTCATGTTTATCGGTGAAACTTGCTATGTATTCATTACAAAGAAAACTGTCTGGTTGGCGATCAGACAGCTGACCATCCGATAATTAGGTACGTGAGAATGATTACTCGTTAAATGTGATTTCAAAAATGGCTGATATAAAACGATGGAGACTAATTTTTATGTCCACTTATATTAGTAGTCATTACAATAGAGGTTTTATTTCAGTATTAAAATAGTAACACCTAGGACGTATTTTACTTATATACGCATTCGTAATGAAACTCAAATGTCATGAAATATTAAAAACTGTAGCATTACGTGGCATTACTAAGAGCTTACTCGTAGAATCACGTGTGCGTCTATAGAAAGTTGAGTTGAAATGAAACTCATTAAAATTAGAGCGACGCGTATGCGCGTCAAAGTTTGTAATAAGTTGAAACGAGGGTCAGATCACACCAAGATGTTGAAATGCTATATACAAAGCGACAATTTTTGAAGATACAAACATAACATGTCTCTAAACTTTCTATACTGGGAGTAACAAAAAGGGTATAACAAGCCAAATCCAATGAACATTGGGTCGTTGAACGACTCGGTGTCCCACACGAAGAAAGAAAGACAAGTCAAAAGGAGGTGAGGGTACTCATGAAACTGAATAACTTTCCCTATGGTACATGGGTCGAAACAGGTATGAAAAATAAATTGGGCCTCCCACACAAAATCGCCGATCAGGTGATTAATTTGCTATGGGAAGCCCAAAATTATTTTTTCATATTTCGTCCTATTTTCCATGGAGTAATTTGTTCAGTTTCATGAATGCCTTCACCTCCTTTCGGCTTGTTATACCCTTTTTGTTACTCCCTGTATACTATGCATATTGCATAATCATTTACAGTAGACGGTAAAGAGCCTATTGCTAGACATTCCCTTTCTATACGGAAGATATTTCTAACTTAGTGCTAACCACGCTTAGGCGAGTAACATACGGTAACGTCTGTTTGTGCTTGCGTTGTTCGATTTTCCACCTTATTTTCATACATATACGGTTTATGTTAAACAAAACAGTTTGACAGACGCATCCATCGACGCAACGTCGTGCAATGTCATTTGACATAAACCGTATTCGGTGGAGTATCAAATGAATGACGCACAAGCAAATGGTGTGTTTCTAGCCTTATTGAGCGACCATAATAGTATGTTGCATTCACACTAAACGATTCTGCCCATGCTCAGGACCTTATGATTGAATCGCTTGTCACACCACCCACGGGAAGAATTGTGGTGACGGTATTCAAAATCTGTACCAAACAAACAGCAAACATAATTACGATGCGGTACTCCGCGGTGTGAACCGACCCTTACATACCAACTGAGAGTAATATATGAGAGAGTAATTATAATTACAGGAAAGCGAGACCGACGAATATTTTATTACACTTCTGTTATCTTGTAACATAGCCTGTTGTTATGGATCATTACGAATTTATGTTGTCTGTCTGTTCTGTTTTCACTTACTCTAGAGACTTTTTTAATATTAATTTATTAAGTCGCTTCTTCTTCTTATTTTCGAGTGGGACACCGAGTCGTCCAAAAAGTCGATGAACCCTGGTGTCAGAGTTTATTAACAGCCTACTACAAGTAGCAGCAGGCCTCTGACATGGCTGTTTAACGACCACAGTCTAAGTAATCATGGACAGCAACCAGAACCGACTGTTTAACGTGCCCTCCGAAGGACAAAACTATTATCTTTTCGGACAATCAGGTGGTTCGGCCTGCAATGTCCTAACCAGACTGGGAACAAAATCAAGTGATTAAAATCAACTTTGTGACTGACCCACTGAGAACTCGCTCTGCCTACCCTACCCTGATATAAGCGTGATATGTGTAAGTATTTTTGTAATAAGCTGTAGTGGTTTTTGTTCTTCTTTGTCGTTTTTCTAAAGCACTGATACAAAAACTTTATTTCTCTCTAATATTTAATTCGTTGCCTCTGGGCAGCCGCGGGCGGCCCTAAGGGCGCGACGCGTCTCGAATTCCTAATGCTATTTAACTTCCTACAACTTTATTGTTTACGATGTACTTGAAACTCTTGAACGGAAAATGCGGGAACAGAGAGCCTGTTCATATCTCGGCGAAGAACTTTTGTATAATTTATAATCGGGACATGTCGTTGAGACGGATAAATTGATAAAGTAAACACTAAATTCGATGCAAATTTTGTTTTCTTTTATGTGAGATACAGTTTCGACAAACGACACGATGAAACCTGATACTTATCACTATTTTTCAAATCTAAAGCTGATTTCACATCACTACTACCCTAATGATGGTATTACATACATTGAAGTTTAAAAAAGTCGTTTGCTTAAGCGGGAAATACACGTTACGTCCGTTTGTGCGTTATTTTTTGCTTCGTAACGCATACTAATTTTGACATTCTGCTCATACAAATATACAGTTTGTCAAACAAACGTTGTGCGATTTGCAGTGCTAGTGGATGCGTCTGTCAAACTGTTTGACATAAACCGTATTTGTATGAAAGATAGTGAAGAAAATCGTAACGAATGTGATGATTGTGCTGCGCAAAAATAACGCACAAACAGACGTTACGTGTTGCCTTTACCATTTGAAAGTGATTTAAAACGTCTAACATCGAGTCGTTGATATCCTGAAAGAGATTTACGTCCTCTCGTAAGTATCAAGCCTCAAAATTTAAAATAGTTTAAGCCTGTCGGTCTCAGACTTAAACCCACGAAGATCCCTATTAAGTCCACATAAGCCATCTATATTCGGGCGCTTGCGATAACCCTACCGCACACAATAAATACCTATACTAGGTAATGTTATATTATAAGGCACATACACATATATTTGGCAAACACGTTCTCCTTAAACCGATTTCCATATGTAGGTAAAAGCTTAGACTAGAGGGCTCAACGTTAGTACTAAGTCCGCGCGAGCCATTGGGAGTCTGCCAGTCGAGATAAAACCTACCATCTCGTAGATGTCGTAGCGTTAGAAACGTCGTAGCCACGTAGCACTTGTCTACGACTTTAACCGTGTTATTACAAAAAAAGTTAGACTTATGTAGTATGATAATATTATAAGTCCCTTGACAACGTCAAATCGTAATTTTGGGAAAAATAATTTGAACACTGTATAAACGCGCGCCTAACTTTTTTGTAATAATCACAACCATTAAACTTTTCTGTTATTATTATGAAAGTTATCCAGAAGACTGTGTATCACCATAGTGACAGGTTGTTAGCCTGTTGTCTAAAATTGCGATACACCCGTCACTTCACTCACGTCACCCACTGAAAAGATATGGGGTGATGCTATTCTAAGCCGGCACCAAGCAAAATAAGACTTTTTCAAATCTATTTAAGCTTACAAAGACTAATACTAAGAGACAAATAGAGTGTCGTTGGCCGGTAGCCAGCCGGTCTGCGGTAATCCCGCACTCGCGGTCAAGAGCCGATAGCGGCCTGGCGCCGCTGATAATCTTACAGAAGCTGACTTATTTTTGAAACAGCTAAAACATACTCTAAATACCTCCATACGAATTCAAACATTTTTAACCGACTGCCTCAGAAAGAAGGTTTTGTTTTTCGAGAGTACGTATATAAACAAAAAATTCGTTTTCACGGACTACAGCCCACACTTTACAACCACGGGACTTTTGTCTCCATAGACGTAAGTACATTGAACTTTTATATGGGAAATGAAACGCCTTAAGCTTACAAAGACTAATACTAAGAGACAAATAGAGTGTCGTTGGACGGTTGCCAGCCGGTCTGCGGTAATCCCGCACTCGCGGTCAAGAGCCGATAGCAGCCTGGCGCCGCTGATAATCTTACAGAAGTTGGCTTCTTTTTGAAACAGCAAACATAGGTACTCTTAATCCCTGGAAATATTAATAACTTTTTTTTACTTTTTTCGTAACTCACAGTGCCATATTATTCTCATGAATGAAAATAAGAAATAGAAAAATTATCATGCATCGACCGGGAGTCGGAGAGATAGAAAATTTGGCATTCATCAACCGGTGCATCGATAGCTCAGTGGCAGAGCGGTAGGGCGTTAACCCATGCGGTCCGGGTTTGATCCCCGGTCGATGCATGACATTAGCAAATCTATTTAAGCTTACAAAGACTAATACTAAGAGACAAATAGAGTGTCGTTGGCCGGTTGCCAGCCGGTCTGCGGTAATCCCGCACTCGCGGTCAAGAGCCGATAGCAGCCTGGCGCCGCTGATAATCTTACAGGAGTTGGCTTCTTTTGAAACAGCTAAAACATACTCGAAATCCCTGGAAATATTAATCACTTTCTTACGAATATAAACATTTTTAACCGACTGACTCAGAAGGAGGGTTTTGTTTCTCGAGAGTATGTATGTAAGCAAAAAAAACGTTTTCACGGACTACAGCCCAAACTTTACAACCACGGGACTTTTGTCTCCATAGACGTAAGTCCTTTGATCTTTTGTATGGGAAACGGAACGCTTTAGCTTACAAAGACTAATACTAAGAGACAAATAAAGTGTCGTTGGACGGTAGCCAGCCGGTCTGCGGTAATCCCGCACTCGCGGTCAAGAGCCGATAGCAGCCTGGCTCCGCTGATAATCTTATAGGAGTTGGCTTCTTTTTCAAACAGCTAAAACAAACGCTAAATCCCCGGAAATATTAATCACATTCTTAGGAATTTAAACATTTTTAACCGACTGCCTCAGATGGAAGGTTATGGTTTTCGAGAGTATCTAGGTTTGTATGTAGACCAAGCCCAAACTTTACAACCACGGGACTTTTGTCAACCCCATCAAGTTTTTTAATCAGACTTTTATCTCCTGTAAGTCATTTGGACTTTTGTATGAGAAGCTTTGGACTTCAGCTCACAAAGACTAATACTAAGAGACAAATAGAGTGTCGTTGGACGGTAGCCAGCCGGTCTGCGGTAATCCCGCACTCGCGGTCAAGAGCCGATAGCAGCCTGGCGCCGCTGATAATCCTACAGAAGCTGACTTCTTTTTGAAACAGCTAAAACATACTTAATCCCGTAGCTTCACCCACGTCACCCACGGGAAAGATATGGGGTGATGTTATTCTAAGCCGGCACCAGGCAAACCAAGACCTTTGCAAATCTATTTAAGCTTACAAAGACTAATACTAAGAGACAAATAGAGTGTCGTTGGACGGTAGCCAGCCGGTCTGCGGTAATCCCGCACTCGCGGTCAAGAGCCGATAGCGGCCTGGCTCCGCTGATAATCTTATAGGAGTTGGCTTCTTTTTCAAACAGCTAAAACAAACGCTAAATCCCCGGAAATATTAATCACATTCTTAGGAATTTAAACTTTTTTAACCGACTGCCTCAGATGGAAGGTTATGGTTTTCGAGAGTATCTAGGTTTGTATGTAGACCAAGCCCAAACTTTACAACCACGGGACTTTTGTCAACCCCATCAAGTTTTTTAATCAGACTTTTATCTCCTGTAAGTCATTTGGACTTTTGTATGAGAAGCTTTGGACTTCAGCTCACAAAGACTAATACTAAGAGACAAATAGAGTGTCGTTGGACGGTTGCCAGCCGGTCTGCGGTAATCCCGCACTCGCGGTCAAGAGCCGATAGCAGCCTGGCGCCGCTGATAATCTTACAGAAGTTGGCTTCTTTTTGAAACAGCTACAACAAACGCTAAATCCCCGGAAATATTAATCACGTTCTTACGAATTTAAACATTTTTACCCGACTGCTTCCGAAGGACGGTTATGTTTTTCGAAAGTATGGTAAACAAGAAATTCGTTTTTACGGGCTACAGCGAAAACTTTACAACCAAGGGACTTTTGTCAACCTCGTCAAGTTTTTTAATCAGACTTTTGTCTCCTTTATAGACGTAAGTCCATGAAACTTTTGTATGGGAAACGAAAAGCCTTAAGTTTACAAAGACTAATACTAAGAGACAAATAGAGTGTCGTTGGACGGTTGCCAGCCGGTCTGCGGTAATCCCGCACTCGCGGTCAAGAGCCGATAGCAGCCTGGCTCCGCTGATAATCTTACAGGAATTGGTCTCTTTTTGAAACAGCAGATATATTCTAAGTCCCAGGTATTATTAATTACCTTCTTACTAATTTCAACTTTTTTCGTAAAGGTTTATTTCAAAAGAATGTCCCATACATAACAAATAGAATTTAAAGGGATAGAACAGGTCACCCACGGGAAAGTTATGGGGTGCTATTCTAAGACACGCAGCAAATCAAAACCTTTGCAAATCTATTTAAGCTAACAAAGACTAATACTAAGAGACAAATAGAGTGTCGTTGGACGGTAGCCAGCCGGTCTGCGGTAATCCCGCACTCGCGGTCAAGAGCCGATAGCAGCCTGGTCCCGCTGATAATCTTACAGAAGTGGGCTTCTTTCTGAAACACCTTAAATAGTCTCTAAAGCCCCGGAAATATTAATCACATTCTTACGAATTTAAACAGTTTTACCCGACTGCCTCAGAAGGAGAGTTACCTCTTTCGAGAGCAGTTATTTATGTATGTATGGCTACAGCCAAAACTTCAAAACCACGGGAATTCGTCAACATTATCAAGTTTTTTAAACAGACTTTTGTCTCCTTTATAGACGTTGTATAGAAAACGAAACGCCTTAATCTTACAAAGACTAATACTAAGAGACAAATAGAGTGTCGTTGGACGGTAGCCAGCCGGTCTGCGGTAATCCCGCACTCGCGGTCAAGAGCCGATAGCAGCCTGGTCCCGCTGATAATCTTACAGAAGTGGGCTTCTTTCTGAAACACCTTAAATAGTCTCTAAAGCCCCGGAAATATTAATCACATTCTTACGAATTTAAACAGTTTTACCCGACTGCCTCAGAAGGAGAGTTACCTCTTTCGAGAGCAGTTATTTATGTATGTATGGCTACAGCCAAAACTTCAAAACCACGGGAATTCGTCAACATTATCAAGATTTTTAAACAGACTTTTGTCTCCTTTATAGACGTTGTATAGGAAACGAAACGCCTTAATCTTACAAAGACTAATACTAAGAGACAAATAGAGTGTCGTTGGACGGTAGCCAGCCGGTCTGCGGTAATCCCGCACTCGCGGTCAAGAGCCGATAGCAGCCTGGCTCCGCTGATAATCTTACAGAAGTTGGCTTATGTCACGTCCTTACGAATTATTATTTTACCTTGAAATAAATTAATATTTTACCATGAAAATTAACTAATAGAATTTATAAGGATAGTGCCCAAATAGTTCGTTATGCTCAAACTTTATAAGCTTCAAGCTGTTCTTATCCGAACTGCTTGATTTTCCAGTGTTTTGTCGGATGCAGGTATTGCAGGTATTTGAGCAATAATCGGATATCGTAGCACTCGTTGCCGCATCAAACTGTAAGTGTCATAAATTGCCTTTTATTGTAGCTGTCATGTACCGCAATAATGTCCGGCGCGTGCGTTATTCACCATACCGCCACAAATTAGGGAAACGGCATGTGTGATATCAGTCTAGATCCGTATGCGTCATATTCAATTTTCAACTTATTTTGGAGATAATTGACGTTACAATACAAGGTGAGACGACAAATTTTACAAGGCGTGATAGGCTTCAGCCCGAAAGCGTTTGTTTATTCGCCACGTATAGGGGGCAGCAGCGGCGGTGAGCTAAAAACTTGAATACACGTTGTATTTTAGAGAGTTTAGGACATAGAAATCGCCTCAGCCGGGCCTTGGCGGAGAACTACAGCTAAATATTAATAGGTACTTTGGGCTGTACGAAAATTGGCTATTTATTATCCGGAAGTAATTTCCAAAACAGTACACTTACCCGCGCTACCTACAGCTCGCTGGTAGCTGGCCAACTGCCAAACCGCTGCAGGTAATCCTCTGCGGTCACATGTTCACGTGTTCCTACCCGCCGCCCATAATGATGTAGCTAAAATGTTGGCGCTAAATATTATGTAAAGTACGAAAGCCTTACTTACGTGAAATTGGGAAGTGTTGGAAAGGCCAACTTGAATGGGTAGTAGCGAGTTTAGGACATAGAAGTCGCCTCAGCTGGGCCCTGGTGGAGAAAGAGAGCTACATATCGATGCTCCGGGAACTACAGAAATTGGCTATTTATTAGCCGGAAGTAATTTCGAAAACAGTACACTTACCCGCACTACCTACAGCTCGCTGGTAGCTGGCCAACTGCCAAACCGCTGCAGGTAATCCTCTGCGGTCACATGTTAACGTGTTCCTACCCGCCGCCCATAATAATCTAGCTAAAATGTTCGCGTTAAATATTATGTAAAGTGCGAAAGCCTTACTTACGTGAAATTGGGAAGTGTTGGTAAGGCCGAGTATCTCTAGCAAAGAATATTATTCTATACTTATTCTATCGAGTTACAGACCGATTAGCATCATACCTGCCATTGCAAAAATATTTGAATGCGGCCTAACTAAAAGAATTTATTCATTCTTAGAAACCAACCTTCTAATAAATAATAAACAATATGCTTACAGACAAAAAAGATCATGTACAGATATTATTCGTAAAGTGTTAGAGGGCATATTATCAGCTAAAGACTGCGGCAATCATGTTGCAATCCTACTCTGTGATATGACCCGCGCCTTTGATTTATGTGACCACACGGTACTAAATTTGAAGTTCGAACATATTGGTCTTAGGGGCCCAACATTGAATATTTTAAGAAACTTTTTACACAACAGAAAGCAGACAGTTGCAATCAACAATGGCTTGACAAGATCTGAGACCGGATCGGTCAGCATCGGGGTACCCCAGGGATCATCCCTGGCCAACTTGTGCTTTCTGGTCCAAGTTAACGACTTGCCCGAGGTTGTTGAAGGCAACATGTTCTTGTTCGCAGACGATGCTTGCGACATTATTGTAGCCAAAACACTAACAGACTTGGAGTTCCAAATTAGTAGCGACATCTTCAAAATGCAAGATTGGTTTAAGGCAAATGGATTAATGCTGAACATAGGTAAAACACATATATTACACTTCTCACTCGGTGGAAGGCCCCCTAGACCTCTCGCAGTCATGGTTGGAGATCAACCATTGGGACAGATAGCGGCATCAAAATTTTTAGGTGTTACTCTCGACAAAGCACTGACGTGGGAGACGCACATTGATGTACTCTGCGGCAAGCTATCGGGCTCGTGCTTCGCACTGAGTAGACTGGCCCACATTCTTCCACCTCAGGAGTTGCGTTCGTGCTACTTCTCACTCTTTCATTCCCAGATGTGCTATGGGTTGGAGTTTTGGGGGACCGCCTCTGACTGGCAGCGTGTTTTTGTGTTACAAAAACGCGCCATTAGAATAATTTCACATGTTAAACCTGGCACTCCAGCTAAATCTCTATTCATACAATTAGGAATTTTAACACTTCCATCACAATATATCTTTGAAATTGCAAAGTATACACACAAAAACATAGAAATGTACCAGCAAAAATCACACATACACAATCACAATCTCAGAAGTAAAAACAACTTAGTCAATGTCAAATGCAAACTTGCCAAGTCAACAAAAACAACCCATGCAATGGGTCCAAAAATTTACAACGCCATTCCTCACGAAATCAAAATCTCCGATAATTTTATTTATAATTTAAAAAGGACATTAATTGAAAATGCATATTACACAGTAAATGAATTCTTCAAATAATTTAATAATAATAATAATTTTATATAATTTTATATTTTCGTAATTAATTTTATGTAATTTGAATAATTTTGACATGTAATATTAATATTATGAAATAAAGAGTATGAGTATGAGTATGAGTACTTACTTACCTATTTTCATGTACAGTATGCGCACGAGTTTATTACCATCCTTATCGCACTTGCCAGTCGGCGTGCGCGTGCTATATACATGTCATCATTTCATATTTTTTTGTTGGTGCATCGCCTCAGCTGAGCCCTGGCGAAGAAAGAGAGCATCATATCGATGCTTTGGGCACTTCAAAAATTGGCTATTTATTATCCGGAAGTAATTTCCAAAACAGTACACTTACCCGCGCTACCTACAGCTCGCTGGTAGCTGGCCAACTGCCAAACCGCTGCAGGTAATCCTCTGCGGTCACATGTTAACGTGTTCCTACCCGCCGCCCATAATCATGTAGCTAAAATGTTCGCGTTAAATATTATGTAAAGTACGAAGGCCTTACTTACGTGAAATTGGGCAGTGTTGGAAAGGCCGAGTATCTCTAGCATAGAATAGGTATATCCTATACTTACTTATATACCTACCTATTTTCATGTACAGTAGATCATTACCATACTGAAGTATGCGCATCCTTATCGCACTTGCCAGTAGGTAAGTCTACATGTAAGTATGTCATCATTTCATCTTTTTTTTTGTGCATCGCACAGCACAGCTGCACTCCACTATCTCCGCGCGCCGTTTCCATAATTTGTGACTCCTCTATGGTGGGAACACCGCCTCATGAAAATTGTTGTCTTTAAGCTATGCTTGCCTGCATGTCAAATTTCTACTACAGTATGTGTAATAAAAGAAATAGCAGTGCCCGGTTTTTCGAAACTACAGCCTACAATCCTACAGGTGAAATTCGATGTACATTGCGTAACCGGTTTAATAATGGAATCATAATGGCTAACCGACTACGCAATGTACATCGAATTTCACTTGTAGAATTGTAGCTTGTAGTTTCGATGCATAGGCCACAGTATAGCATGCACACTGTTGCGAGACTTATCTCGAAGACAGATGTGTCAAATTGTATCGAATTTTAAAATCAAGAAAATATTATGTCGCGGGACCCATGCTAGCGAGGTAGGTACTAGGATACTTACTTGAAGTTCTTGATAATTAAAAATAATCAGTATCAATTCACTCGAGCTATTACAGATATTAATAACTTTAATTAGATGCTTACCTGGAAAGTACGAGCATCATGACATGAATATCCACCAAAATGAATTTTGTTAATGTATCTCCTCATCATTTTAACATGCAACATTACGGTTTAATAATGCTAGCACTGCTGAAACTCGATCTCGCCACAAATGGGCTATAAATGAACCCAACAATTTTAACAATACCTGCCCAGTTTCACAAACTTTTCAACCCGACCACAATTTAATCAAAATTGATGGTACAGTATACATTATTCGCACCTCAAACGGGCGGCTCCGCAATTTTTCGATCATTCTGTTGGCATACAATGTAAACCTCAGAGAATGTGTCATATTGTTAAAATGTCTAATCGCGCTGAAATTGATCGGAGGCCTGAAAGGGACGGATAGCGACCGTCGTCACAGCGCGAGGGTTGGCCGCCATTTCTCTGATGGAATCACCTGTAGACCGCACGGTACCGACCGAACAAGAAACAGGAATTTCTAGTATTAGTATTTTTTATTAGTATTTTTATTAGTATTAGTGCCCATTTTCCTTTAACCTAAGCCGAAGAAGACCAGACAAATAGGTACGATCTGTCAACTGAACTTGAAATCTGGATTATTTGTTATGTACACAGGCAGAACGTGTACCTTTTACCCTATTTGCGAGAGATACCTACATTTGAAAAAGAATTTCGTGGAATATATCACAAGAACACAATAAAGCCGTGTCCCACATAAGTAAATCCTCAACAAAAACTACTAACAATAGACAAGCTGTATGCTTGTTTCTCCGACCGTACACCCACGTGCGTGATGGATGGTGGTAAATAAATCCCTCCAAAAAAGGGATAAAGGGACGAGGCTCTAAGTAAACTTTTTTTAGTAGCGTTTTATTGTAAAGCTTGGCTGTGATCGTGTTGATCCGAGTTCGGGCCCGCGCCTCACGGCCACGGGCCTATAGGAGATCACATAGTGATGTACGATCGTTACGAACAACTGTTTTGAGAGGTACAACTATCTATGTACTAAACATACTTAATTATTGGAAACGTACCAATGGATAAACTACTTAGAAATATCTTTTGTTCTCGCAAAACTATACTATGAATAAAAGTATAAGTTCCAATTATGATTATGTCGTAAAATTCCGCCTGAAAAGAGATGATCTATAAATGTTCTATGTTTTCATAACCAGACTGAGCGGAAAAATAAATCAATTCTCTAGAAAACCATTTCAAAATAGATGCCTGTGGAATCAGTATCAAAAAGAATCTGTTCGAAACATGGCTTGGAACAGCTTTACTGTGAAACAGTTACGTTATGTGGTGTTTTATAATTTTAAACCATTTTTAAACATGCTGTCTCTTTAAAATTTTACACGCGCAGCACTATACTCAAATACCGTGGCTCAGGCAAATCCCGCCCAGGAGACGCCGTTGTTTTCCTAAAAAGGTGAACTTGATCCAAGCCGCAAGGTGTTGGATTTTCCTGACAAATTCACATTATATTCGTACCATTGTCCGAGGCAGTAAAGAGAAGAAAAGGTCACTTTTATTACGCTAGGAAGGAAATGTGCCCCGGTTAGTTAAACAAAGAAAATTGAACGTCCAGGTAATAAAATGATATCTTTTTGTAGCAACCGCTTTGTGTTGTACGTGAATGAATAAGCTAGAGAAACATTTTGTTCTATTTGTAAATCTAGGATTTCAGCTTTATTTTACGAAACAAAATAAAAATTTCAACCTATTTCTCAAATGTATTGAATACAGTTTCACTTGTAAATGGGCCATTTTTTTTCTATAACACCCTTATTTCTATAAACTTTCGCGGATACTCATAATAAAGATACTGACAAAAATGTTTGAACTTAGTACAAGTTTCGCTGAGTTTCCCGATCCTGTCTTTTAAGTCTTCGTGTCCTACAAAGATTGCAACAATAACATTTCCGAAATAATGAACTCCCTCCCATGGCTGTTAAGATAAATATCTCGAAAACGAAGACAAAAGCTGAGGCAGGGATGACAAATGGAGGCCCGCCTGCTGCCGGTTTTCAAAAGCGGCCCGCAAAAACTGCCCCGGCAAATAGCTCAGCTTGCGAGAGGGATATTAAAATTGTGCATTGTTTGCACCCTGGCCTTTGTAATGAAACTGTAGGCACTTAAAATTATTGCCGACATAACCTTAAAAATATTCCGAGTTGTCGTAAAGTCCGCTTGAATTTTTCACGCTCGACCTGCCTAAGTAATGTCTGGGAACTTGCAGAGAGTGATTCAAACCGCTTACTCGAGGGTACTACAGTGTTTTCTTGAGAAACAAACACTCTTGACGCATTCACTCGCTTTCTTATTTCATTTCAAATATGATAAAAACAATACTTTTGAGCTGGACCGGTTTATATGCGTTTTCCGATTCCAAGATGGGTTCTAGAATAGTAAAATAAAAAGTAGAGTGAAACGATATTTTTTATAAAGTGTTGGTCGGGAAACGATTTTCATTTCTAAGGGGCCATTTTTGTTATTTTTGTAAACTTTTATTTACCCAACATGCTATAAAACCTCTACGTAAATACACAAAGTGATCCCACCGGTTATTTTAAGATGTTAGTATTTTGCAGTTTAAAAGGAAAGGTAATGGATCTAGACCTAAGTTTTAAAAGTAAAATAAGAAATATGCATTTCGCAAGGCGGTCAAAACAAACTTTATCGAGCTAAAAACACGGTTTTCTTGCTTACTCATGTAGGCGCGCATCCACAGCACTTAGTTTCGTTATTCAGTTCGAAAACAAGTGAGAATATTCCGGGCAACCCAAACACGACACAAACAGGCCGGGGCCACAAAGTAAGTATTGGCGCCCGCCTAATACAGAGAGACGGCTTCAAGGAAACGTCATTACGCTCACACACATATACAGGGAGTAACGGAAAGGGTATACAAGCCAAAAGGAGGTCAAGGTACTAAGGAAACTGAACAACTTTCTTTCCCCATGGAAAATGGGTCGAAATATGAAAAAAAACCTCTCATAGTAAATCAATCGGTTGATCGGTGATTTGTATGGGAGGCCCAAACTCTTTTTCACATTTCGACCCATGTTCCATGGAGAAATTTGTTCAGTTTCATGATTACCTTGACCTCCTTTCGGCTTGTTATACCCTTTCTGTTACTCCCGGTATACACGGCGTCGTTTACGCGCGATATCAAACCGGCTAGTTGCGAGTGTCAACAGCGTTCGGTGCGAATAGACGGTAAAATCAAATAATCAAAAATGCAAATATATTTGTATAGGTAGTGAAAATTTGATATAATGTAAGTAATGTACCTAAGTACGTTTAACCCTGGTAAGTACCGCATTTCCAAACTTCAGAAATATAAGCTAGCAACCCTAGAGTGTAGGTATAAATGGTCGGGAATAGGTGCGAGCTGACCTTCTGTGAACTCTCTATTTTGTGCCGGCACCAAACAATGGGGCAAGCGGGGCGAGCGAGTCACGGCCGACCACATGAAACAAGTTTTGGATCGACACATAGTCTCATAGAAGGTCGATAAAGATTACTAGATGGGACACATTGCCATATTATAGTTAAACAAGCAAATGTAATAAAAAACAAAACCCGACTGCGGTAATTTCATCAGAGTTAATATAGCCAATGTCACTCACGCTGCTGAGACAAATCTAACGACAACTCACATGTCAAAATCCGCCCAGACGTTTTGGCTGTAGCCTGTGAAAACGAATTTCTGGATACATACACACATAAATACAACATTCATACATACACTCGAAAAACATAACGCTCCTGAGGCAGTCGGGTAAAATGAAACAAAATCAATAATATTATCCTATAATAAAGTGAAACTCATTTAAAAAACTTCCATAGCTAATAATAATACCTCAACACATTATTTAATCTATGTAAGTATATAGCACTAGCGGCTTGCCCAAGATGTGATATAACACCCGGCATGTGATGAACCTTTCTTTTTGAAAATACTTATTGAGCAAGCTTGTGTGCAAAGCAAACTATCCTCCAGTCACACTACAGTCGCAACACAAGGACTTTTCTGTCTTTTGTCGTTTCTATACACATATGAACCCCGAGATTATTGGCAGCTGACCCAAAACACACTATTCTCTTAAACAAAGAACAAAGACGTTTTCGCTGTATTCCTTTTGCCATTTTCTTTTCTTTGTTCAAATTACTTGAAAATTAAGAACGAGGCTTCATTTGTGACTTGAAAGAGCGATTTCAGGTGAAATTGCTACGAACGTAGCAACTGCTACGGCGTAGCAAAAGGCGTAGCCAGTGAACCATCATAATGGCGCGGCATAAAAAAATGTTTACGTAGCGCAAGTCAAGTTTATTTATGCTATAGAAACTACAGCAATGGCCAACTTGATAAATTATAACAACGAACACACGTAACGTCAGTTTGTGCGTTATTTTTGTACTGCGTAACGCATCCGTTTTGGGACAGTACGAATTTAGACCTTATTCAAATATGGGTTATGTGATGAAATAGTTTGACAGACGTATCTGTCGACGCAGCGTTGTGCGGATATTCTTGCGCTAAGGAATGCATCTGTCAAACTGTGTATCTTATATTTCAAACGCATCCGATATCGTTGCGGAAGAATAACGCACAAATGGACTTTACGTGTATTTTTCGCCTAGATCATTTAAAATTCGCTTTATACCGAGCTTGGTCTAATTAAATGAATTTCTTTAACAAATTACGTATTTGAGTTTTAGTATCGTTTTCAACTTAAACCATTTTAGGATTAGATTACAAACTTGATGGCCAACATTTTGAGCTAACATTAATAAAATTCAAACCAATTTCTAGTACCTCATTTTCTATAAATGTAGCCAAACAAAATACATAACAAGCAACAAGTTGACTACTTCACCGAATCGACAATTGGTAGAAGCACAAATCCAGCAGTAGACTATTTTAAATTATTTAAAGTAGACGCATAGCACATCGAATAGCTACGACACAAAAACATCGAAGTCCCAAAAATATACATCATTATATAATAATAAAATTAAGTTGATAAAATGTACGTGCCGATAAAACTTTAAAAGGATTCCCGGTACGATAAAGGGACTTATATAGTGCAATAGCCCTTTATCTCCCCTCGAACAAGAAAGTTCCCGTTTTAACTCAAAGGGCGTATTTTTAAAGATATAGATATAAGGGCTTTTTCAATCCCTCAACTGGTAGCGCCATCTATTGTCCAGTAGTCGAACTCCACCGTTTGTGATCTTTGATGCAATCTGTTCCAAAATTTTGGATTTTAAATGCAATGTATTTAAAACTTTTTTATTAGATCAAACAGATAATACCGCGAGTGAAACCGCGGGCGGAAAGCTAGTACATACATATATCGCGCTTATATCCCTTGCGGGGTAGGCAGAGCGCAAACGGGTGTAAGAAACGGCCATTTACACCATATATGACAGAGGTTTAAGAGTCATTCAGAAGACTTTGTATCACCATAGTGACAGGTTGTCAGCCTATCGCCTAAAATAGCATTACACATCAACTCTCAAATCCCTTGCTTCTGACGACACCCACGGGAAAGATATTGGGTGAAACTATATAAGCACCACAAGGCGCTACACTAATAAAAATATGATTCAATAATAATCAGAAAGCAAACCCGCAAAGTGAAGTTTACCTATCGACTACGAGAAAGCGTCTGCGAAACTCAATCAAGTTGATTAGCATCCATTGAAAACAAGCTCGGTTGAACACAGACGACATCCATACCTGATAATTGGCACCGATAATGGGCTATTCTGCACGTCCTTACTTGATATTTAGAAAAAAACATATTGACTGAAGGATTTAATTTTTCATGTACAAGAAAGCTGAACAAAAGAACACGTCCGTTTGTGAGTTATTTTTAACGCTGCGGAACGCATACGTTAGGACAATACAAATTTCGACTTTATTCCTATACAAATATGTGGATGCTTCTGTCAAAACATTTGACATAAACCGTACTTGTATGAAAATAAGGTGGAAAATAGCATTTTCCTAACGCATGCGACAGCGCTGCGCACAAGTAACGCACAGACGTACGTTACATATCGACGCTTGAAAGGCAAAATTATCTAAGCGACATTTTTGGCCAAATTGACTTATATACATTGTTGGAATCGCCTGATTTTTCTGCGTCGTTTGGTCCTACTCACGTCTCTCTACGATGACTTTTTTGTCGCTTAGACATTTTGAAATTCGCGAAAATTCACTTTTTTCGGTTGACTAACCGACACGATTTTCGACCATTTTTGAAAATTTGGTGGTTATCGAAATTAAATAATGCTAAACTTGACTTTGGTCAAATTTTACCGTTCTCTTCGTACAGTATTTTCTCCACTTAGTCAATTTTGCCTCAATCTGACGACATAGTGTAAGGCGCATAGCTATTTTTTTCCTTACAAAGATCTCGTTTTTTCATCACTTAAGTAATTTTTGCATACCCGTTTTTCTGCGTGCTTGGCGTTTAGTTAAAAATGCCTGTTATAATTTTTCTTTATTCAGTTGGTTAAGTATATATTACCTGTCTTAAAAATAAATCTGATTGTCGCTTAGTCAATTTTTACCCGCCGTTTTCAAAGGTTCTTTTCTTATATAGACAATTTTTACTTGACCAAATACGATTATCCAATGTCGGTTAGAACCTATGGTAGCATCACGTACAGGCGCTTGGAATATTTTTATTTAAAGTAGTTTACATAAAAATGTTGGTTACTCCTACGGATGACACACAAACAGTCGCTTGTGCAAACAGTGAATCTAGAGTTTAAGTTACTTAGATAGTTCAGTGCATGGCAGGGCGTCGCGTAGGATGCACGCTCGTGCTTCGATTACAATGTCGCCAAATATGAGGAATGCACTTTTCATGTAACAAGTCCAAAAACTTTCAGTAGAATTTACAAATAAATCAGATTATAAATAAATTTTGTTCATCCGCTTCATTCAGTTTCTTAGCTCGTTACCTACTTCTGTGGTCATCATCACATTAGCCTATAATAACAGTCCACTGCTTAACGTGGGCCTCACCAGGGTACGCCACAAGGTAAAATCCTTGCGTTTACCATCCAGTCCCTATCAGCTGCTCTCTTCAAGTCATTGCTATTTCGTGGCATCCACTCGAGAACCCGCTTACTCCGTCTTCAATCGCTTTTACGACAGATGTGGCCAGACCACTGACCCTTCAGCTTGCTACACTTCTATTTCCAGTATGTCCGTTACTTTGGTCTTCGAATAATCGTTCCGGATTAACCTCGACATATTAGCGAGACACCTAGCAAAGCATCCCCTCTCTGAATGACATGTAACCAGTGTCCCAATTTTACTCTCAGATTTCATATCTATGCTCCATAATTCATCATGAGCGATCGGATGCACTGATCAAACACCTTATTGTGGCGAGGGTGACTCCAGAACAAGATACGTCTTCCCAAATGCTATCCAGTCCAGCCGCACTGTTCTGGAGATTTCAGCCTCAATGTTATCTTTTTCTAAGTACAATTTTTGCCCAAGGTATTCATACTTTTGGTCAATTTCAAGGTCTACTACACCTTCGACGGAGATATGCAATTGAGCTGGGCCGTAGTCTTTTCCAAATTCATCCCAAGTCCATCACGCCTCGAGGTCGTATTTAAACTGAACACCTTTGACAGTACCTGCCGCGATTCTATGTTCCTCTCTGATGATTTTGCCCATGAAGCTGAAGGTGGCAAAGCGGAGATTGTGAGGTATTCACTGTTGACGAAATTGTCCAGATCATTCCATGCTAAAGTCTTCAAGCGCATTGGTGAAATGTTTGAGCGATATAACGTCACCTTGTTTTACATCTCGCAGTAGTTGAATGGCTCTTGTTAAAAGTGATAGAAATATGTTCAGCTTTTTCCGCGCTTATGATGGCAAGTTATGCTGCTGAGTGAACCACACGTACGACCGCAACTTAATCGACAGGGGCAGTTACTTATTAGTCGGTCCTCGGAACGTGACTGTCGATGATCTCCTGAGGATACTCCATGGAAGTATACCTGTAGAGTGTAAAACGGTGGTTGTGGTGTTGGAGAGGTGCGTCGCTTGTACATTTGCATTAAGTTGCGGTCGCGAGTGTGGTTCACTCGTAAGTGCGGAAGAAGCAAAATATATTTCTATCACTTTCAACAAGATGGACTTCCGCAAAGTAATGCCTTATACTTTTAGTTACTTTGAATGGCTATATACTGGAACGCATATCGTTGCTATTAATTACAGGCTTCTCAGTATCTGTGGAGTGGTGATATCGAGAGTCGACTTGGCGTCGTTGCAAAAACTCAAGAACAGCCCAGGTTTCGATGAAGTCGAAGGCTTGCTTGTAGTCCACAAAAGCCACACATAGCGGTTGGTCATACTCTGATTTCTGGAAAACCTTCCGTACAGCATGAATGTGGTCCACAGTGCCTTTACAAACCTGGTCTGTTCCAGTAGCTATAAACCGTCAAATATTGATGCCAGACCATTCAAAGCAACTCTCAAAAAAAGCTTATGACAGTGGCTCAGAAATAGTAATGGGCTTTCGGTTTGGGCAGACGAAATTTCCTAGGTGTTTGTAGGTGGCTAATGGCTAGTGAAAAACCTGGATTTGATGAGTTAAAAAGACAATTTTATCTCCGTAATAGCAAATGGGACAATCCTGAATGGTTGATGATGATGATGATCACACTACTGAGCTACGTCTTATAGACTTTTCTCGAGATCGTAATAAAACGACTAAGATTTGACGCCTTTCAACCACTGGGACGAGCAGGGTATCGTAAAGGCTTTAGTATAAATAGTCCACATCCCAAAATACAGAAGTCAGAAGAGTTCAACCAACCGTTGCGTATGGCTTTTGTAGCCCACGAGAAAGCTTTTGACTCGAGAGAAACCTGGGCTGTTCTGGTGTCCTTGCAGCCGTGCCTAGTCGAATGGCTGTATGTGGAGGTGCGGAGAAGCCTATTGGCGAAGACCCCCGTTCAAGTACAAAACCACAAAACAAGGTTCATACTATTACACCGAGATGTAAAACAGGATGACGTTTCACCAAAATGCCTTGGGATGTCTTAACCTGACAGACCTGATGGGTTGGGTATCAAAGTCAACGGCAAATATTTTATGTATCTCTGCTTTGCCGACGCCATAGTTATAATGGCCAAATTGCTTCAGGATCTGCAAAAATGCTGTCCTGTTTATATACGGTCTCGACTCGAAGCATGTTGAATTCAGGATGACCTTAGTCAAGAGCATGATAATTTTGGATGAACATGAAGTCGTTCCTGAGCCAATATCCGTGGTTGGTGTAGGACGTAGTAGACCTTGAAGTTGTCCAGAAGTATGAATACCTTGGGCAAACATTGCAGTTAGGAAGATACAATTTTGAGGCTGAAATCACCAGAAGAGTGAAGCTGTGCTAGGTAGCATTTTGGAAGTTGCGTCTTATTCTGGAGCCACCCTTGTCACCATGCCTCTAGACCAAGATGTTCAATCGGAGTGTCTTATCATGTACGGTGATGACTAACGGAGACGAGACGTGAAATCTGACAAATAAATTGACCCACCGGCTATGTATCACTCAGAGACCGACGAAAAGGTCTATGTTAGAGATCTCGCTAATGTATAAGGCCCGGAAAGAGATTATCTTCTAAATGTCCAGTTGGTTGGTCACATTTGCCGTAGAAACGATAGACGATGTTGTAATCGGGTTTTCGAGTGTAGGCCAAGCCTCAGCAAGCATAGCTTTCGGCGCCCAAGGGCCAGATGGACCGATGGCGATTAAAAAGACCGGCTGGTAGCAAATGGATGGCGAATACGGATGTCATGCCTTGTGGCGTACCCTGGGGGAGGCCTACATCCAGCAGTGGACTGCTATAGGCTAATGTGATGATGATCCTAGTTAAAATAGGCCTCCGTGTACCTTAGTGTTGATTTTTATTGTTATTGATATAACACTTGAATTAAATAATTAGGTAAATTTTCTGTAACAAATGTTATTTAAGTCAAATTGCCGGGAAGAATTTAGTATAAAATTGTAACCTAAGTAGTTTTGCCTCAAATTCGAAGTATTTTTGATGTTGGTTGGGCAACTTTTACTCTGTCGTAAATTCTTAAAAAAGGTGTTTATTAAAATTTTACCGTACCGTTGTCATTCCCAGCTTGTCGGTTAGTCAAATTTGCCTATATTTATTTTTAGGTAATTTTTGACTAAGCGACACTAACTCTAAAACTAAGCATTATTCTTTATTGATATGTACACTAAAATTTAGGTAAAAAAATAACAAAACAAATATGTAAAAACTAGGCTTCTAGGACTATCACAAAAATTTATACGAATTTTTTTCTGAAAATCCAAACTTTAAACTGCTCTCCTGTAAAGTTACTCTGATGTCGCTTAGATAATTTTGCCTTTCAAGCGTCGATATATTCCTCGCTTAACTTTATAATGTAATTTCTTAGAAGTTTTTTCCCGCTCATGCATGAATTACACAAAATATACTAAAGATACGCGAAAACCTAATCGAATTCAAAACCAAATAATTTTCTCAAATATGTTCGAGGGAAATTTTATAATTTTACAAAGTTGGCGATCAATTTTATGGAATTTACAGTACTATTTTAATACTAATCATTCATAGATTATCGATATTATTCGCGTCTAAACACGGAAAATAAATGTAAAGTAAATATGGACAGAAGGAATATTGATTCCCACCACTAACAGGAAGGGAATAGGGATTACAGAATAGACCTTGATAACAGTCGCCTTCAATTAGACATCGGCTTACCTTCGCACTAACTTCACAAGTCCATTAGAACCTTGATTGGTAATATTGGCCAACATCGACTCCAATAAATACATAGTATAAAATAAAATCACGTTTTACGTTTTTTTGTCTGTCTGTCATACTCACCGCTAAGTCCTCCTAACTAAACCACTCATAGGATATTAACGCGGTTTCTATATGGATAGAGCAAAAGAAAGTTTTATAAGTATAATACATGCCAGAAAGATATATGACTCCCATTGGAAAACGATAAAGAGTGGGTGCCACCTCTGCCCTCTTTTATAAGTTAATTTGGTGCAGATTCATTCAGTTAAAGGTAAATTGTCCACCAATAAAATGAACATTGATTTATTACAAAAATGCTCGACTGCTTACGAGTTATTAATTTTAATATTATGCAGATAAGTACTCGGTTAACTTTGTCCTTTATTAAAAGCAGTGGCTTATTTGTGCCTCTTTTTTATTGCAATTCCTACAATACTGGTTTACAAAAGTGTATAAGTACGTGTGCTGTATGAAACGCGATATTTTGTGACAACCAGGGGCCAGTTCTAGCAAATCCTACAATGCGTAAAAGGAATCATTCTGTACTGGTCACTTTCAATGACTGTATGAAAAACCAAAATAGTTTCATTCCTGCGTGCTTGAGATACCTAGTTACTTCCGATGATAGGTTTAACGTTTGACAAAGTTGGTTTTCCCTACTTGACATCCGTTGCTGCGCATTCTTAGCGTACCTATCGTAAGTGTAACACATGAGTCTGACAGATGCAAGGATATTCCCAATTCCCCGTACTGAAAACCGTCGTTGACGCAGGAAGATCGCATAAACTTGCACTGGCAGCTGACACTTATTTATGGTACATGCAATATACCTATCTGTTTAGTTTCGTATCAAAAACGGTTTCGTATCTTTTTGAGCGGACGGTGCTGGCAACACTTTTCGGTCCGCCCCGTCTGTCATCTTTACGCTAGCGTTGTTGAAGCGAATTTTAGTTTTAAGTGGTGTAAAATTAAGGTGTTTTGGCGGTTTTCTCGTGTGCTATTTGCCACAAGCCATGGCTTCCCTGTGCGGTGGGGAAGTGAACCAAGTGAATTTTGGTTTCGGCTTTTTGATTGAGGCCAACGTGGTCGCCGGTAACATAACCTCACTTTGAGTCGTCGCTCGTCGTCGTCGTGGCTGCCGATAGCTACGTATTTTAATTATAAATGATTGGAGGCCAACGGGGCCGATTTCTCATTCGGAGAGAAATCTTTTAGTTATTTTGTGTTAAAAAACATTATGTGATGTCGAACTGTGAACTGTAGTGCAAATTGGAGGAAAGGAGTTCTAGAACGAGCGGATGTTCCAGCGCTGTGAGTTTAGGTTATTCCTATTCCTGCGCTCCTAAAATATCCTGAATACCTGATTCCTGTCATACTTAAACTCACAAAGAAACGGCATCATCGTTTGCTCGGTAAGCAATTCGTTGCTGGGCCCTGTTTAAGTAGATTTTGGAAACAAGAATTTCTCGGCCGGAAACTTTCCGGAACAAAATTCTCTCATTAAATTTATTTTATTTAGCTATAGTAAAGAGCACTACGAATCGTAGTCAAATGTTGTTCCGAGGCTGATCGACCATTTAGTTTTAGATTTTAAGATAACTTTAATTTGCTTCCACTGCGCTAAGATCAGCTTCGGAATCAAACATTTTTGGTAGCAGAGCGTGGTTGCTTTATTGCAACATAGTTAGCCGTAATTTAGTATTAAGCGTGTTTTTATATTACCCACATATTTTATTAATTTTGGAAAATATTGTTTCGGTTTTTTTGTGACTGTATTGTTTGCCTAGTGAACGGTACCTTATCGGTAAGGTCTAGGCCAGTCAACTAACATTTATTTTGTGGTATTTGTTTATTGGTTTTTCGTTTTATTAAGTCGAGTGTGTAAAAGTTGGTACCATGGCTCCTCGATCGCCAGGTATAAGGCTGCTATAAAGACAGAATTAAGGTGGTTTACTACCACAGCGGCAATGATCGGCCGCGAGGACCGGGAGGACGCGCTCTTGAAAAGTGCACTACAGGCAGATGAACGGGTTCGGGTTGTGTCGGAACACCTCACAGAGTGCCTCATGCTCCTTGAGGAAGCTCCTAACCCTGAAGATAAGGAGCTGGTTGAGGGCGATGTAAGCCAGTGCTTGGAGCTGGCACAGGACATTGCGCAGGCAGCTGCGGACATATCTAGGCGACGTGACGGAAAGGAAAAGCCATTCCGTGGTAAAGTGGGACAAGGATTACAGGTGCCTCTTCCGCCTGTTACGGTTCCAGTCTTTGCAGGCGATTACGCCGACTGGCCGGCGTTTGAGGACCTGTATAGCAGTGTGGTCCACACACGGACGGACATAACGCCGGCGTACAAGATGGCTCAGCTGATGTCCAGGCTACATGGAGAGCCTCATGAATTGCTGACGCATTTGGCTGTCTCGGATAGCAATTATGAGGTGGCGTGGAAGATCCTTACCGACCGGTATCGAAACAAGCGCCTGATTGTAGACAGGCTGTTAGACCAGTGGCTGTCAATACCAACCATAACGCGAGGTACGGACCTCCGCGAGAAAATCTTCCACCCAGTCAGTGTCGCGGTCAGCGCACTAGAGCGACAGGGTTTACCAGTGGCGGGCTACGGTTATATCTTGGTCCACACAGTGCTTCGCCGCCTGCCGAGCGAAATGGTCGCTCGATTCGAGCAGCTACATGGGGCAAGTCCTCGGACCACCTCCCGACCTACGAGGATCTGAAGTCGTTCCTCGAGGCCGAAAGCAGGCGAGTGGACGTCCAGGCTGGTGAAGCCCCTCGCAAGGAGACCTCTGCCCTCGCCACCCGGAACGGCCGGGTGCACCGGCGCGAGGAGGCAACAGTGGGCAACCCAGGCGGTACAACACCGCATTGGAATCAGGGTGTGCCTACTGCAGGGAGACAGGCCACGGGGTGGCAGCGTGTCAGGAGTTTGCTGCGCAGCGGGTTCAGAGGAGACGGGGTGTGGCACAGCAGAGGCGTTGGTGTTTTCGGTGCCTGGGGCCGCATCAGGTGCGAGAGTGCCCTTCAAGCACCAACTGTAGGTACTGCCAGGGTGCACACCATCCGCTGCTCTGCATGAATCGCTCCGGAGGCGCCGGGGCAGCGCTGGATCGGATCAGCGAAGGAGCCTGCCCACCAAGGAAGGGAGCAACGCTCCCCACCCCCTCCAAGGAGGAGCCCACCTCCGCATCGGTCACAGGGACGTCAACAGACGGAGCCCACTTACCCAAGGACGTGGGGACAATCCCCACCACGGCAGCAGGTGCCGGATTGGGGAAGAGCGGCACAGGAACGTGGCCAAGGACACCCATCCCAGGTACGGGATTCAACGGGCGGGTGTCAGGGGAGCACTAGGCAGCCACCAGGGTACATGCAGTATTCTGCGGGCTTGAGCCACCTGGTTGGGTCTCAAGACCCACGCATGCCCCCGCCTATGCCTGAGTACCCGCGGCTACAGGCGCAACCTCGGTACGGACGTTTGCCGTCGGGGTACTATAGAACTCCAGCCATGGCCTTTATGGGCAGACCTCCCTACCAGCAGGAGTGGGACCCATACACAGGTTTGGGTAGTGAGGATACCCCGCGGGACGCGGCCTCACCGCGTTTAGATTCCCGCTAGGTAATCGCCGCCTACTCATCAGCTTCGGCTCCCCGTCCAATCACGGTACTTTTGCCAACGGCTAAGATTTGGGTATGGGGATACGGTGGCCGGACCATTCAAGTAAGAGCCCTACTGGATACAGGGGCTCAGGGATGTATTGTATCGAGTAAGCTGGTGAGTAGGCTAGGCCTAAATGTACGGCCAAGTGAGGATGAAGCTGTAGGCATCGGGGCCTAAATGTGCCTGACATTCGGGGTCAGACGAACTTTGAGTTCGCATTAGGTAGCACATGTACAGGGGTCAGCTATCAAGTCTCAGCCGTGGTGCTGGATGAAGTGGTTGGGAAACTCCTCAGGTTAGGTTACCACCAACGGTACGAGGGTTAACCACAGGGTTGGAGTTAGCGGATCCTGATTTTGATACTCCTGGTACGGTGGACGTACTTCTCGGGTCAGACGTCCTCGGGAGATTATGGTGCGGTAGGAAGAAGGTACTCCAGGAAACTGGTTTGGTGGCCGTAGATACCACAGGGGTATGTTGTTTTCGGCCCAGTTTGGAGACCTCAGGACCTACCAGAAGGGGATCCGGTCCTCTATGGTAGTGTGCTGTCAGAGGTGCTGCAGAGGTTTTGGGAGTCTGAAGAGCCGCCCACGGCGGACAGACGGAAGCCAGAGGATGACGAGTGCGAGTTGTTCTATCAATACAACACTGCGAGATGCCCGTCAGGCAGATTCGTGACCAGGCTACCTTTTCTCCCAAACCGCCCCGCTTTAGGTAGTTCGCGACAGCTCGCGGAACGGAGACTACTCGGAATGGAGCGGAAGATGAGGCGAGACCCAGCACTTCGGCAGAAGTATATAGAATTCATGCGGAAATATATTCAATTGGGCCACATGTCGGTGTCCAGCCTGGATTGGAGGTGTGTCGAGCATTATTACATTCCACACCTGGCTGTCTTGAAGTCACCTGAGGCGAAAATACGGGTGGTGTTTGACGGTTCTGCTCCTACCTCGAATGGTGTGTCTGTGAACCAATGTTTGCACGCGGGTCCTAAATTGAACCGGGACATTGTGGACATTCTCACAGACTTTCGGTTACACCAGGTAGCGTTCGTCGCAGACGTCAAAATGATGTTTCGCCAAACCATGATACATCCGGATGACCGTCGGTATCAGCTGATTTTGTGGCGTGAGAGCCCAGATGAGCCGATGGTCACATACGAACTTAACACGGTGACGTATGGACTTAAGCCAAGTCCGTATTTGGCAGTACGTACGCTGCGAGAGTTGGCCGCACAGGAAAGGGTAAGATATCCTCGAGCCGCAGCAGTACTGGATCGCGACGTCTACGTGGACGATATCTGCACGGGTGCTGATAGCGTGGAGCAGGCGCTAATTCTACGAGACGAGTTGATCGCGATCATGGGTTCAGGAGGTTACGAGTTGCGGAAATGGTTGTCCAGTTGCCCAGAGCTCCTGGCCGGTTTGCCAGGCGAGTTCCATCAGGACCCGCACCTCTTTGAGAACCCGGACAATCCAAACACGTTGGGCATCCTCGGGGTGCAATATAGGCCAACGCATGACGTATTCACGTACAAGATCGAGCCCGACCTTTGGAGAAAACTTGGACTAAGCGGTCGGTACTGTCGACAATCGCTAGAACGTTCGATCCTAGCGGATGGATCGCCCCGGTTACGTTCATGGCGAAGTGCTTTTACAAAGGTTGTGGCTAGCCAACTTAGGATGGGACGACCAACTCTCCGGAGAGTTGTTGAAGGATTGGCTCAAGTTTGTGACCACCTTACCAGGGATTGTGCACATCGCGATACCCCGCAAGTTAGTCCCATCGGTGGGATGTAAGGCTACCCTACATGGGTTTTGTGACGCCTCGGAGCGAGGGTACGCGGCAGCTGTATACCTTCGGACAGCAAGTTCAACGGGAACTGTGCACGTGCGTCTGGTTATGGCCAAAAGTAAGGTGGCACCAGTCAGAACTAGATGGACCATCCCCAAATTGGAATTGGCAGGGGCAGCTCTTCTAGCGCGCTTGCTAAATCATGTAACCTGCAATCTGCGTGGTACCATCAACTTGGATGAAACGGTGTACGCGTGGACTGACAGTCGGATAGTTCTGTGCTGGTTGCAGACGTCGGTACATACACTTGAGGTTTTCGTGGCAAATCGGGTGTCACAGATTACGGGGTCGGAAACTCCGTTAGTGTGGAGGCACGTACCGGGAGAATGGAACCCAGCGGACTGCGCTTCGCGCGGGTGCAGGGCACCTGATTTGGTGAGTCACCCACTGTGGTGGGGACCTCAATGGCTGACTGAGTCGCCGCAGGAATGGCCATTCAACGAGTGCAGGGCGCCGCTTGGGCCACCTGATCGAGGTTTGCGAGTGAACGTGGGGCAACTCGTACCGAAGCCTAACCCAGCTTTCTTGCTGGAACGGTATAGCTCCCTCGACAAACTTCTTGGGGTGACAGGTTGGATCAAGCGGTTCGTGAACAACTGCAGGAAGCCTCAAGCAGAACGGAACTTTACACCTGTCCTCTCGCCTGCGGAGCGGAATGCGGCTCTATGCTCATTGGTTAGAGTCGTCCAGGCGGAACATTTTGAAGAGGAGGTCAGGCTGCTCAGGGATGGACGTGGAAAGCTGAAGGGAGGAATTGTGCGCCTCAACCCATTCCTGGATGAGCAAGGTATGCTCAGGGTTGGAGGCAGACTTCGGAACGCTAGCCTGCCCTTTCGGCTCGGCATCCACTGTTACTTCCAAAAGGGGACCCTTAGTTGAGCTCTTAGTCAGGGATCGTCATGAGAAAAACTCGCACGCGGGCTGTAATGCGCTATTGGCCATCCTACAGCGCGAGTTCTGGATCTTATCGGGACGACGAACGGTACGTAGCGTTGTGTTTAGGTGCTTGCCTTGTTACCGCTTGAAGGCAGCCACAATGCAGCCACAGATGGGAGATCTCCCACCGGACCGGGTGACGGAGGCCTGGACGTTTGCAGGTGTGGGAACGGATTTTGCAGGCCCTTTCATGGTAAAGGCATCACGCCTACGGAACGCAAAGTCTATCAAGGCGTACTTGTGCGTGTTCGTGTGCCTAGCCACCAAGGCCGTCCACTTGGAGCTCGTGGCCGACCTATCTACGGAGGCCTTTTGGCAGCGCTGGAGAGATTTACGTCGCGACGAGGGCGACCAGCGCTGATCAGGTCGGATTGTGGTACCAACTTTAAGGGTGCTGATCGGTGTATGAAGGAAATTGTAACGTTCTTAAGGGAGAACGAAGAAGCCATCAGCACGGGCCTCTCCCGTCAGGGCATTACCTGGGTGTTCGATCCACCAGCGTGCCCTCACTGGGGTGGTATTTTTGAAGCGGTTGTAAAGTCCGCTAAGACGCATTTGTTGCGCGTTGTAGGGTTAACAATTTTGACTTTCGAGGAGCTGGCGACCGTGTTTTGTAAAATTGAGGCTGTACTCAATTCGCGTCCTTTGTGTCCGCTCAGCTCAGACCCAAATGATTTAGAGGCCCTGACGCCAGGGCATTTCTTAATTGGCCGCCCACTTAACGCCTTACCGGAATATCCCTATACGGAGGTGAATAGCAATCGTTTGTCGCGTTATCAGTTGTTGCAGCAAATGACTCAAAACTTTTGGAAGCGTTGGTCGCTTGAGTACTTGCACATTCTGCAGCAACGCCTTAAGTGGACGGACAGGACTGAACCCCCCTGCATTGGGGATCTCGTTCTGTTTAAGGATGCCAACCTACCGCCACTGCGTTGGCGCCGGGGGCGCATTCTCAACCTGTTTCCGGGTAGTGATGGCACCCTCGAGTTGCAGAAGTTCAGGTGGGGATTCAGTTCTTAAGCGAGCAGTAGCTACATTATCACGCCTGCCATGCATAGAGCGGACCGATGTGTCGGTCCGGGGCGGGTGAATGTTTAGTTTCGTATCAAAAACGGTTTCGTATCTTTTGAGCGGACGGTGCTGGCAACACTTTTCGGTCCGCCCTGTCTGTCATCTTTACGCTAGCGTTGTTGAAGCGAATTTTAGTTTTAAGTGGTGTAAAATTAAGGTGTTTTGGCGGTTTTCTCGTGTGCTATTTGCCACAAGCCATGGCTTCCTGTGCGGTGGGGAAGTGAACCAAGTGAATTTTGGTTTCGGCTTTTGATTGAGGCCAACGTGGTCGCCGGTAACATAACCTCACTTTGAGTCGTCGCTCGTCGTCGTCGTGGCTGCCGATAGCTACGTATTTTAATTATAAATGATTGAGGCCAACGGGGCCGATTTCTCATTCGGAGAGAAATCTTTTAGTTATTTTGTGTTAAAAAACATTATGTGATGTCGAACTGTGAACTGTAGTGCAAATTGGAGGAAAGGAGTTCTAGAACGAGCGGATGTTCCAGCGCTGTGAGTTTAGGTTATTCCCTATTCCTGCGCTCCTAAAATATCCTGAATACCTGATTCCTGTCATACTTAAACTCACAAAGAAACGGCATCATCGTTTGCTCGGTAAGCAATTCGTTGCTGGGCCCTGTTTAAGTAGATTTTGGAAACAAGAATTTCTCGGCCGGAAACTTTCCGGAACAAAATTCTCTCATTAAATTTATTTTATTTAGCTATAGTAAAGAGCACTACGAATCGTAGTCAAATGTTGTTCCGAGGCTGATCGACCATTTAGTTTTAGATTTTAAGATAACTTTAATTTGCTTCCACTGCGCTAAGATCAGCTTCGGAATCAAACATTTTGCACCAACGGGCGTCAGCTGTGGGACCCATCACAATCCTTTTAATGTATGTCTTGAGGTATAGCTGATGTACAACCACAAATGCACATAGATCACCGCTATTGTATCTGTCTCGAGCGGCGACACATGACGCTACCAAGACGCTACTAATGGCTAATCAAAGTGTCCGGTGCGGTCATCAATTGCGGTCACTGACGTCATAAGCCGACAGCACTGATATAATGTCATATGTATCCACCACATACGGGGTGTTAGGGACGGTGTAACGAAAACTTTGCAGGCGTGCTCAGACCATGAAACTGAACAATTTTTACTATGGAGCCAATGGTGGGAAACGAAAAAAAAAAACTCCGACCTCCTATACAAAGTCAGTCAGCTGATCGTGAATTTTGTATGGGAGGTCGGAAATTTTTATTCGTTTCCCACCATTGGCTCCATAGTAAAAGTTGTTCAGTTTGATGGTCTGAGCACGCCTGCAAAGTTTTCGGTACACCGTCTCTAACACCCTGTATATGCTTATATGTATACATACTTAAACGAAATCCATTTGACAATTTTGATTGTATGCATATGACATAAAATCCTTGAAATCCTTGAAAGATATCATTTAGATCGTAAACAGATCGTAACTGAACTTTCTGCAGATAAACTACCTACCTACTACTATAACTGATATGCTTATTATCTTATATATTCATAAACAAGAAAAAAAATGCAAATTATATTCAAAGAAATCGAGTATTGTACTCGATACAATTATTACAAATTGAATAGCATTCAAAATCTTATTACGGTTACTGTATCAATATTGTAAATGTGAGCTTTTATCAACTGCTACAACACTGGCCTATTTTTAGACGATTTTCTTCTGCAATTAACTCACAGTTTTTCTTTTTCTATCTTTCCGGTGGTGGAGTAAATAGTCTGAGTAGCAGTCTTTACCTATAGGTGTACCACCTAAAGCAGTCTTTAGCTATAAGTACCAACTTGCAAAGACCTTGTACGTAAAAATATATATGAAAGCCATCATGTTCTTACCGGTAAAGTACTTACTTACCTTGTATAAAATATACTTTTTCTTTGCAGCTTAATATGGGTCTTTTTTGTAAAGATGAAAGCAGTTTTTTGTCCTTTTATTGAAACCCAGCCAACCCACGCGCAGAGTAGAAGAAAAGGGTTGATACCTTATTTATTTGAAAACATTTATATCACTCTGTTACAAACGGTGAGATGAAACGGATAAAAAGCTTTTATGCAATCGGTCAGGTCTTTTGACTGTACCGGATCAGAGGTGAAGACGGCCAAGCAAACTTTTGATCACTCAGAAGCATAAAAATCGTTGGCTTTAAGAACCTATAAAATGGATAAAAACCTATTGGTACTTTGATAACGATACATGCAAAGTTATTGACGTCAGTCTACCACAACATCAGCCGAAGTGGCGCAGTGGCAGTCCGACTGCCTGCGACGCAGAAGGTTCCGGGTTCGAATCCCGGTGGGTCACTCATAGTTGATATTTATCTATTTGTGAATTTGTTCCCAATTTAGGTAGGTCATTGCAGGCAAAACCACCTGATCATCCTAAAAGCAAGTTGGTTCTGTGCTTCGGAGGGTACGTTACGTACGTCAAGGATTTGTAAGACGTCGGTCGTTACACAACCATGCCAGAGTCCTACTACTTGTAGTAGAGGCAAAGTAGGGGGTTGAATTTTTTTACAACTGTGTTCATCGGGTCGATGGACGGCTTGGTATCGAACTAGAAAAGAAGACTACAACATCAAAGAACTAAATTAAAATTTGTTGTAAAGCATTACTGATAGGCATGTACGTTATGATCATAACAGAGACACGAAACCCTGGTCGGACCAAACCTATATTTTAGTCAACAACAACAAAGGATAAGATAAATACGTGCTCATCTCAGCACAAAAGACACGAAGACATAAAAAATAAACATTAATAAAAATCGACGCCATTTTTCCATTGGCTCTATTAGCTATCCATTGAGCGCGATTTTATGTTTTCCTGGAACCTATAAACAAAGAGCACGCGGCCTTTTTCTCATTCAATTCACGAGAAAGCAGGGACTGCCGACAATCGGCAAAAAACGCGGCAAGCGAGAGTCGTGTACACGTGCTTGGAGTCCCGTAGTGGAATATTACAACTCTACTCTCTATACATACATCTTATAAACATTTTATTGATACTTTAGAGAGTATTTTACTATGTAAGACTTTTCGAGGTCCGGTTGGAAAAAATACACGTGACATGGATAATCCCGATATAGTCTGACCCAAAATTATAAGATGCGCGTTTCAAGCCCCTTTGACTTGGTATATCGTACGAAACTTTGCTGTCGGTGATTCGGACCAAATTGAAAACTCACCCTAAGAAGGACTTTTCCTTCTCAGAACATCTTCATGTACCAACAAAAATAACATTCTATGAATTCGTCTTGTTTTGTCCGTTATCTCCGCTGCGGATCTTCAAAAGCCGACGTAAACAGGGAATGAGCTGGCAACATCGGGAACAAGAAAAACAGCCTCGGATTACGTTGCGGAAACTTATTCAATTTGTCCGCTTATACAATAATTTGGCGTAATTTGCGTTTTGTTGAAGATTCACCGCAAGAAAAATCCCTAATTTTATTCGGCGTCTAAAGGTACAGAAACCTTTACAGGTATAGGGTAGATAATATATTTTTAGATTTAGGGGACGAGACTGATTTGATTTCAGGTATTTACAATGGAATGTTAGAGAGGGGGACCGTTGGGATAAAAGACTAAGGCTAATTAGATGAAAAACTCGAGAGTCAGAGCAAGGGCAGACCGTGTGTACCTACTTTACTTATCTACAAGTAGATATCTGATATCATTGCTGCATTTCTAACTTCTACTACCTAAGTTAGGTATGCATGTATGCCGCATACATACTATGCAAATTCTTATCTGAAGAACAGTCCTCGCATGCCTATTGAATATAATTATGCCGTTTATGAATGAGGACACTCCATCGTGTATTTATTTAGTCAGGTTCGCACTCTCTAAAACACAGAAAAGCAGATTTTATAAAATATCCATCATAAAAGATACCTACACAACGTAAATTGGGTCATCTATCAAAATGTCGAAGCACCTCGCGCGGGGGGTAGTTGGTAATACAAAGTCCGGTAGATTAGGCGACGCGGCGGGAAAATTTGATGCGTGCGCGTGGCAGGCCCGCGGGGCTTATCTGAGAGGTACCTACACCTTAGAAAGAACAGGGATGTATCCAGAACATAATATATCCCTAATATAATAATAATAATATCCCTGGACGAGACACACAGCGCCATCTAGCCCCAAACTAAGCAAAGCTTGTACTATGGGAACTAGACAACTGATATAATACTTATATACTTTTTTTGTAAATAAATACATATTATACATAGAAAACACCCAGACTTAACACAAATATTTGAAAATTGACTTTACAAATATTTGTGTCCAGTGGGAATCGAACCCACGACCCTCGGCGTAGAAGGCAGGTGTACTATCCACTACGCCATCGGGACAGTCATATTAATATTAATATTGTTAGGGAAAAATTGGTCCGCGAGCTAGATCCGTTGAATATCTGAGAGGTACCGACACCATGGAGAGAACAGGGATGCATTCAGGATCGGCACCTTTATGAATAAGCTAATCTTTAGGTTATAATTTTGTTTTAAGAAAATTTTATGCGTGCGCAAGGTAGTTATTTAATAAAGAATTTGATTTGATTGATTGATTTGATTTAAGAGGTACCCCACACCTTGGGAAGACCAAAAATGTATTGAGGTTTGTTCGGGCATTGTTTACCTATTTCCTAAAGTCCTTATTTATTGTTATTAGTAAACATTTTTACCACGGTTGATATTTATATTTCATGAAGCTCTGTATTAAAAAAAGTATTTATGTTTTTTATCATTACATAGGTATATTTCATAACAGGTATTTAAGCAAGTCCCACATATTTTGCGATTTGGAGAGTGATGAGATGACGTCATAATAATATGGCCTCTTATTTTATATTGCCATACTCATCACGTTTGGAAGGTGGATTGGCAAGCGCAGTGCAGGGTACGCTGCAGCCCATTCCCTGGATCCATGCTTTACTTGCCTTGTACGACACCCACGGGAAGAAATGGGTGTTGCTATTGTAAGCCGGCATCTCACGGCTTTAAATATAATCTACACCGAATACCTCCCTGTGTGACGTGATCCTTTTCGCATCATATTTCCCAATGACGCGACAGGACGTCGCTAAAAAAGGTTTAACGGTTCTGCCGACCCTGAATCCTCACTGACTGACATTTTCTTTCATATTCCACGATTTCTTCGCTTACGAAAGTTATTGTTCAGGACGGCCATTTAAACACGCCATATTTGACAGCTGTCAAAATCATGTTAATGCAATGACATTAGGTTTTTTTTCTATTTTTGACATGTCTTCTATTAAAAGTATGACATTTCTTCTAGTTAAAATATTATGGTCTATTCGACCCACCGTACTTTAATTACAACTTTAGCCACAGGAGAAAGGTGAAACATCAAAATGTGCTTTAAATATAATCTACACTGGATACCCCCCTGTGTGACGTGATCCTTTTCGCATCATATTTGCCAATGACGCGACAGGACGTCGCTAAAAAAGGTTTAACGGCTCTGCCGACCCTGACTCCTCCCTGACTGACATTTTCTTTTATATTCCACGATTTCTTCGCTTACGAAAGTTATTGTTCAGGACGTAGGAAACCACGAGAAATAAAAGGAAGTGCGGATCATTTGAAGACTTACCTTACCTACATTGTTTTGCACCGGGAACATTTAAATCAAGTAGGACATTTTCTAAGTATTAATGAGAAACAAAATTACTTAATTTGTACCTGGAGGTGAGACTACCTACATTGATACAAATACACTTCCCATTAAAAAAAACGGATCCCATCGGTTTTTCTTGTTTTTGGCCGAATTAAGCAACAAAAAGTATTGTTTGCATTAAAAAAATTATATAACTGTGTCGCCCTGCCGACCCTGAATGCTCCCTGACTGATATTTTCTTTTATATTCCACGATTTCTTCGCTCACGAAAGTTATTGTTCGTGACGTAGGAAACCACGAAGAATAAAAGAAAGTTGGAATTATTTTATGGGGCTATTTTGTTTTACATTCAAAATATTTACATCATCAATTATTAACCTCGTAACGCCCAAGTTAAATTAACGCTAAATATATTGTACAATACGATGTACATTGGGCGATAAATAAAAATACTTTGTTTCAATCTCTAAAAGTTTTGAGACAATAATTTTGGTACTTAAATCTCTTGAACCTTTAAGCTAGACACAAGTTTTACCCAGGGAAAAAAGAACTAAATGTCTCCTATGCATTATCATATCAGATAATAATATAATTGCGAAACTTTCAGTTTACAATGCCACGAGTATGGGTTTGTTAATTATGAGTAGGTAAGCATATCCATATCCATAATAGAAAATGCAGAAGTAAACCAAGTGCAATGTGTACCTACATTACATTTTTATTTTCCTAGCGTTATATTGAATGTGCTTTTAAAACAAATGAAGCGGTTCGCTCGCGCCGCTCGTGCAATGGTGATTGCACAGCTAGCCGCGACCTAATTCCGCTCGCCGTGACCCGTATCGCCGAACGCATGCAAAAATGGGTCGCGGAGAACTCGCTTCGGAAACATATGTAAAACTTGGTAAAACTAACTAATGTTAGGTAGTCTATGATAATATTGGGACAGAATATAATTTTTTGTAAAAGTACCTATATTCCACCAGATTTTCGTAAACACAACTATGTATTTTCAGTAAAATATCTACGTGTGTAATTTAATTTTACTACACTATACTTATTATCACTACATACCTATAAAATAAGTTTCATTTTACTACACTGTTATACCTACTTATTATGACTTAGGTAGTCATAATAAGTAGCAATAAAAAAAAACTTTGCAGGAAACCATGTGCAGCGTGTGCATTATTACATTTTTATTCTCCTAGCATTATATTGAATGTGCTTTTAAAACAAATGAAGCGGTTCGCTCGCGCCGCTCGTTCGCAATGGTAATTGCACAGCTAGCCGCGACCTAATTCCGCTCGCCGTGACCCGTATCGCCGAACGCATGCAAAAATGGGTCGCGTACAACCCACTTCGGAAACATATGTCAAATTAATAATAAAAACATTTATTCCTATACTTTGAGATTTTTGAGAGTAGCAACCCTGGCTATGTAACAAGTGACAATCACAAAAATCTAAAATAGGGTAGAGTGAGCCTTCTGTAAACTCGCTATTTTGTGCTTGTGCATATTTCCTCTCCCAGTATGTTATTCAATGTGCTTTTAAAACAAATGAAGCGGTTCGCTCGCGCTGCTCGTTCGCAATGGTGATTGCACAGCTAGCCGCGACCTGATTCCGCTCGCCGTGACCCGTATCGCCGAATGCATGCAAAAGTGGGTCGCGGACAACCCGCTTCGGAAACTTATGCCAATGGAAAGACTCCCACTTACGTGCTGCCAGCCCCGCAAGAAGTATAGTTGTGATTTAATATAAATAATCGAACACACAACTACTTTTTTTTTACCTTACCTTTACAGCCACAACAGTCCATAACTACTTATTTTGAGTCAAATATCTGCGTGTGTATTAAGTAAGATTCATTTTACTACAGTATCATGCTTATTATGACTACATACTTACCAATAATTTAAAAAGAACTTAGGGGTAAACCTTGTGCAGTGCGTGCAATATGCATTATTAAATTTTACTCTCCTAGCATTATATTGAATGTGCTTTTAAAACAAACGAAGCGGTTCGCTCGCTCTGCTCGTGCAATGGTGATTGCACAGCTAGCCGCGACCTAATTCCGCTCGCCGTGACCCGTATCGCCGAACGCATGCAAAAATAGGTCGCTGACAACCCGCTTTGGAAACATAAGGGTCCCACACACCAGCCCCGTAATGTGTGACGTGTACGTGATCACGCGCGTCGAGATGACGTTGTGTCGTATGGGATTGTATGAGACACCGCACACCACACTACGCGCGTGAAAACGTGCACGCATACGCAGGCGGCCTCTCATAATAATCCTATACGATACAATACGTACTTCACGCGCGTGATGACGTGCACGACACGTATAAGGTCCCGGTGTGTGACGCCCTTTATGTCAAACTAACTAATGTTACCTTAGCCAACCTCGCTGGAAGCAGGCCTCTAAGGAATTACAGGTGCGCTCAAACTGTACCTAATCGAAATGACAATAGAAAGACTGCTACTTTTATACGTGCCCCCAGCCACGCCAAAGGTATAGGCATGATTTAATGTAGAGATTGACCCGTTTTTCCAAATGCAAAAATTTGTTTCGTGGACTACCCACTTCGAAAACTAATGTTAAACTAAGCCAAACTCGGCGGAAGTGGGCCTCCGAGGTGTTACAGGTGCTCCCAAACTGGGATCGAATTGTTCCTTTGTAATATGTAGAAAAACTAGACAATTTTTTGCATTGCCTGCCCCGCAAGACCTAGAGATGTGATTTAATGTACACGTATCGCCAATATGCTAAAATCCGGCTGGCACACAACCCACATTGCGAACTAATGTCTTAAAAAGCAAAAAATTCATCCAAAAAATATTTGCAGGTTCGCGCTTTGATCAAAAAAGCCTTACCTATGTCAGACGTGGAATACCCTACAAGAAGTGTAAAGCGTCTTCTTCTTTTCGTGTGGGACACCGAGTCGTTCAACGACCCGATGAACCCTGGTGTCAGAGTTTTTTCAACCGCCTACTGCGTGAAGCGTGCGTTAACCGTTAGACGGATAAACACAGACTATACGGGGTGTAAAGGACGGTGTAACAAAAACTTTGCAGGCGTGCTCAGACTATGGAACTGAACAAATTTTCCCATTTAACATAATATGGCGGTAAACGAAAAAAATAACTCGACCATACAAAGGACCCAGCACGATTTGTTCGACAAGGGCCTTCCGGTCAAATTGGCTGAAATTTTGGATAAAGGTAGTCAAACTCAGTGTGCAAACTTTGCAGGATGTTTCTACTCGTGATTCTGAACAACTTTTACTATGGGGCCACCTGAGAAATCCAAAAAAAAATTTTGGGTATTCCATACATTTTTGGCGAGTAGGTATGATTTTTTCTATGGAACATCCAAATATTTTTTTTGCGAATTCGCAGGTGGTCCCATGGTAAAAATTGATCATAATCACGGGTAGAAAAACACCCTGCAAAGTTAGCGCACTGACTAAAAAATAACCCTGTATAAAAAAATAGTGAGATAAAATGACAAATTTTTGAGATTTTATTGTCGAAGTCACAAAACTGCCAGAATCATGCCGTTCGTGTGAGAAGCACCTACTACTCTTGATTCATTATTAATCTCTACGTAATAGAGCTTTTCATATTTAATGCCAACCATAACATTCAATGTTCAACTAATCGCCGACGTCTATAACACACAACTACTATGTAACAGACTATAAATGGGAACGTGGTCTAGATTGAATTTCTCATAGTTCGCATGTAGTAAGCTGAGCTTTTAATGGCCCTCTGTACTGTCTGCAGCATACAAACTACCATTTTAGAGGCCAACGTATAATGGTGGTCTTCACAACTGTACGGAGAACCACGATATGTTGGTCCCCAAAATGGACAGGTTTATGTACCACACTGTACCTATGAAACGTTTTCCTTGAGTGTATACCACTCAACCTATTCGGTAGACCGTGAAGCTTCGGTTTTCAGTAAACAAATACCTCGCGAATATTCGACGAATAAGCTTTGAATTTCTAGGAATAGGATATTTCTCCAACAAAAACCCAAAAAAGCTTAGGTCTTTTAGGCAGGACTGTGTGTCAGTGAAAAAAAAGGTAAATATAGTACCTAGACCGAAAAACGATCGCCGTAGGTCAAACTAAAAGCAGCCTATTGTATAGAAGTTTTACATAGACCCTATAGACAAGACATGTAGGTACTATGTATGTATGTATACTTACTAGAATACCAACCAATACCTCGTGAATATTCGACGAATATGCTATGAATTCCTTGATGTAGGATATTCATCCTGTAGAAAAGAGCGAAAAATAGCATGTAGTAGGTAGGTCTTTTAGGTTACACCGGGTTACACAAGCTAAAAGTAGGCTACAATCCGAAAAATGATCGCCATAGGTCAAACAAAAAGTAGCTTATTGCACAGAAGTTTTACATAGGCCGGGCATATACCTACTGTATATTAAATCCGTCCTACGTAAGCTTAGGCTTTGTGAGGATTACGGACCTAAATCGGTTTTTAGACAGTTTTGGGTTATGGTTCACTGTATCGACCTGTTTGTGGTGATCCGCATGTATTGGTAAGGTAATAGTTTGTAAAAGGTCATGACCTTAGTAAATAAAAGTAAAGGGTACTATGTAGTACTTCGGTTTTTTATAATAATTTACGTACTTGGTATAAAAAAGTCTTGCTTACTTATTATGCGGAACAAAAATATGATATCTACTTGAGAGAAGGCTTTAGATTAAAAACTTTAAATACTTAGTCAGTCACCCACACAATACGGATAGCAAATATAATTCTTCAAAAATTCATTTCTGAATACAGCTTTTACTATCTCTCTCTTCGAGTGGGACACCGAGTCGTTCAACGACCCGATAAACCCTGGTGTCAGAGTTTTTCAACCGCCTATTACAAGTAGCAGGCCTCTGACATGGTTGTGTAACGACCGCCATCATAGACAGCAACCGGGACAGTCCGAAGCACGGAACCATCTTGCTTTTCGGACAATCAGGTGGTTCGGCCTGCAATGTCCTAACCAGACTGGGAATACATTCACAAAGTGATAAATATCAACTTCGTGAGTGACCTCACCGGGAATTGAACCCGGAACCTTCTGCGTGGCAGGCAGGCATAATAACCACTGCGCCACATTGGTTGACAATTTACTATTACGAAAGTAGATCAGTTTCTTAGGCGATATCACGGGTTCTATCATAGAACTTCTATGATATCACTTTCAGTTTTACCAAAATCAGACCGGAGTAACGATCTTGTCTTTATCGATTCCGATTTGTCTGCAAACTTTACATAGTTCCAGCAGCCATCGTTTCTACGACAATAAAATAGAAAACCGAAACTTTTAAAGGTCGTAAAAGCTGAATCCTATTCGCATCACAGCGCCTATTGGTTACAATTGGAAGTATCCCGGTTTATTCGCCAATAAAAACATATTCTATCCTACAAACATCGATCGGTATAAAGATATCTCCGTCCCGCGGCTTTGGGACTATTCCGTATTTTTGTAACGTCCCTAAGCGGAACTATGTTGTGTATGAAAGAGTCATTATAGGACTCAGTACTGCTATAAATATGCTATTTGTTTGGCATATATTTTTAACATGAGAGTAAACTTATGTGGTAGCATAAATTTTGCTAGGAATATGTTATGAATCACTGCATTTCTGCGATAAGCAAAGTTATTTCCACTATACTATTCATTTTATATTTCGTACTTTGCTGAGCTTTGGGTAACATTTGGGAAACGTGAAAACCATTATTGACATTAGTAATTATATCGTCTAAAATACAATGCTGTTAAATCGGATTATTTCGCAATATTTATTAAACTTTCCACAATTTCCACACACAATGGCTGTGAAATGAACACATCAAATAATCATTCATCGCACGGTCCTACGTAATTGTGTCCTATTATGGCACTTAATTAAAATAAATTGCAATCAGTGTTCGATTAATTTTATTTACTTTTATTGTTAGTACCTACTTT